>JBBMRE010000084.1:0-370154 GCA_037974335.1 Prionace glauca
TCACGTGCTCACTGTGTGCACCCCTCCGTCTCTCTCTCTCTCTGTAACCTCCTGCACCCCTCCATCTCTCTGTCTCTCTCTCTGTAACCCCCTGCACCCCTCCATCTCTCTCTCGCTGTAACCCCCTGCACCCCTCCATCTCTCTCTCTCTCTCTCTGTAACCCCCTGCACCCCTCCGTCTCTCTCTCTGTAACACCCTGCACCCCTCCGTCTCTCTCTCTGTAACACCCTGCACCCCTCCATCTCTCTCTCTCTGTAACCCCCTGCACCCCTCCATCTCTCTCTCTCTCTCTGTAACCCCCTGCACCCCTGCATCTTTCTCTCTCTCTCTGTAACCCCCTGCACCCCTACATCTCTCTCTCTCTCCCTGTAACCCCCTGCACCCCTCCATCTCTCTCTCTCTCTCTGTAACCCCCTGCACCCCTCCATCTCTCTCACTCTGTAACCCCCTGCACCCCTCCATCTCTCTCTCTCTGTAACCCCCTGCACCCCTCCATCTCTCTCTCTCTGTAACCCCCTGCACCCCTCCATCTCTCTCTCTCTGTAACCCCCTGCACCCCTCCATCTCTCTCTCTCTGTAACCCCTTGCACCCCTCCATCTCTCTCTCTCTGTAACCCCCTGCACCCTCCATCTCTCTCTCTGTAACCTCCTGAACGCCTCCATCTCTCTCTCTCTGTAACTCCCTGCACCCCTCCATCTCTCTCTCTCTGTAACTCCCTGCACCCCTCCATCTCTCTCTCTCTGTAACCCCCTGCATCCCTCCATCTCTCTCTCTGTAACCCCCTGCACCCCTCCATCTCTCTCTCTCTGTAACCCCCTGCACCCCTCCGTCTCTCTCTCTCTGTAACCCCCTGCACCTCTCCGTCTCTCTCTCTCTGTAACCTCCTGCACCCCTCCATCTCTCTCTCTCTGTAACCCCCTGCAACCCTCCATCTCTCTCTCTCTGTAACCCCCTGCACCCCTCCATCTCTCTCTCTCTGAAACCCCCTGCACCCCTCCATCTCTCTCTCTGTAACCTCCTGCAACCCTCCATCTCTCTCTCTCTCTCTCTCTGTAACCTCCTGAACCCCTCCATCTCTCTCTCTCTGTAACCCCCTGCACCCCTCCATCTCTCTCTCTGTAACCCCCTGCACCCCTCCATCTCTCTCTCTCTGTAACTCCCTGCATCCCTCCATCTCTCTCTCTGTAACCCCCTGTACCCCTCCGTCTCTCTCTCTCTGTAACCCCCTGCACCTCTCCGTCTCTCTCTCTCTGTAACCCCCTGCACCTCTCCGTCTCTCTCTCCCTCTGTAACCCGCTGCACCCCTCCATCTCTCTCTCTCTGTAACTCCCTGCACCCCTCCATCTGTCACTCTCTGTAACCCCCTGCACCCCACCATTTCTCTCTCTCCCTCTGTAACACCCTGCACCCCTCCATTTCTCTCTCTCTCTGTAACCCCCTGCACCCCTCCATCTCTCTCTCTCTCTCTCTCTGTAACCCCCTGCAACCCTCCATCTCTCTCTCTGTAACCCCCTGCACCCCTCCATCTCTCTCTCTCTGTAACCCCCTGCACCCCTCCATCTCTCTCTCTCTCTGTAACCCCCTGCACCCCTCCGTCTCTCTCTCTCTGTAACCCCTTGCACACCTCCAACTCTCTCCCTCTCTGTCACCCCCTGCACCCCTCCATCTCTCTCTCTCTCTGTAACACTCTGCACCCCTTCATCTCTCTCTCTGTAACACCCTGCACCCCTCCATCTCTCTCTCTCTGTAACCCCCTGCATCCCTCCATCTCTCTCTCTGTAACCCCCTGCACCCCTCCATCTCTCTCTCTGTAACCCCCTGCACCCCTCCATCTCTCTCTCTCTCTCTGTAACCCCCTGCACCCCTCCATCTCTCTCTCTCTCTGTAACCCCCTGCACCCCTCCATCTCTCTCTCTCTCTGTAACCCCCTGCACCCCTCCATCTCTCTCTCTCTCTGTAACCCCCTGCACCCCTCCATCTCTCTCTCTGTAACCTCCTGCAACCCTCCATCTCTCTCTCTCTCTCTCTGTAAACCCCTGCACCCCTCCATCTCACTCTCTCTGTAACCCCCTGCACCCCTCCGTCTCTCTCTCTCTGTAACCTCCTGCACCCCTCCATCTCTCTCTCTCTCTGTAACCCCCTGCACCCCTCCATCTCTCTCTCTCTCTCTCTGTAACCCCCTGCACCCCTCCATCTCTCTCTCTCTGTAACCCCCTGCACCCCTCCATCTCTCTCTATGTAACCCCCTGTACCCCTCCGTCTCTCTCTCTCTGTAACCTCCTGCACCCCTCCATCTCTCTCTCTGTAACCCCCTGCACCCCTCCGTCTCTCTATCTCTCTCTCTGTAACCCCCTGCACCCCTCCATCTCTCTCACTCTGTAACCCCCTGCACCTCGCCATCTCTCTCTCTGTAACCCCTTGTACCCCTCCGTCTCTCTCACTCTGTAACCCCCTGCACCCCTCCATCTCTCTCTCTCCCTCTGTAACCCCCTGCACCCCTCCGTCTCTCCCTCTCTGTAACCTCCTGCACCCCTCCATCTCTCTCTCTGTAACCCCCTTAACCCCTCCGTCTCTCTCCCTCTGTAACCCCCTGTACCCCTCCGTCTCTCCCTCTCTGTAACCTCCTGCACCCCTCCATCTCTCTCTCTGTAACCCCCTGCACCCCTCCGTCTCTCTCTCTCTGTAACCTCCTGCACCCTCCATCTCTCTCTCTCTCTGTAACCCCCTGCACCCCTCCGTCGCTCTCTCTGTAACCCCCTGCACCCCTCCATCTCTCTCTCTCTGTAACCTCCTGAACCCCTCCATCTCTCTCTCTCTCTCTGTAACCCCCTGCACCCCTCCATCTCTCTCTCTCTGTCTCTGTAACCCCCTGCACCCCTCCATCTCTCTCTCTCTCTGTAACCCTCTGCACCCCTCCGTCTCTCTCTCTCTCTCTGTAACCCCCTGCACCCCTCCATCTCTCTCTCTGTAACCCCCTGCACCCCTCCATCTCTTTCTCTCTGTCACTGTAACCCCCTGCACCCCTCCATCTCTCTCTCTCTCTATAACCCCCTGCACCCCTCCATCTCTCTCTCTCTGTAACCCCCTGCACCCCTCTGTCTCTCTCTCTCTGTAACCTCCTGCACCCCTCCATCTCTCTCTCTGTAACCCCCTGCACCCCTCCATCTCTCTCTCTCTGTAACCCCTTGCACCCCTCCATCTCTCTCTCTCTGTAACCCCCTGCACCCCTCCATCTCTCTCTCTGTAACGCCCTGTACCCCTCCGTCTCTCTCTCTCTGTAACCTCCTGCACCCCTCCATCTCTCTCTCTGTGACCCCCTGCACCCCTCCGTCTCTCTCTCTCTCTGTAACCTCCTGCACCCCTCCATCTCTCTCTCTCTCTCTCTCTGTAACCCCCTGCACCCCTCCATCTCTCTCTCGCTGTAACCCCCTGCACCCCTCCATCTCTCTCTCTCTCTCTCTGTAACCCCCTGCACCCCTCCGTCTCTCTCTCTGTAACACCCTGCACCCCTCCATCTCTCTCTCTCTGTAACCCCCTGCACCCCTGCATCTTTCTCTCTCTCTCTGTAACCCCCTGCACCCCTACATCTCTCTCTCTCTCCCTGTAACCCCCTGCACCCCTCCATCTCTCTCTCTCTCTCTGTAACCCCCTGCACCCCTCCATCTCTCTCACTCTGTAACCCCCTGCACCCCTCCATCTCTCTCTCTCTGTAACCCCCTGCACCCCTCCATCTCTCTCTCTGTAACCTCCTGAACGCCTCCATCTCTCTCTCTCTGTAACTCCCTGCACCCCTCCATCTCTCTCTCTCTGTAACCCCCTGCATCCCTCCATCTCTCTCTCTGTAACCCCCTGCACCCCTCCATCTCTCTCTCTCTGTAACCCCCTGCACCCCTCTGTCTCTCTCTCTCTGTAACCCCCTGCACCTCTCCATCTCTCTCTCTCTGTAACCTCCTGCACCCCTCCATCTCTCTCTCTCTGTAACCCCCTGCAACCCTCCATCTCTCTCTCTGTAACCTCCTGAACCCCTCCATCTCTCTCTCTCTGTAACCCCCTGCACCCCTCCATCTCTCTCTCTCTGAAACCCCCTGCACCCCTCCATCTCTCTCTCTGTAACCTCCTGCAACCCTCCATCTCTCTCTCTCTCTCTCTCTCTGTAACCTCCTGAACCCCTCCATCTCTCTCTCTCTGTAACCCCCTGCACCCCTCCATCTCTCTCTCTCTGTAACCCCCTGCACCCCTCCATCTCTCTCTCTCTGTAACCCCCTGCATCCCTCCATCTCTCTCTCTGTAACCCCCTGTACCCCTCCGTCTCTCTCTCTCTGTAACCCCATGCACCCCTCCATCTCTCTCTCTCTCTCTCTGTAACCCACTGCACCCCTCCATCTCTCTCTCTCTCGCTCTCTGTAACCACCTGCACCCCTCCATCTCTCTCTCTCTCTCTGTAACCTCCTGCACCCCTCCGTCTCTCTCTCTCTGTAATCCTCTGCACCCCTCCATCTCTCTCTCTCTCTCTCTCTAACCCCCTGCACCCCTCCATCTCTCTCTCTCTGTAACCCCCTGCACCCCTCCATCTCTCCCTCTGTAACAACCTGCACCCCTCCATCTCTGTCTCTCTGTAACCCCCTGCACCCCTCCATCTCTCTCTCTCTCTCTGTAACCCCCTGCACCCCTCCATCTTTCTCTCTCTTTGTAACCTCCTGCACCCCTCCATCTCTCTCTCTGTAACACCCTGCACCCCTCCGTCTCTCTCTCTCTGTAACCTCCTGCACCCCTCCATCTCTCTCTCTGTAACCTCCTGCCCCCCTCCATCTCTCTCTCTGTAACCCCCTGCACCCCTCCGTCTCTCTCTCTCTCTCTGTAACGCCCTGCACACCTCCATCTGTCTCTCTCTCTGTAACCTCCTGCACCATTCCATCTGTCACTCTCTGTAACCCCCTGCACCCCACCATCTCTCTCTCTCCCTCTGTAACACCCTGCACCCCTCCATCTCTCTCTCTCTCTGTAACCCCCTGCACCCCTCCATCTCTCTCTCTCTCTGTAACCCCCTACACCCCTCCATCTCTCTCTCTCTGTAACCCCCTGCACCCCTCCATCTCTCTCTCTCTGTAACCCCCTGCACCCCTCCATCTCTCTCTCTCTCGCTCTCTCTCTCTCTCTGTAACCCCCTGCACCCTCCATCTCTCTCTCTCTCTCTCTGTAACCCCCTGCACCCGTCCATCTCTCTCTCTGTAACCCCCTGCACCCCTCCATATCTCTCTCTCTGCATCCCCCTGCACCCCTCCATCTCTCTCTCTGTAACCCCCTGCACCCCTCCGTCTCTCTCTCTCTCTGTAACCCCCTGCACCCCTCCATCTCTCTCTCTCTGTAACCCCCTGCACCCCTCCATCTCTCTCTCTCTGTAACCCCTGCACCCCTCCATCTCTCTCTCTGTAACCGCTGCACCCCTCCATCTCTCTCTCAGTAACCCCCTGCACCCCTCCATCTCATTCTCTCTGTAACCTCCTGCACCCCTCCATCTCTGTCTCTCTGTAACCCCCTGCAACCCTCCATCTCTCTCTCTGTAACCGCTGCACCCCTCCATCTCTCTCTCAGTAACACCCTGCACCCCTCCATCTCATTCTCTCTGTAACCTCCTGCACCCCTCCATCTCTCTCTCTGTAACCCCCTGCACCCCTCCATCTCTCTCTCCCTCTGTAACCCCCTGCACCCCTCCATCTCTCTCTCTCTCTCTCTGAAATCCCCTGCATTCCTCCATCTCTCTCTCTCTCTCTATAACCCCCTGCACCCCTCCATCTCTCTCTCTCTGTAACCCCCCTGCATCCCTCCATCTCTCTCTCTCTCTGTAACCCCCTGCACCCCTCCATCTCTCTCTCTCTGTAACCACCTGCACCCCTTCATCTCTCCCTCTGTAACCCCATGCACGCCTCCATCTCTCTCGCTCGCTCTCTAACCCCCTGCACCCCTCCATCTCTCTCTCTCTGTAACCCCCTGCACCCCTCCATCTCTCTCTCTCTGTAACCACCTGCACCCCTTCATCTCTCCCTCTGTAACCCCATGCACGCCTCCATCTCTCTCGCTCGCTCTCTAACCCCCTGCACCCCTCCATCTCTCTCTCTCTGGAACCCCCTGCACCCCTCCATCTCTCTCTCTCTGTAACCCCCTGCACCCCTCCATCTCTCTCTCTCTGTAACCCCCTGCACCCCTCCATCTCATTCTCTCTGTAACCTCCTGCACCCCTCCATCTCTCTCTCTCTGTAACCCCCTGCACCCCTCCATCTCTCTCTCTCCCTCTGTAACCTCCTGCACCCCTCCATCTCTCTCTCTGTAACCCCCTGCACCCCTCCGTCTCTCTCTCTCTGTAACCTCCTGCACCCCTCCATCTCTCTCTCTCTCTCTGTAACCCCCTGCACCCCTCCATCTCTCTCTCTCTGTAACCCCCTGCACCCCTCCGTCTCTCTCTCTGTAACCCCCTGTACCCCTCCGTCTCTCTCTCTCTCTGTAACCCCCTGCACCCCTCCATCTCTCTCTCTGTAACACCCTGCACCCCTCCATCTCTCTCTCTGGAACCCCCTGCACCCCTCCGTCTCTCTCTCTGTAACCCCCTGTACCCCTCCGTCTCGCTCTCTCTGTAACCCCCTACACCCCTCCATCTCTCCCTCTCTGTAACACCCTGCACCCCTCCATCTCTCTCTCTCTCTCTGTAACCCCCTGCACCCCTCCATCTCTCTCTCTCTCTGTAACCCCCTGCACCCCTCCGTCTCTCTCTCTCTCTGTAACCCCCTGCACCCCTCCGTCTCTCTCTCTCTCTGTAACCCCCTGCACCCCTCCGTCTCTCTCTCTCTCTGTAACCCCCTGCACCCCTCCGTCTCTCTCTCTCTCTGTAACCCCCTGCACCCCTACATCTCTCTCTCTCTCTGTAACCCCCTGCACCCCTCCGTCTCTCTCTCTGTATCCCCCTGCACCCCTCCGTCTCTCTCTCTCTCTGTAACCCCCTGCACCCCTCCGTCTCTCTCTCTCTCTGTAACCCCCTGCACCCCTCCGTCTCTCTCTCTCTCTGTAACCCCCTGCACCCCTCCGTCTCTCTCTCTCTCTGTAACCCCCTGCACCCCTCCATCTCTCTCTCTCTCTCTGTAACCCCCTGCACCCCTCCGTCTCTCTCTCTGTATCCCCCTGCACCCCTCCATCTCTCTCTCTCTGTAACCTCCTGCACCCCTCCATCTCTCTCTCTCTCTCTCTGTAACCCCCTGCACCCCTCCGTCCCTCTCTCTGTAACCCCCTGCACCCCTCCATCTCTCTCTCTCTGTAACCCCCTGCACACCTCCATCTCTCTCTCTCTGTAAACCCCTGCACCCCTCCATCTCTCTCTCACTGTAACCCCCTGCACCCCTCCATCTCTCTCTCTGTAACCCCCTGCACCCCTCCATCTCTCTCTCTCTGTAACCCCCTGCACCCCTCCATCTCTCTCTCTGTAACCGCTGCACCCCTTCATCTCTCTCTCTGTAACCCCCTGCACCCCTCCATCTCATTCTCTCTGTAACCTCCTGCACCCCTCCATCTCTCTCTCCCTCTGTAACCCCCTGCACCACTCCATCTCTCTCTCTCTCTGAAATCCCCTCCATTCCTCCATCTCTCTCTCTCTCTCTCTATAACCCCTGCACCCCTCCATCTCTCTCTCTCTGTAACCCCGTGCATCCCTCCATCTCTCTCTCTCTGTAACCCCCTGCACCCCTCCATCTCTCTCCCTGTGTAACCCCCTGCACCCCTTCATCTCTCCCTCTGTAACCCCATGCACGCCTCCACCTCTCTCTCTGTAACCCCCTGCACCCCTCTCCATCTCTCTCTCCCTCTGTAACCCCCTGCACCCCTTCATCTCTCTCTCTGTAACCCCCTGTACCCCTCTCCATCTCTCTCTCTCTGTAACCCCCCGCACCCCTTCATCTCTCTCTCTCGCTCGCTCTCTAACCCACTGCACCCCTCCATCTCTCTCTCTCTGTAACCCCCTGCACCCCTCCATCTCTCTCTCTCTCTCTGTAACCCCCTGCACCCCTCCATCTCTCTCTCTCTCTCTCTGTAACCCCCTGCACCCCTCCATCTCTCTCTCTCTCTCTCTGTAACCCCCTGCACCCCTCCATCTCTCTCTCTCTCGCTCTCTGTAACCACCTGCACCCCTCCATCTCTCTCTCTCTCTCTGTAACCTCCTGCACCCCTCCGTCACGTGCTCACTGTGTGTAACCCTCTGCACCCCTCCATCTCTCTCTCTCTGTAACCCCCTGCACCCCTCCGTCTCTCTCTCTCTCTGTAACACTCTGAACCCCTTCATCTCTCTCTCTGTAACACCCTGCACCCCTCCATCTCTCTCTCTCTGTAACCCCCTGCACCCCTCCATCTCTCTCTCTGTAACCCCCTGCACCCCTCCATCTCTCTCTCTCTCTCTCTAACCCCGTGCACCCCTCCATCTCTCTCTCTCTGCAACCCCCTGCACCCCTCCATCTCCCCCTCTGTAACACCCTGCACCCTTCCATCTCTCTCTCTCTGTAACCCCCTGCACCCCTCCATCTCTCTCTCTCTGTAACCTCCTGCACCCCTCCATCTCTCTCTCTCTGTAACCCCCTGCACCCCTCCATCTCTCTCTCTCTCTCTGTAACACTCTGAACCCCTCCATCTCTCTCTCAGTAACACCCTGCACCCCTCCATCTCATTCTCTCTGTAACCTCCTGCACCCCTCCATCTCTCTCTCTCTGTAACCCCCTGCACCCCTCCATCTCTCTCTCTCTCTCTGAAATCCCCTGCATTCCTCCATCTCTCTCTCCCTCTGTAACCCCCTGCACCCCTCCATCTCTCTCTCTCTCTCTGAAATCCCCTGCATTCCTCCATCTCTCTCTCTCTCTCTCTGTAACCCCCTGTACCCCTCCATCTCTCTCTCTCTGTAACCACCTGCACCCCTTCATCTCTCCCTCTGTAACCCCATGCACGCCTCCATCTCTCTCGCTCGCTCTCTAACCCCCTGCACCCCTCCATCTCTCTCTCTCTGTAACCCCCTGCACCCCTCCATCTCTCTCCCTCTGTAACCCCCTGCACCACTCCATCTCTCTCTCCCTGTGTAACCCCCTGCACCCCTTCATCTCTCCCTCTGTAACCCCATGCACGCCTCCACCTCTCTCTCTGTAACCCCCTGTACCCCTCTCCATCTCTCTCTCTCTGTAACCCCCCGCACCCCTTCATCTCTCTCTCTCGCTCGCTCTCTAACCCACTGCACCCCTCCATCTCTCTCTCTCTGTAACCCCCTGCACCCCTCCATCTCTCTCTCTCTCTGTAACCCCCTGCACCCCTCCATCTCTCTCTCTCTCTCTCTGTAACCCCCTGCACCCCTCCATCTCTCTCTCTCTCGCTCTCTGTAACCACCTGCACCCCTCCATCTCTCTCTCTCTGTAACCTCCTGCACCCCTCCATCTCTCTCTCTCTGTAACCCCCTGCACCCCTCCGTCTCTCTCTCTGTAACCCCCTGTACCCCTCCGTCTCTCTCTCTCTCTGTAACCCCCTGCACCCTCCATCTCTCTCTCTGTAACACCCTGCACCCCTCCATCTCTCTCTCTGGAACCCCCTGCACCCCTCCGTCTCTCTCTCTGTAACCCCCTGTACCCCTCCGTCTCGCTCTCTCTGTAACCCCCTGCACCCCTCCATCTCTCTCCCTGTGTAACCCCCTGCACCCCTTCATCTCTCCCTCTGTAACCCCATGCACGCCTCCACCTCTCTCTCTGTAACCCCCTGCACCCCTCTCCATCTCTCTCTCCCTCTGTAACCCCCTGCACCCCTTCATCTCTCTCTCTGTAACCCCCTGTACCCATCTCCATCTCTCTCTCTCTGTAACCCCCCGCACCCCTTCATCTCTCTCTCTCGCTCGCTCTCTAACCCACTGCACCCCTCCATCTCTCTCTCTGTAACCCCCTGCACCCCTCCATCTCTCTCTCTGGAACCCCCTGCACCCCTCCGTCTCTCTCTCTGTAACCCCCTGTACCCCTCCGTCTCGCTCTCTCTGTAACACCCTGCACCCCTCCATCTCTCTCTCTCTCTCTGTAACCCCCTGCACCCCTCCATCTCTCTCTCTCTCTGTAACCCCCTGCACCCCTCCGTCTCTCTCTCTCTCTCTGTAACCCCCTGCACCCCTCCGTCTCTCTCTCTCTCTGTAACCCCCTGCACCCTTCCGTCTCTCTCTCTCTCTGTAACCCCCTGCACCCCTCCGTCTCTCTCTCTCTCTGTAACCCCCTGCACCCCTACATCTCTCTCTCTCTCTCTGTAACCCCCTGCACCCCTCCGTCTCTCTCTCTGTATCCCCCTGCACCCCTCCGTCTCTCTCTCTCTCTGTAACCCCCTGCACCCCTCCGTCTCTCTCTCTCTCTGTAACCCCCTGCACCCCTCCGTCTCTCTCTCTCTCTGTAACCCCCTGCACCCCTCCATCTCTCTCTCTCTCTCTGTAACCCCCTGCACCCCTCCGTCTCTCTCTCTGTATCCCCCTGCACCCCTCCATCTCTCTCTCTCTGTAACCTCCTGCACCCCTCCATCTCTCTCTCTCTCTCTCTGTAACCCCCTGCACACCTCCATCTCTCTCTCTCTGTAAACCCCTGCACCCCTCCATCTCTCTCTCACTGTAACCCCCTGCACCCCTCCATCTCTCTCTCTGTAACCCCCTGCACCCCTCCATCTCTCTCTCTCTGTAACCCCCTGCACCCCTCCATCTCTCTCTCTGTAACCGCTGCACCCCTTCATCTCTCTCTCTGTAACCCCCTGCACCCCTCCATCTCATTCTCTCTGTAACCTCCTGCACCCCTCCATCTCTCTCTCCCTCTGTAACCCCCTGCACCACTCCATCTCTCTCTCTCTCTGAAATCCCCTCCATTCCTCCATCTCTCTCTCTCTCTCTCTATAACCCCTGCACCCCTCCATCTCTCTCTCTCTGTAACCCCGTGCATCCCTCCATCTCTCTCTCTCTGTAACCCCCTGCACCCCTCCATCTCTCTCCCTGTGTAACCCCCTGCACCCCTTCATCTCTCCCTCTGTAACCCCATGCACGCCTCCACCTCTCTCTCTGTAACCCCCTGCACCCCTCTCCATCTCTCTCTCCCTCTGTAACCCCCTGCACCCCTTCATCTCTCTCTCTGTAACCCCCTGTACCCCTCTCCATCTCTCTCTCTCTGTAACCCCCCGCACCCCTTCATCTCTCTCTCTCGCTCGCTCTCTAACCCACTGCACCCCTCCATCTCTCTCTCTCTCTAACCCCCTGCACCCCTCCATCTCTCTCTCTCTCTCTGTAACCCCCTGCACCCCTCCATCTCTCTCTCTCTCTCTCTGTAACCCCCTGCACCCCTCCATCTCTCTCTCTCTCTCTGTAACCCCCTGCACCCCTCCATCTCTCTCTCTCTCGCTCTCTGTAACCACCTGCACCCCTCCATCTCTCTCTCTCTCTCTGTAACCCTCTGCACCCCTCCATCTCTCTCTCTCTGTAACCCCCTGCACCCCTCCGTCTCTCTCTCTCTCTGAACCCCTTCATCTCTCTCTCTGTAACACCCTGCACCCCTCCATCTCTCTCTCTCTGTAACCCCCTGCACCCCTCCATCTCTCTCTCTGTAACCCCCTGCACCCCTCCATCTCTCTCTCTCTCTCTCTAACCCCCTGCACCCCTCCATCTCTCTCTCTCTGCAACCCCCTGCACCCCTCCATCTCCCCCTCTGTAACACCCTGCACCCTTCCATCTCTCTCTCTCTGTAACCCCCTGCACCCCTCCATCTCTCTCTCTCTCTGTAACCTCCTGCACCCCTCCATCTCTCTCTCTCTGTAACCCCCTGCACCCCTCCATCTCTCTCTCTCTCTCTGTAACACTCTGAACCCCTCCATCTCTCTCTCAGTAACACCCTGCACCCCTCCATCTCATTCTCTCTGTAACCTCCTGCACCCCTCCATCTCTCTCTCTCTGTAACCCCCTGCACCCCTCCATCTCTCTCTCCCTCTGTAACCCCCTGCACCCCTCCATCTCTCTCTCTCTCTCTGAAATCCCCTGCATTCCTCCATCTCTCTCTCTCTCTCTCTGTAACCCCCTGTACCCCTCCATCTCTCTCTCTCTGTAACCACCTGCACCCCTTCATCTCTCCCTCTGTAACCCCATGCACGCCTCCATCTCTCTCGCTCGCTCTCTAACCCCCTGCACCCCTCCATCTCTCTCTCTCTGTAACCCCCTGCACCCCTCCATCTCTCTCCCTCTGTAACCCCCTGCACCACTCCATCTCTCTCTCCCTGTGTAACCCCCTGCACCCCTTCATCTCTCCCTCTGTAACCCCATGCACGCCTCCACCTCTCTCTCTGTAACCCCCTGTACCCCTCTCCATCTCTCTCTCTCTGTAACCCCCCGCACCCCTTCATCTCTCTCTCTCGCTCGCTCTCTAACCCACTGCACCCCTCCATCTCTCTCTCTCTGTAACCCCCTGCACCCCTCCATCTCTCTCTCTCTCTGTAACCCCCTGCACCCCTCCATCTCTCTCTCTCTCTCTCTGTAACCCCCTGCACCCCTCCATCTCTCTCTCTCTCGCTCTCTGTAACCACCTGCACCCCTCCATCTCTCTCTCTCTCTCTGTAACCTCCTGCACCCCTCCGTCTCTCTCTCTCTGTAACCCTCTGCACCCCTCCATCTCTCTCTCTCTCTCTCTAACCCCCTGCACCCCTCCATCTCTCTCTCTGCAACCCCCTGCACCCCTCCATCTCCCCCTCTGTAACACCCTGCACCCTTCCATCTCTCTCTCTCTGTAACCCCCTGCACCCCTCCATCTCTCTCTCTCTCTGTAACCCCCTGCACCCCTCCATCTCTCTCTCTCTCTGTAACCTCCTGCACCCCTCCATCTCTCTCTCTCTGTAACCCCCTGCACCCCTCCATCTCTCTCTCTCTCTCTGTAACGCCCTGCACACCTCCATCTGTCTCTCTCTCTCTGTAACCTCCTGCACCATTCCATCTGTCACTCTCTGTAACCCCCTGCACCCCACCATCTCTCTCTCTCCCTCTGTAACACCCTGCACCCCTCCATTTCTCTCCCTCTCTGTAACCCCCTGCACCCCTCCATCTCTCTCTCTCTGTAACCTCCTGCACCCCTCCATCTCTCTCTCTGTAACCCCCTGCACCCCTCCATCTCTCTCTCTCTCGCTCTCTCTCTCTCTCTCTGTAACCCCCTGCACCCCTCCATCTCTCTCTCTCTCTCTCTGTAACCCCCTGCACCCCTCCATATCTCTCTCTCTGCATCCCCCTGCACCCCTCCATCTCTCTCTCTGTAACCGCTGCACCCCTCCATCTCTCTCTCTGTAACCCCCTGCACCCCTCCGTCTCTCTCTCTCTCTCTCTGTAACCCCCTGCACCCCTCCATCTCTCTCTCTCTGTAACCCCCTGCACCCCTCCATCTCTCTCTCTCTGTAACCCCTGCACCCCTCCATCTCTCTCTCTGTAACCGCTGCACCCCTCCATCTCTCTCTCAGTAACCCCCTGCACCCCTCCATCTCATTCTCTCTGTAACCTCCTGCACCCCTCCATCTCTGTCTCTCTGTAACCCCCTGCAACCCTCCATCTCTCTCTCTGTAACCGCTGCACCCCTCCATCTCTCTCTCAGTAACCCCCTGCACCCCTCCATCTCATTCTCTCTGTAACCTCCTGCACCCCTCCATCTCTGTCTCTCTGTAACCCCCTGCAACCCTCCATCTCTCTCTCTGTAACCGCTGCACCCCTCCATCTCTCTCTCAGTAACACCCTGCACCCCTCCGTCTCTCTCTCTCTCTCTCTGTAACCCCCTGCACCCCTCCATCTCTCTCTCTCTGTAACCCCCTGCACCCCTCCATCTCTCTCTCCCTCTGTAACCCCCTGCACCCCTCCATCTCTCTCTCTCTCTCTGAAATCCCCTGCATTCCTCCATCTCTCTCTCTCTCTCTATAACCCCCTGCACCCCTCCATCTCTCTCTCTCTGTAACCCCCTGCATCCCTCCATCTCTCTCTCTCTCTGTAACCCCCTGCACCCCTCCATCTCTCTCTCTCTGTAACCACCTGCACCCCTTCATCTCTCCCTCTGTAACCCCATGCACGCCTCCATCTCTCTCGCTCGCTCTCTAACCCCCCTGCACCCCTCCATCTCTCTCTCTCTGGAACCCCCTGCACCCCTCCATCTCTCTCTCTCTGTAACCCCCTGCACCCCTCCATCTCTCTCTCTCTGTAACCCCCTGCACCCCTCCATCTCATTCTCTCTGTAACCTCCTGCACCCCTCCATCTCTCTCTCTCTGTAACCCCCTGCACCCCTCCATCTCTCTCTCTCCCTCTGTAACCCCCTGCACCCCTCCATCTCTCTCTCTGTAACCCCCTGTACCCCTCCGTCTCTCTCTCTCTCTGTAACCTCCTGCACCCCTCCATCTCTCTCTCTGTAACCCCCTGCACCCCTCCGTCTCTCTCTCTCTGTAACCTCTTGCACCCCTCCATCTCTCTCTCTCTGTAACCCCCTGCACCCCTCCATCTCTCTCTCTCTGTAACCCCCTGCACCCCTCCGTCTCTCTCTCTGTAACCCCCTGTACCGCTCCGTCTCTCTCTCTCTGTAACCCCCTGCACCCCTCCATCTCTCTCTCAGTAACACCCTGCACCCCTCCATCTCTCTCTCTGGAACCCCCTGTACCCCTCCGTCTCTCTCTCTGTAACCCCCTGTACCCCTCCGTCTCTCTCTCTCTGTAACCCCCTACACCCCTCCATCTCTCCCTCTCTGTAACACCCTGCACCCCTCCATCTCTCTCTCTCTCTCTCTCTGTAAACCCCTGCACCCCTCCATCTCTCTCTCTGTAACCCGCTGCACCCCTCCGTCTCTCTCTCTCTCTCTGTAACCCCCTGCACCCCTCCATCTCTCTCTCTCTCTGTAACCCCCTGCACCCCTCCGTCTCTCTCTCTCTCTGTAACCCCCTGCACCCCTCCGTCTCTCTCTCTCTCTGTTACCTCCTGCTCCCCTTCATCTCTCTCTCTCTCTCTGTAACCCCCTGCACCCCTCCGTCTCTCTCTTTGTATCCCCCTGCACCCCTCCATCTCTCTCTCTCTGTAAACCCCTGCACCCCTCCATCTCTCTCTCTGTAACCGCTGCACCCCTTCATCTCTCTCTCTGTAACCCCCTGCACCCCTCCATCTCATTCTCTCTGTAACCTCCTGCACCCCTCCATCTCTCTCTCCCTCTGTAACCCCCTGCACCACTCCATCTCTCTCTCTCTCTGAAATCCCCTCCATTCCTCCATCTCTCTCTCTCTCTCTATAACCCCTGCACCCCTCCATCTCTCTCTCTCTGTAACCCCCTGCATCCCTCCATCTCTCTCTCTCTGTAACCCCCTGCACCCCTCCATCTCTCTCCCTGTGTAACCCACTGCACCCCTTCATCTCTCCCTCTGTAACCCCATGCACGCCTCCATCTCTCTCTCTGTAACCCCCTGCACCCCTCTACATCTCTCTCTCCCTCTGTAACCCCCTGCACCCCTTCATCTCTCTCTCTGTAACCCCCTGTACCCCTCTCCATCTCTCTCTCTCTGTAACCCCCTGCACCCCTCCATCTCTCTCTCTCTCTGTAACCCCCTGCACCCCTCCATCTCTCTCTCTCTCTCTCTGTAACCCCCTGCACCCCTCCATCTCTCTCTCTCTCGCTCTCTGTAACCACCTGCACCCCTCCATCTCTCTCTCTCTCTCTGTAACCTCCTGCACCCCTCCGTCTCTCTCTCTCTGTAACCCTCTGCACCCCTCCATCTCTCTCTCTCTCTCTCTAACCCCCTGCACCCCTCCATCTCTCTCTCTCTGCAACCCCCTGCACCCCTCCATCTCCCCCTCTGTAACACCCTGCACCCTTCCATCTCTCTCTCTCTGTAACCCCCTGCACCCCTCCGTCTCTCTCTCTCTGTAACCCTCTGCACCCCTCCGTCTCTCTCTCTCTGTAACCCTCTGCACCCCTCCATCTCTCTCTCTCTCTCTCTAACCCCCTGCACCCCTCCATCTCTCTCTCTCTGTAACCCCCTGCACCCCTCCATCTCTCTCTCTCTCTCTCTGTAACCCCCTGCACCCCTCCATCTCTCTCTCTCTGCATCCCCCTGCACCCCTCCATCTCTCTCTCTGTAACCGCTGCACCCCTCCATCTCTCTCTCTGTAACCCCCTGCACCCCTACATCTCATTCTCCCCCCCCCCCCCCCCCCCCCTCTGTAACCTCCTGCAACCCTCCATCTCTCTCTCTCTGTAACCCCCTGCACCCCTCCATCTCTCTCTCTCTGTAACCCCCTGCACCCCTCCATCTCTCTCTCTCTGTAACCCCTGCACCCCTCCATCTCTCTCTCTCTGTAACCCCCTGCACCCCTCCATCTCTCTCTCCCTCTGTAACCCCCTGCACCCCTCCATCTCTCTCTCTCTCTGAAATCCCCTGCATTCCTCCATCTCTCTCTCTCTCTATAACCCCCTGCACCCCTCCATCTCTCTCTCTCTGTAACCCCCTGCATCCCTCCATCTCTCTCTCTCTCTGTAACCCCCTGCACCCCTCCGTCTCTCCCTCTGTAACCCCATGCACGCCTCCATCTCTCTCTCTCGCTCGCTCTCTAACCCCCTGCACCCCTCCATCTCTCTCTCCCTGGAACCCCCTGCACCCCTCCATCTCTCTCTCTCTGTAACCCCCTGCACCCCTCCATCTCTCTCTCTCTGTAACCCCCTGCACCCCTCCATCTCTCTCTCTCTGTAACCCCCTGCATCCCTTCATCTCTCTCTCTCTCTGTAACCCCCTGCACCCCTCGATCTCTCTCCCTCTGTAACCCCCTGCACACCTTCATCTCTCTCTCTGTAACCCCCTGCACACATCCGTCTCTCTCTCTCTGTAACCCCCTGCACCCCTCCATCTGTCTCTCTCTGTAACCCCCTGCACCCCTCCATCTCTCTCTCTGTAACCCCCTGCACCCCTCCATCTCTCTCTCTCTCTGTAACCCCCTGCACCCCTCCATCTCTCTCTCTCTCTAACCCCCTGCACCCCTCTTCATCTCTCTCTCTCTAACCCCCTGCACCCCTCTCCATCTCTCTCTCTCTCTAACCCCCTGCATCCCTCTCCATCTCTCTCTCTCTGTAACCCCCTGCATCCCTCTCCATCTCTCTCTCTCTCTAACCCCCTGCATCCCTCTCCATCTCTCTCTCTCTGTCCTGTCTATTAATTTTTATGTTCTCTCTCATTTCAGCAACAAGCCCACAGTGATCTACAGCCTGCCTCCACCTGATGAAATGGATGATGTAAGTCCACCCGGATTACACACTGTCCTTGCTTGGCCGTGGTCTGTTGGAGGGGAGTTGAACTGTTTGGGCGGTCTGGGTCCCCTGGGGGGGAGGAACCAGGAGTTCACTGCTGGCTGGGGTTTTTTGCGGAGATGAGGGTAATGTCTATGCGGTGGGGGGTGGGTTGGTTTTGTGGGGATAGGGGTGGGGGTGGCAGGGAGGAGAGGGCGCAAAGTGGAAGGATGCTCCATGCACTGGGATGTAATTTTGATTTGGATTATTTTTCAGTTTGTCACTTTAACCTCTGCACTCACACTCTCTCTCTCTCTCTCTATTAGGGTGATTTCAAACAGAAATCGTCATTTATTGTCTGATGCTCGCAATCCCAGCCAGAGATAAACTACGGATCTGTGTACGGACAACACCGCACTCCACTTCCTCTCCCCCATTCCCCCCACCCAGTTCATTCCTCTCTTCCACACCCCTCCCCATTTCATTCCTCACCCCCTCAGCCCCTCTGAGTGAGATATACCCCTGGCTTGTCCATGTGAACATTTTTTATCACGTGCTCACTGTGTCTTTTACCTCTGTCCTGTAGGAACTTATATTAATTAACTGTATAAATTTATATCATTGTATAATGCCAGGATCAATGTTGAAGGAGATTTACTGTGTATCTAACCCCGTGCTGTACCTGTCCTGGGAGTGTTTGATGGGGACAGTGTAGAGGGAGATTTACTCTGTATCTAACCCTGTGCTGTACCTGTCCTGGGAGTGTTTGATGGGGGACAGTGTAGAGGGAGATTTACTCTGTATCTAACCCCGTGCTGTACCTGTCCTGGGAGTGTTTGATGGGGACAGTGTAGAAGGAGCTTTACTCTGTATCTAACCCTGTGCTGTACCTGTCCTGGGAGTGTTTGATGGGGACAGTATAGAGGAGATTTACTCTGTATCTAACCCCGTGCTGTACCTGTCCTGGGAGTGTTTGATGGGGGACAGTGTAGAGGGAGATTTACTCTGTATCTAACCCCGTGCTGTACCTGTCCTGGGAGTGTTTGATGGGGACAGTATAGAGGGAGATTTACTCTGTATCTAACCCGTGCTGTACCTGTCCTGGGAGTGTTTGATGGGGACAGTATAGAGGGAGATTTACTCTGTATCTAACCCCGTGCTGTACCTGTCCTGGGAGTGTTTGATGGGGGACAGTGTAGAGGGAGATTTACTCTGTATCTAACCCCTTGCTGTACAGTCCTGATCTCTGTAAGGGCTGTCTGGGTGTTTGATGGGGACAGTGTAGAGGGAGATTTACTCTGTATCTAACCCCGTGCTGTACCTGTCCTGGGAGTGTTTGATGGGGGACAGTGTAGAAGGAGATTTACTCTGTATCTAACCCCGTGCTGTACCTGTCCTGGGAGTGTTTGATGGGGACAGTGTAGAGGGAGATTTAACTCTGTATCTACCCCGATGCTGTACCTGTCCTGGGAGTGTTTGATGGGGACAGTGTAGAGGAAGATTTAACTCTGTATGTAACCCCATGCTGTACCTGTCCTGGGAGTGTTTGATGGGGGACAGTGTAGAGGGAGATTTACTCTGTATCTAACCCCGTGCTGTACCTGTCCTGGGAGTGTTTGATGGGGACAGTGTAGAAGGAGATTTACTCTGTATGTAACCCCGTGCTGTACCTGTCCTGGGAGTGTTTGATGGGGGACAGTGTAGAAGGAGATTTACTCTATGTAACCCCATGCTGTACCTGTCCTGGGAGTGTTTGATGGGGGACAGTGTAGAAGGAGATTTACTCTATGTAACCCCGTGCTGTACCTGTCCTGGGAGTGTTTGATGGGGGACAGTGTAGAAGGAGATTTACTCTATGTAACCCCATGCTGTACCTGTCCTGGGAGTGTTTGATGGGGGACAGTGTAGAAGGGAGATTTACTCTATGTAACCCCATGCTGTACCTGTCCTGGGAGTGTTTGATGGGGACAGTGTAGAAGGAGATTTACTCTATGTAACCCCATGCTGTACCTGTCCTGGGAGTGTTTGATGGGGACAGTGTAGCGGGAGATTTACCTCTGTATCTAACCCCGTGCTGTACCTGTCCTGGGAGTGTTTGATGGGGGACAGTGTAGAGGGAGATTTACTCTGTATCTAACCCCGTGCTGTACCTGTCCTGGGCGTGTTTGATGGGGACAGTGTAGAGGGAGATTTACTCTGTATCTAACCCGTGCTGTACCTGTCCTGGGAGTGTTTGATGGGGGACAGTGTAGAAGGAGATTTACTCTGTATCTAACCCCGTGCTGTACCTGTCCTGGGAGTGTTTGATGGGGGACAGTGTAGAGGGAGATTTACTCTGTATCTAACCCCGTGCTGTACCTGTCCTGGGAGTGTTTGATGGGACTGTATAGAGGGAGATTTACTCTGTATCTAACCCTGTGCTGTACCTGTCCTGGGAGTGTTTGATGGGGGACAGTGTAGAGGGAGATTTACTCTGTATCTAACCCCGTGCTGTACCTGTCCTGGGAGTGTTTGATGGGGACAGTGTAGAGGGAGATTTACTCTGTATCTAACCCTGTGCTGTACCTGTCCTGGGAGTGTTGATGGGACAGTGTAAGAGGGAGATTTACTCTGTATCTAACCCCGTGCTGTACCTGTCCTGGAGTGTTTGATGGGGGACAGTGTAGAGGGAGATTTACTCTTGTATCTAACCCCGTGCTGTACCTGTCCTGGGAGTGTTTGATGGGGACAGTATAGAGGGAGATTTACTCTGTATCTAACCCCGTGCTGTACCTGTCTGGGAGTGTTTGATGGGGACAGTATAGAGGGAGATTTACTCTGTATCTAACCCCGTGCTGTACCTGTCCTGGGAGTGTTTGATGGGGGACAGTGTAGAGGGAGATTTACTCTGTATCTAACCCCGTGCTGTACCTGTCCTGGGAGTGTTTGATGGGGACAGTATAGAGGGAGATTTACTCTGTATCTAACCCTGTGCTGTACCTGTCCTGGGAGTGTTTGATGGGGGACAGTGTAGAGGGAGATTTACTCTGTATCTAACCCCGTGCTGTACCTGTCCTGGGAGTGTTTGATGGGGACAGTATAGAGGGAGATTTACTCTGTATCTAACCCCGTGCTGTACCTGTCCTGGGAGTGTTTGATGGGGGACAGTGTAGAGGGAGATTTACTCTGTATCTAACCCCGTGCTGTACCTGTCCTGGGCGTGTTTGATGGGGACAGTGTAGAGGGAGATTTACTCTGTATCTAACCCCGTGCTGTACCTGTCCTGGGAGTGTTTGATGGGGGACAGTGTAGAAGGAGATTTACTCTGTATCTAACCCCGTGCTGTACCTGTCCTGGGAGTGTTTTGATGGGGACAGTGTAGAGGGAGATTTACTCTGTATCTAACCCCGTGCTGTACCAGTCCTGGGAGTGTTTGATGGGGACAGTGTAGAAGGAGATTTACTCTGTATGTAACCCCATGCTGTACCTGTCCTGGGAGTGTTTGATGGGGGACAGTGTAGAACATAGAACATAGAACATTACAGCACAAACAGGCCCTTCGGCCCTCGAGTTGCGCCGATCGCATCAACCCCACCTCTATCTATATAAGAAGGAGATTTACTCTATGTAAACCCCATGCTGTACCTGTCCTGGGAGTGTTTGATGGGGACAGTGTAGAAGGAGATTTACTCTGTATGTAACCCCATGCTGTACCTGTCCTGGGGAGTGTTTGATGGGGGACAGTGTAGAAGGAGATTTACTCTGTATCTAACCCCATGCTGTACCTGTCCTGGGAGTGTTTGATGGGGGACAGTGTAGAAGGAGATTTACTCTATGTAACCCATGCTGTACCTGTCCTGGGAGTGTTTGATGGGGGACAGTGTAGAAGGAGATTTACTCTATGTAACCCCATGCTGTACCTGTCCTGGGAGTGTTTGATGGGGACAGTGTAGAGGGAGATTTACTCTATGTAACCCCATGCTGTACCTGTCCTGGGAGTGTTTGATGGGGGACAGTGTAGAAGGAGATTTACTCTGTATGTAACCCCATGCTGTACCTGTCCTGGGAGTGTTTGATGGGGGACAGTGTAGAAGGAGATTTACTCTATGTAACCCCGTGCTGTACCTGTCCTGGAGTGTTTGATGGGGGACAGTGTAGAAGGAGATTTACTCTATGTAACCCCGTGCTGTACCTGTCCTGGGAGTGTTTGATGGGGGACAGTGTAGAGGGAGATTTACTCTATGTAACCCCATGCTGTACCTGTCCTGGGAGTGTTTGATGGGGGACAGTGTAGAAGGAGATTTACTCTATGTAACCCCATGCTGTACCTGTCCTGGGAGTGTTTGATGGGGGACAGTGTAGAGGGAGATTTACTCTGTATCTAACCCCGTGCTGTACCTGTCCTGGGAGTGTTTGATGGGGGACAGTGTAGAAGGAGATTTACTCTGTATCTAACCCCATGCTGTACCTGTCCTGGGAGTGTTTGATGGGGGACAGTGTAGAAGGAGATTTACTCTATGTAACCCCATGCTGTACCTACTCTTGAGCAGAGTGTACAAAATTTGTGTGTGGTGTGTGGCTCTAATCATTCACTCAGATATTTATTCTGATGCTGACACTCCAAATACTTGCATGCCTCTCTCAGTTGCTTTGAGAAGAGTATATGAATTTTGTATTGAATTTTTTAAACCTATCTTTCTGCTAAATAAGTGAATAAAATTACTTTCTGATAGGTGTGGTCTGCTTATTTTTGTAAACTAGTCTTCTCAGAAGAGATTTGAACAATAGTAGCCTGGTCATGGGAACTCTCATCTCTCTCCCCTTGAAACATCTGCGTGTTTCCCAGTTGGAAACCATGGATGATCAGGGATACCCATTGCTTGCTGAAGTCCAGCAAAAGCCGGATAAAATCTGAGATGCATCAAAGATGTCAAAAGACAGTATTGGACCAAGCTAGAGTCCCAGGCTAGCCACACAGACTCCTGCTGGCTATGGCAAGCTCTGCAAGAAAACAGGTTATAAGATGAAAGCGCGTAAAATCGCTGGTTCCAATGCACCCCTCCCTTATGAGCTCAAACATTGTACGCCCATTTTGAGCAAGAGGTCAGTGAGAGTATGCCCTCCACCCTGGATGAACCGGTATCTGAGGTCACCACTGCAGATATCAGAACAGCTTTCTCAAGTCAACCTATGGAAAGCAATTTGGTCTGGATGGGATATCCAGAAGAGCACTCAGATTCTTCATGGATCAGCTGGCGGAGACAGCTTCAACTCCTCTTTCCACCAATCTCTGGTCCCTCCCTGTTTGAAGAAGCCAAACATCTTCCTAGTACCAAAAAAAAACCAAGCAGCATGTCTCAACGACTATTGGCCAGTGGCTCTGACATCCATCATTATAAAGTGCTTTGAAAGGTTAATAATGGCACAAACCGGCCTCCCAGATTACCTGGATCCACTGTGGTTCACTTATCGCTGCAACAGGTCCACAGCAGATGCCATCTCTCTGGCCCTAAACTCAACCCTGGAACACCTAGATTACAAGGACATCTATATCAGACTCCTGTTGACTACATCTCAGCCTTCAACATCATTATTCCTACAAAACTCATCTCCGAACTCTGTCACCTGGGGCTCGGCTTCTCCTCCTGCGACTGGACCCTAGACTTCCTGCCCACAGACTGTAATCAGTAAGGATAGGCAACAACACCACCTCCACAATCATCCTCAACACCGGTGCCTCACAAGGCTGTGTTCTCAGCCCCCCACTATACTCCTTATACACCTATGACTGTGCGGCCAAATTCACCTCAACTTGGACTTTCAAGTTTGTTGATGACACTATCGTGGTGGGCTGGATCTCGATGATGAGACAGAGAATCTGGTGAGCTGGCGTGACAATAATCTCTCCCTCAGTGTCAACAAAACAAAGGAGATAGTCATTATGCTTCCTGGAGTCAGTGGTGAAAATGCCCCTGTCTACGGCAATGGGGGCAAAGTAGAATGGTTGAGAGCTTCAAGTTTTTTTAGGTGTCCAGATCACCAACAACCTGTCCTGGCCCGTCTGTGTGGACACTATAGCTATGAAAGCCCACGAACACCATAGAAAGCATTCTTGAGAGCAGCTTGGTACGGCTCCTGCTCTGCCCAACACCACAATAAACTAAAGGGCTGTGAGTGAAGCCCAGTCCATCACTCAAACCAGCCTCCCACCCACTGACTCTGTCTACGCTTCCCATTGCCTTGGAAAAGAAGCCAGCTTAATCAAGGACCCCACGCACCCCAGACATTCGGTCCTCCACCTTCTTCCTTTGGGGGAAAAGATGCAAAAGTTTGAGATCATGTATCAACCAACTCAAACAGTTCTCCCCTGCTGCTGTCAGACTACCACACATTAAATGATCTTCTACACCCTAGCTATGACCGTAACATGACATTCTGCACTCTTTTGTTTCCTTCCCTATGAATGGTATGCTTTGTGTGTATAGTGGATGTTAATACATGTGACAATAATGAATCAAATCAGTCTCTCTCTTGTATTTTGATAAAAGGTCACCCGGACTCAACGTCAACTCTTTTCTCTCCTTACAGTCCTCCTGAGATTTTCCAGCATTTTCTTTCAATTTCAGATTCCAGCATCTGCGTTAATTTGTTCTGACCTTGTTTTTTGGTGCTGCCCTTTTGACTGGCATCCCGAGCCTCCCCCCTCCCCTAGCCTCTGCTGTCCCCCACCATGTCTCACCTCTGGCTCTCCCTCCAGTTCTGGTCAGGTCGAGTGTGACTCCAGACTCTCAAAGCGGTTGCCTCTCTGAAATGGCCTAGAAAGCCACTCAGGTCAAGGACAATGAGAGATGGGCTGACATTGCCAGTGGTGACCACATCTCGAGTACAAATTAACCCCACGCAATCCAGTTTTTCAAAGTGGATACGGCAAAGGCTGCCAAAACCAGCCCAAATCCACGGCAACAATTCTTTCGGCCTAGCAGCACCACTCTGTCCACCTGTGACTTCACTTTCAAGGAGTTATGAATATGTATCCTAGATCTCTTTATTCTGTAACTCTCCCCAACATCCTTTCATTAACTAAGTCCTGTCCTGGTTCAGTCTACAAAAACGCATCACCTTCTATTTATCTAAATTAAACTGCATCTGCCATTCATCATCCCAGTCACCCAACTGATCAAGATCCTGTCGTCATTGGAGATAACTTTTTTCCATCATGCCATCGATCTTTGCGCCGTCTGCAAACTTACTAACCATGCCTTCTAAATTCTCATCCAAATCATTAATATAAATGACAAATAACAGTGGACCCAGCACAGATCCCTGAGGCACATCGCTGGTCACAGGTCTCCAGTTTGACAAACAATCCTCTACAACCACCCTCTGGCTTATGGCAAGAAGCCAATTTTGTATCCTATTCGAAAACTCGCCCTGGATCCCTTGAAATTTAATCTTATGCAACAACCTACCATGCGATACCTTGTCAAAGGCCTTGCTAAGGTCAATGTGGACCACATCAACTCTTTTATCCCTCATTTATCTACTTGGTTCCCCCTTCAAAAAACTATCAAATTTATGAGACATGATTTTCCACTCACAAAGCCATGCTGACTGTTCCTAATCAGTCCTTGCGTCTCTAAATGCCTGTGGATCCTGTCTCTCAAAATATCTTCCAACAACTTACCCACTACAGATGTGAGGCTCACTGGCCTGTAGTTCCCAGGCTTTTCCCTGCAGCCTTTTTTAAACAAAGGTACAACATTTGCCACCCCCCAATCTTCAGGCACCTCACCTTTGGCTGTCCATGATTCAAATATCTCTGTTGGGGGACCTGCAATTTCTTCCCTCGCCTCCCACAATGTCCTGGGATACACGTCATCAGGTCCCGGGGATTTATGTGTCTTGATGCACTTTAAGACTTTCAGCACCACCTCCTCTGTAATATGGCACCGTGGTTAGCACTGATGACTCTCAACACTATGGACCTGTGTTCGATTCTCCGGTCAGTGTCTGTGTGGAGTTTGTACATTCTCTGCAAGTCTGCATGGGTTTTTTCCAGGTGCTCCGGTTTCCTCTCCAAAGATATGCGGATTAGGTGGTTTGGCCATGTTAAATTGACCCGTAGTGTCAGGGGGGCGAGCTCGGGTAATTATATGGGGTTATGGGGAAAGGGCCTGGGTGAGAGTGTGGATGCTGCAGACTCAATGGGCCGAATGGCCTCTTCCTGCACTGTAGGAATTCTATAACACTCGGATTCAATGATTTTCGCTGTCGGTGTGTGTCTCTCTCTGCCTCTGTCGGTGTGTGTGTGTCTCTCTCTCCCTCTGTCGGTGTGTGTGTGTGTCTCTCTCCCTCTGTCGGTGTGTGTGTCTCTCTCTCCCTCTGTCGGTGTGTGTGTCTCTCTCTCCCTCTGTCGGTGTGTGTGTCTCTCTCTCTGTCGGTGTGTGTGTCTCTCTCTCCCTCTGTCGGTGTGTGTGTCTCTCTCTCCATCTGTCGGTGTGTGTGTGTGTCTCTCTCTCCCTCTGTCAGTGTGTGTGTGTGTCTCTCTCTCCCTCTGTCGGTGTGTGTGTCTCCCTCTGTCGGTGTGTGTGTCTCCCTCTGTCGGTGTGTGTGTCTCCCTCTGTCGGTGTGTGTGTCTCCCTCTGTCGGGGTGTGTGTCTCCCTCTGTCGGGGTGTGTCTCTCCCTCTGTCGGGGTGTGTCTCTCCCTCTGTCGGGGTGTGTGTCTCCCTCCCTCTGTCGGTGTGTGTGTCTCCCTCTCTCTCCCTCAGTCGGTGTGTGTCTCTGTCTCCCTCTGTCGGTGTGTGTGTCTCCCTATCTCTCCCTCTGTCGGTGTGTGTGTCTCTCTCTCCCTCAGTCGGTGTGTGTCTCTCACTCCCTCTGTCGGTGTGTGTCTCTCTCTCTCTCCATCTGTCGGTGTGTGTGTCTCTCTCTCTCCCTCTGTCGGTGTGTCTCTCTCTCCCTCTGTGAGTGTGTGTGTGTCTCTCTCCCTCTGTCGGTGTGTGTGTCTCTCTCCCTCTGTCGGTGCGTATGTCTCTCTCTCCCTCTGTCGGTGTGTGTCTCTCTCTCCCTCTGTCGGTGTGTGTGTGTCTCTCTCCCTCTGTCGGTGTGTGTGTCTCTCTCCCTCTGTCGGTGCGTATGTCTCTCTCTCCCTCTGTCGGTGTGTGTGTCTCTCTCTCCCTCTGTCGGTGTGTGTGTCTCTCTCTCCCTCTGTCGGTGTGTGTCTCTCTCTCTCTCCCTCTGTCGGTGTGTGTGTCTCTCTCTCCCTCTGTCGGTGTGTGTGTGTCTCTCTCCCTCAGTTGGTGTGTGTCTCTCTCTCCCTCTGTCGGTGTGTGTGTGTCTCTCTCCCTCAGTTGGTGTGTGTCTCTCTCTCCCTCTGTCGGTGTGTCTCTCTCTCCCTCTGTTGGTGTGTGTCTCTCATTCCCTCTGTCGGTGTGTGTCTCTCTCTCTCTCCCTCTGTCGGTGTGTGTCTCTCTCTCCCTCTGTCGGTGTGTCTCTCTCTCTTTCCCTCTGTCGGTGTGTGTGTGTGTCTCTCTCTCCCTCTGTCGGTGTGTCTCTCTCTCTCTCCCTCTCTCGGTGTGTGTGTCTCTCTCCCTCTGTCAATGTGTGTGTCTCTCTCCCTCTGTCGGTGTGTGTTTCTCTCTCCATCTGTCGGTGTGTGTGTGTGTGTCTCTCTCTCCCTCTGTCAGTGTGTGTGTGTGTCTCTCTCTCCCTATGTCGGTGTGTGTGTGTCTCTCTCTCATCCTCTGTCGGTGTGTGTGTGTCTCTCTCTCTCCCTCTGTCGGTGTGTGTGTTTCTTTCTCCCTCTGTCGGTGTGTGTGTCTCCCTCTGTCGGTGTGTGTGTCTCCCTCTGTCGGTGTGTGTGTCTCCCTCTGTCGGTGTGTGTGTCTCCCTCTGTCGGTGTGTGTGTCTCCCTCTGTCGGTGTGTGTGTCTCCCTCTGTCGGGGTGTGTGTCTCCCTCTGTCGGGGTGTGTCTCTCCCTCTGTCGGGGTGTGTCTCTCCCTCTGTCGGGGTGTGTGTCTCCCTCCCTCTGTCGGTGTGTGTGTCTCCCTCTCTCTCCCTCTGTCGGTGTGTGTCTCTCTCTCCCTCAGTCGGTGTGTGTCTCTCTCTCCCTCAGTCGGTGTGTGTCTCTCACTCCCTCTGTCGGTGTGTGTCTCTCTCTCTCTCCATCTGTCGGTGTGTGTGTCTCTCTCTCTCCCTCTGTCGGTGTGTCTCTCTCTCCCTCTGTGAGTGTGTGTGTTTTTCTCCCTCCCTCTTTCGGTGTGTGTGTGTCACTCTCTCTCCCTCTGTCGGTGTGTGTCTCTCTCTCCCTCTGTCGGTGTGTGTGTGTCTCTCTCCCTCTGTCGGTGTGTGTGTCTCTCTCCCTCTGTCGGTGCGTATGTCTCTCTCTCCCTCTGTCGGTGCGTGTGTCTCTCTCTCCCTCTGTCGGTGTGTGTGTGTCTCTCTCCCTCAGTTGGTGTGTGTCTCTCATTCCCTCTGTCGGTGTGTCTCTCTCTCTCTCCCTCTGTCGGTGTGTGTCTCTCTCTCCCTCTGTCGGTGTGTCTCTCTCTCTTTCCCTCTGTCGGTGTGTCTCTCTCTCCCTCTGTCGGAGTGTGTCTCTCTCTCTCCCTCTGTCGGAGTGTGTCTCTCTCTCTCCCTCTGTCGGTGTGTCTCTCTCTCTCTCCCTCTCTCGGTGTGTGTGTCTCTCTCCCTCTGTCAATGTGTGTGTCTCTCTCCCTCTGTCGGTGTGTCTCTCTCTCCCTCTGTCGGTGTGTGTCTCTCTCTCCCTCTGTCGGTGTGTGTGTCTCTCACTCCCTCTGTCGGTGAGTGTCTCTCTATCTCTCCCTCTGTCGGTGTGTGTCTTTCTCTCTCGGTCTGTCTCTCTCTCCCTCTGTCGGTGTGTCTCTCTCTCTCTCCCCCTCTGTCGGTGTGTCTCTCTCTCTCTCTCTCTCTCTCGGTGTGTGTGTCTCTCTCCCTCTGTCAGTGTGTGTCTCTATCTCCCTCTGTCGGTGTGTCTCTCCCTCTCCCTCTGTCGGTGAGTGTGTCTCTCCCTCCCTCTATCGGTGTGTGTGTCTCTCTCTCCCTCTCTCGGTCTGTCTCTCTCTCCCTCTGTCGGTGTGTGTGTGTCTCTCTCCCTCAGTTGGTGTGTGTCTCTCACTCCCTCTGTCGGTGTGTCTCTCTCTCTCTCCCTCTGTCGGTGTGTGTCTCTCTCTCCCTCTGTCGGTGTGTCTCTCTCTCTCTCCCTCTGTCGGTGTGTCTCTCTCTCCCTCTGTCGGAGTGTGTCTCTCACTCTCCCTCTGTCGGTGTGTCTCTCTCTCTCGCCCTCTCTCGGTGTGTGTGTCTCTCTCTCTCTCTCAGTGTGTGTGTCTCTCTCCCTCTGTCAATGTGTATGTCTCTCTCCCTCTGTCGGTGTGTCTCTCTCTCCCTCTGTCGGTGTGTCTCTCTCTCCCTCTGTCGGTGTGTCTCTCTCTCCCTCTGTCGGTGTGTCTCTCTCTCCCTCTGTCGGTGTGTCTCTCTCTCCCTCTGTCGGTGTGTCTCTCTCTGCCTCTGTCGGTATGTCTCTCTCTCCCTCTGTCGGTGTGTGTGTCTCTCTCTCCCTCTGTCGGTGTGTGTGTCTCTCACTCCCTCTGTCGGTGAGTGTCTCTCTATCTCTCCCTCTGTCGGTGTGTGTCTCTCTCTCTCGGTCTGTCTCTCTCTCCCTCTGTCGGTGTGTCTCCCTCTCCCCCTCTGTCGGTGTGTCTCTCTCTCTCTCTCGGTGTGTGTGTCTCTCTCTCCCTCTGTCAGTGTGTGTCTCTCTCTCTCTGTCAGTGTGTGTGTTTCTCTCCCTCTGTCAGTGTGTGTCTCTATCTCCCTCTGTCAGGGTGTGTCTCTCACTCTCCCTCTGTCAGTGTGTGTCTCTCCCTCTCCCTCTGTCGGTGAGTGTGTCTCTCCCTCCCTCTGTTGGTGTGTGTGTCTCTCTCTCCCTCTCTCGGTGTGTGTGTCTCTCTCTCCCTCTGTCAGTGTGTGTGTCTCTCTCTCCCTCTGTCGGTGTGTCTCTCCCTCTCCCTCTGTCGGTGAGTGTGTCTCTCCCTCCCTCTGTCGGTGTGTGTGTCTCTCTCTCCCTCTCTCGGTGAGTGTCTCTCTCCCTCTGTCGGTGTGTGTGTCTCTCCCTCCCTCTGTCGGTGTGTGTGTCTCTCTCTCCCTCTCTCGGTGTGTGTCTGTCTCTCCCTCAGTCAGTGTGTCTCTCACTCTCCCTCTGTCGGTGTGTGTGTCTCTCCCTCTCTCTGTCGGTGTGTGTGTGTCTCTCTCCCTCAGTTGGTGTGTCTCTCACTCTCTCCCTCTGTCGGTGTGTCTCTCCCTCTCCCTCTGTCGGTGAGTCTCTCTCTCTCTCCCTCTGTCGGTGTGTGTTTCTCTCTCTCCCTCTGTCGGTGTGTCTCTCTCTCTCTCCCTCTGTCGGTGTGTGTGTCTCCCTCTGTCGGTGTGTGTGTCTCCCTCTGTCGGGGTGTGTGTCTCCCTCTGTCGGGGTGTGTCTCTCCCTCTGTCGGGGTGTGTCTCTCCCTCTGTCGGGGTGTGTGTCTCCCTCCCTCTGTCGGTGTGTGTGTCTCCCTCTCTCTCCCTCAGTCGGTGTGTGTCTCTGTCTCCCTCTGTCGGTGTGTGTGTCTCCCTATCTCTCCCTCTGTCGGTGTGTGTGTCTCTCTCTCCCTCAGTCGGTGTGTGTCTCTCACTCCCTCTGTCGGTGTGTGTCTCTCTCTCTCTCCATCTGTCGGTGTGTGTGTCTCTCTCTCTCCCTCTGTCGGTGTGTCTCTCTCTCCCTCTGTGAGTGTGTGTGTGTCTCTCTCCCTCTGTCGGTGTGTGTGTCTCTCTCCCTCTGTCGGTGCGTATGTCTCTCTCTCCCTCTGTCGGTGTGTGTCTCTCTCTCCCTCTGTCGGTGTGTGTGTGTCTCTCTCCCTCTGTCGGTGTGTGTGTCTCTCTCCCTCTGTCGGTGCGTATGTCTCTCTCTCCCTCTGTCGGTGTGTGTGTCTCTCTCTCCCTCTGTCGGTGTGTGTGTCTCTCTCTCCCTCTGTCGGTGTGTGTCTCTCTCTCTCTCCCTCTGTCGGTGTGTGTGTCTCTCTCTCCCTCTGTCGGTGTGTGTGTGTCTCTCTCCCTCAGTTGGTGTGTGTCTCTCTCTCCCTCTGTCGGTGTGTGTGTGTCTCTCTCCCTCAGTTGGTGTGTGTCTCTCTCTCCCTCTGTCGGTGTGTCTCTCTCTCCCTCTGTTGGTGTGTGTCTCTCATTCCCTCTGTCGGTGTGTGTCTCTCTCTCTCTCCCTCTGTCGGTGTGTGTCTCTCTCTCCCTCTGTCGGTGTGTCTCTCTCTCTTTCCCTCTGTCGGTGTGTGTGTGTGTCTCTCTCTCCCTCTGTCGGTGTGTCTCTCTCTCTCTCCCTCTCTCGGTGTGTGTGTCTCTCTCCCTCTGTCAATGTGTGTGTCTCTCTCCCTCTGTCGGTGTGTGTTTCTCTCTCCATCTGTCGGTGTGTGTGTGTGTGTCTCTCTCTCCCTCTGTCAGTGTGTGTGTGTGTCTCTCTCTCCCTATGTCGGTGTGTGTGTGTCTCTCTCTCATCCTCTGTCGGTGTGTGTGTGTCTCTCTCTCTCCCTCTGTCGGTGTGTGTGTTTCTTTCTCCCTCTGTCGGTGTGTGTGTCTCCCTCTGTCGGTGTGTGTGTCTCCCTCTGTCGGTGTGTGTGTCTCCCTCTGTCGGTGTGTGTGTCTCCCTCTGTCGGTGTGTGTGTCTCCCTCTGTCGGTGTGTGTGTCTCCCTCTGTCGGGGTGTGTGTCTCCCTCTGTCGGGGTGTGTCTCTCCCTCTGTCGGGGTGTGTCTCTCCCTCTGTCGGGGTGTGTGTCTCCCTCCCTCTGTCGGTGTGTGTGTCTCCCTCTCTCTCCCTCTGTCGGTGTGTGTCTCTCTCTCCCTCAGTCGGTGTGTGTCTCTCTCTCCCTCAGTCGGTGTGTGTCTCTCACTCCCTCTGTCGGTGTGTGTCTCTCTCTCTCTCCATCTGTCGGTGTGTGTGTCTCTCTCTCTCCCTCTGTCGGTGTGTCTCTCTCTCCCTCTGTGAGTGTGTGTGTTTTTCTCCCTCCCTCTTTCGGTGTGTGTGTGTCACTCTCTCTCCCTCTGTCGGTGTGTGTCTCTCTCTCCCTCTGTCGGTGTGTGTGTGTCTCTCTCCCTCTGTCGGTGTGTGTGTCTCTCTCCCTCTGTCGGTGCGTATGTCTCTCTCTCCCTCTGTCGGTGCGTGTGTCTCTCTCTCCCTCTGTCGGTGTGTGTGTGTCTCTCTCCCTCAGTTGGTGTGTGTCTCTCATTCCCTCTGTCGGTGTGTCTCTCTCTCTCTCCCTCTGTCGGTGTGTGTCTCTCTCTCCCTCTGTCGGTGTGTCTCTCTCTCTTTCCCTCTGTCGGTGTGTCTCTCTCTCCCTCTGTCGGAGTGTGTCTCTCTCTCTCCCTCTGTCGGAGTGTGTCTCTCTCTCTCCCTCTGTCGGTGTGTCTCTCTCTCTCTCCCTCTCTCGGTGTGTGTGTCTCTCTCCCTCTGTCAATGTGTGTGTCTCTCTCCCTCTGTCGGTGTGTCTCTCTCTCCCTCTGTCGGTGTGTGTCTCTCTCTCCCTCTGTCGGTGTGTGTGTCTCTCACTCCCTCTGTCGGTGAGTGTCTCTCTATCTCTCCCTCTGTCGGTGTGTGTCTTTCTCTCTCGGTCTGTCTCTCTCTCCCTCTGTCGGTGTGTCTCTCTCTCTCTCCCCCTCTGTCGGTGTGTCTCTCTCTCTCTCTCTCTCTCTCGGTGTGTGTGTCTCTCTCCCTCTGTCAGTGTGTGTCTCTATCTCCCTCTGTCGGTGTGTCTCTCCCTCTCCCTCTGTCGGTGAGTGTGTCTCTCCCTCCCTCTATCGGTGTGTGTGTCTCTCTCTCCCTCTCTCGGTCTGTCTCTCTCTCCCTCTGTCGGTGTGTGTGTGTCTCTCTCCCTCAGTTGGTGTGTGTCTCTCACTCCCTCTGTCGGTGTGTCTCTCTCTCTCTCCCTCTGTCGGTGTGTGTCTCTCTCTCCCTCTGTCGGTGTGTCTCTCTCTCTCTCCCTCTGTCGGTGTGTCTCTCTCTCCCTCTGTCGGAGTGTGTCTCTCACTCTCCCTCTGTCGGTGTGTCTCTCTCTCTCGCCCTCTCTCGGTGTGTGTGTCTCTCTCTCTCTCTCAGTGTGTGTGTCTCTCTCCCTCTGTCAATGTGTATGTCTCTCTCCCTCTGTCGGTGTGTCTCTCTCTCCCTCTGTCGGTGTGTCTCTCTCTCCCTCTGTCGGTGTGTCTCTCTCTCCCTCTGTCGGTGTGTCTCTCTCTCCCTCTGTCGGTGTGTCTCTCTCTCCCTCTGTCGGTGTGTCTCTCTCTGCCTCTGTCGGTATGTCTCTCTCTCCCTCTGTCGGTGTGTGTGTCTCTCTCTCCCTCTGTCGGTGTGTGTGTCTCTCACTCCCTCTGTCGGTGAGTGTCTCTCTATCTCTCCCTCTGTCGGTGTGTGTCTCTCTCTCTCGGTCTGTCTCTCTCTCCCTCTGTCGGTGTGTCTCCCTCTCCCCCTCTGTCGGTGTGTCTCTCTCTCTCTCTCGGTGTGTGTGTCTCTCTCTCCCTCTGTCAGTGTGTGTCTCTCTCTCTCTGTCAGTGTGTGTGTTTCTCTCCCTCTGTCAGTGTGTGTCTCTATCTCCCTCTGTCAGGGTGTGTCTCTCACTCTCCCTCTGTCAGTGTGTGTCTCTCCCTCTCCCTCTGTCGGTGAGTGTGTCTCTCCCTCCCTCTGTTGGTGTGTGTGTCTCTCTCTCCCTCTCTCGGTGTGTGTGTCTCTCTCTCCCTCTGTCAGTGTGTGTGTCTCTCTCTCCCTCTGTCGGTGTGTCTCTCCCTCTCCCTCTGTCGGTGAGTGTGTCTCTCCCTCCCTCTGTCGGTGTGTGTGTCTCTCTCTCCCTCTCTCGGTGAGTGTCTCTCTCCCTCTGTCGGTGTGTGTGTCTCTCCCTCCCTCTGTCGGTGTGTGTGTCTCTCTCTCCCTCTCTCGGTGTGTGTCTGTCTCTCCCTCAGTCAGTGTGTCTCTCACTCTCCCTCTGTCGGTGTGTGTGTCTCTCCCTCTCTCTGTCGGTGTGTGTGTGTCTCTCTCCCTCAGTTGGTGTGTCTCTCACTCTCTCCCTCTGTCGGTGTGTCTCTCCCTCTCCCTCTGTCGGTGAGTCTCTCTCTCTCTCCCTCTGTCGGTGTGTGTTTCTCTCTCTCCCTCTGTCGGTGTGTCTCTCTCTCTCTCCCTCTGTCGGTGTGTGTGTCTCTCTCTCCCTCTGTCGGTGTATCTCTCTCTCCCTCTGTCGGTGAGTGTCTCACTCTCTCTCCCTCTGTCAGTGTGTGTGTCTCTCTCTCCCTCTGTCAGTGTGTGTCTCTCTCTCTCCCTCTGTCAGTGTGTGTGTCTCTCTCTCCCTCTGTCGGTGTGTGTCTCTCTCATTCCCTCTGTCGGTGTGTGTGTGTCTCTCTCCCTCTGTCGGTGTGTGTGTGTCTCTCTCTCTCCCTCTGTCGGTGTGTGTCTCTCTCTGTCTCCCTCTGTCGGTGTGTGTGTGTCTCTCTATGCCTCTGTCGGTGTGTGTGTCTCTCTCTCCCTCTGTCAGTGTGTGTGTCTCTCTCTCCCTCTGTAGGTGTGTGTCTCTCTCATTCCCTCTGTCGGTGTGTGTCTCTCTCCCTCTGTCGGTGTGTGTGTGTCTCTCTCTCTCCCTCTGTCGGTGTGTGTGTCTCTCTCTGTCTCCCTCTGTAGGTGTGTGTGTGTCTCTCTCTGCCTCTGTCGGTGTGTGTGTCTCTCTCTGCCTCTGTCGGTGTGTGTGTCTCTCTCTCCCTCTGTCGGTGTGTGTGTGTCTCTCCCTCTGTCGGTGTGTGTGTGTCTCTCTCTGCCTCTGTCGGTGTGTGTGTCTCTCTCTGCCTCTGTCTCTGTGTGTCTCTCTCTGCCTCTGTCAGTGTGTGTCTCTCTCTGCCTCTGTCGGTGTGTGTGTCTCTCTCTCCCTCTGTCGGTGTGTGTGTCTCTCTCCCTCTGTCGGTGTGTGTGTGTCTCTCTCTGCCTCTGTCGGTGTGTGTCTCTCTCTGCCTCTGTCGGTGTGTGTGTCTCTCCCTCTGCCGGTGTGTGTGTGTCTCTCTCCCTCTGTCAGTGTGTGTGTCTCTCTCTGCCCCTGTCGGTGTGTCTCTCACTGCCTCTGTCGGTGTGTCTCTCTATCTCCCTCTGTCGGTGTGTCTCTCTCTGCCTCTGTCGGTGTGTGTCTCTCTCTCTGCCTCTGTCGGTGTGTGTCTCTCCCTCCGTCGGTGTGGGTGTCTGTCTCTACCTCTGTCGGAGTGTGTCTCTCTCTCTCTCCCTCTGTCGGTGTGTAACTCTCTCTCCCTCTGTCGGTGTGTGTGTCTCCATCTCACCCTCTTTCGGTGTGTGTGTCACTCGCTCCCTCTGTCGGTGTCTGTGTGTCTCTCTCTCTCTCCCTCTCTCGGTGTTTGTGTCTCTCTCTCTCTCTCCCTCTGTCGGTGTGTCTCACTCTCTCTCCCTCTGTCGGTGTGTCTCTGCCTCTTTCGGTGTGGGTCTCTCTCTGTCCCTCTGTCGGTGTGTGTGTCTCTCTCTGTCCCTCTGTCGGTGTGTGTGTCTTTCTCTCTCTCTCCCTCTGTCGGTGTGTCTCTCTCTCTCCCTCTGTCGGTGTGTGTCTCTCTCTCTCTCCCTCTGTCGGTGTGTGTGTCTCTCTCTCTCCCTCTGTCGGCGTGTCTCTCTCTCTCCCTCGTTCGGTGTGTCTCTCTCTCTCCCTCTGTCGGTGTGTGTCTCTCTCTCTCCCTATGTCGTTGTGTCTCTCTCTCTCCCTCTGTCAGTGTGTGTCTCTCTCTCTCCCTCTGTCAGTGTGTGTGTCTCTCTCTCTCCATCTGTCAGTGTGTGTCTCTCTCTCTCCCTCTGTCAGTGTGTGGCTACTCTCTCCCTCTGTCAGTGTGTGGCTCTCTCTCTCCCTCTGTCAGTGTGTGTTTCTCTCTCCCTCTGTCGGTGTGTCTCTCCGTCTCCCTCTGTCGGTGTGTGTGTCTCTCTCTCCCTCTGTCGGTGTGTGTCTCTCTCTCTCCCTCTGTCGGTGTGTGTGTCTCTCTCTCTCTCCCTCTGTCGGTGTGTGTCTCTCTCTCTCTCCCTCTGTCGGTGTGTGTCTCTCTCTCTCTTCCTCTGTCGGTGTGTGTGTGTCTCTCTCCCTCTGTCGGTGTGTGTGTCTCTCTCTGCCTCTGTCGGTGTGTGTGTCTCTCTCTCCCTCTGTCGATGTGTGTGTCTCTCTCTGCCTCTGTCGGTGTGTGTCTCTCTCTCTCCCTCTGTCGGTGTGTGTCTCTCTCTCCCTCTGTCGGTGTATCTCTCTCTCCCTCTGTCGGTGTGTGTCTCTCTCTCTGCCTCTGTCAGTGTGTGTCTCTCTCTGCCTGTGTCGGTGTGTGTGTCTCTCCCTCTGTCGGTGTGTCTCTCTCTCTCCCTCTGTCGGTGTGTGTGTGTGTCTCTCACTCCCTTTGTCGGAGTGTGTGTCTCTCTCTCCCTCTGTCGGTGTGTGTGTCTCTCTCTCCCTCTGTCGGTGTGTGTGTCTCTCTCTCCCTCTGTCGGTGTGTGTGTCTCTCTCTCCCTCTGTCGGTGTGTGTGTCTCTCTCTCCCTCTGTCGGTGTGTGTCTCTCTCTCTCCCTCTGTCGGTGTGTGTGTCTCTCTCTCTCTCCCTCTGTCGGTGTGTGTGTCTCTCTCCCTCTGTCGGTGTGTGTGTCTCTCTCTGCCTCTGTCGGTGTGTGTGTCTCTCTCTCCCTCTGTCGATGTGTGTATCTCTCTCTGCCTCTGTCGGTGTGTGTCTCTCTCTCTCCCTCTGTCGGTGTGTGTCTCTCCCTCCCTCTGTCGGTGTGTGTCTCTCTCTCCCTCTGTCGGTGTGTCTCTCTCTCCCTCTGTCGGTGTGTCTCTCTCTCCCTCTGTCGGTGTGTCTCTCTCTCCCTCTGTCGGTGTGTGTCTCTCTCTCCCTCTGTCGATGTGTGTGTCTCTCTCTCTCTCCCTCTGTCGGTGAGTGTTTCTCTATCTCTCCCTCTGTCGGTGTGTGTCTCTCTCTCTCGGTCTGTCTCTCCCTCCCTCTGTCGGTGTGTGTGTGTGTCTCTCTCCCTCAGTTGGTGTGTGTCTCTCTCTCTCCCTCTGTCGGTGTGTCTCTCCCTCTCCCTCTGTCGGTGAGTGTGTCTCTCCCTCCCTCTGTCGGTGTGTGTGTCTCTCTTTCCCTCTCTCGGTCTGTCTCTCCCTCCCTCTGTCGGTGTGTGTGTCTCTCTCTCCCTCTGTCGGTGTGTGTGTCTCTCCCTCCCTCTGTCGGTGTGTGTGTCTCTCTCTCCCTCAGTTGGTGTGTCTCCCTCTCTCTCCCTCTGTCGGTGTGTGTCTCTCTCTCCCTCTGTCGGTATGTCTCTCTCTCTCTCCCTCTGTCGGTGTGTCTCTCACTTCCTCTGTCGGTGAGTGTCTCACTCTCTCTCCCTCTGTCGGTGTGTCTCTCTCTCTCCCTCTGTCGGTGTGTGTGTCTCTCTCTCCCTCTGTCGGTGTGTGTGTCTCTCTCTCCCTCTGTCGGTGTGTGTGTCTCTCTCTCCCTCTGTCGGTGTGTGTCTCTCTCTCTCCCTCTGTCGGTGTGTGTGTCTCTCTCTCTCTCCCTCTGTCGGTGTGTGTGTCTCTCTCCCTCTGTCGGTGTGTGTGTCTCTCTCTGCCTCTGTCGGTGTGTGTGTCTCTCTCTCCCTCTGTCGATGTGTGTATCTCTCTCTGCCTCTGTCGCTGTATGTCTCTCTCTCTCCCTCTGTCGGTGTGTGTCTCTCCCTCCCTCTGTCGGTGTGTGTCTCTCTCTCCCTCTGTCGGTGTGTCTCTCTCTCCCTCTGTCGGTGTGTGTCTCTCTCTCTCTCCCTCTGTCGGTGTGTGTGTCTCTCTCTCTCTCCCTCTGTCGGTGTGTGTGTCTCTCTCTCTCCCTCTGTCGGTGAGTGTTTCTCTATCTCTCCCTCTGTCGGTGTGTGTCTCTCTCTCTCGGTCTGTCTCTCCCTCCCTCTGTCGGTGTGTGTGTGTTTCTCTCTCCCTCAGTTGGTGTGTGTCTCTCTCTCTCCCTCTGTCGGTGTGTCTCTCCCTCTCCCTCTGTCGGTGAGTGTGTCTCTCCCTCCCTCTGTCGGTGTGTGTGTCTCTCTTTCCCTCTCTCGGTCTGTCTCTCCCTCCCTCTGTCGGTGTGTGTGTCTCTCTCTCCCTCTGTCGGTGTGTGTGTCTCTCCCTCCCTCTGTCGGTGTGTGTGTCTCTCTCTCCCTCAGTTGGTGTGTCTCCCTCTCTCTCATTCTGTCGGTGTGTCTCTCCCTCTCCCTCTGTCGGTATGTCTCTCTCTCTCTCCCTCTGTCGGTGTGTCTCTCACTTCCTCTGTCGGTGAGTGTCTCACTCTCTCTCCCTCTGTCGGTGTCTCTTTATCTCTCCCTCTGTCGGTGTGTCTCTCACTCTCCCTCTGTCGTTGTGTGTGTCTCTCTCTCCCTCTGTCGGTGTGTGTGTGTCTCTCTCTCCCTCAGTTGGTGTGTGTGTCTCTCTCCCTCTGTCGGTATGTCTCTCTCTCTCTCCCTCTGTCGGTGTGTGTCTCTCTCTCCCTCTGTCGGTATGTCTCTCTCTCTCTCCCTCTGTCGGTGTGTCTCTCACTTCCTCTGTCGGTGAGTGTCTCACTCTCTCTCCCTCTGTCGGTGTCTCTTTATCTCTCCCTCTGTCGGTGTGTGTGTCTCTCTCTCCCTCTGTCGGTGTGTCTCTCCCTCTCTCGGTCTGTCTCTCTCTCCCTCTGTCGGTGTGTCTCTCTCTCCCTCTGTCGGTGTGTCTCTCACTCTCCCTCTGTCAGTGTGTGTGTCTCTCTCTCTCCCTCTGTCGGTGTGTCTCTCCCTCTCCCTCTGTCGGTGAGTGTGTCTCTCCCTCCCTCTGTCGGTGTGTGTGTCTCTCTTTCCCTCTCTCGGTCTGTCTCTCCCTCCCTCTGTCGGTGTGTCTCTCACTCTCCCTCTGTCAGTGTGTGTGTCTCTCTCTCTCCCTCTGTCGGTGTGTCTCTCCCTCTCCCTCTGTCGGTGTGTGTGTCTCTCTCTCCCTCTGTCGGTGTGTGTGTGTCTCTCTCTCCCTCAGTTGGTGTGTGTGTCTCTCTCCCTCTGTCGGTATGTCTCTCTCTCTCTCCCTCTGTCGGTGTGTGTCTCTCTCTCCCTCTGTCGGTATGTCTCTCTCTCTCTCCCTCTGTCGGTGTGTCTCTCACTTCCTCTGTCGGTGAGTGTCTCACTCTCTCTCCCTCTGTCGGTGTCTCTTTATCTCTCCCTCTGTCGGTGTGTGTGTCTCTCTCTCCCTCTGTCGGTGTGTCTCTCCCTCTCTCGGTCTGTCTCTCTCTCCCTCTGTCGGTGTGTCTCTCTCTCCCTCTGTCGGTGTGTCTCTCACTCTCCCTCTGTCAGTGTGTGTGTCTCTCTCTCTCTCCCTCTGTCGGTGTGTCTCTCCCTCTCCCTCTGTCGGTGAGTCTCTCTCTCTCTCCCTCTGTCGGTGTGTGTGTCTCTCTCTCCCTCTGTCGGTGTGTCTCTCCCTCTCTCGGTCTGTCTCTCTCTCCCTCTGTCGGTGTGTCTCTCTCTCTCTCCCTCTGTCGGTGTGTGTGTCTCTCTCTCCCTCTGTCGGTGTATCTCTCTCTCCCTCTGTCGGTGTATCTCTCTCTCCCTCTGTCGGTGAGTGTCTCTCTCTCTCCATCTGTCAGTGTGTGTGTCTCTCTCTCCCTCTGTCGGTGTGTGTCTCTCTCATTCCCTCTGTCGGTGTGTGTGTGTCTCTCTCCCTCTGCCGGTGTGTGTGTGTCTCTCTCTCTCCCTCTTTCGGTGTGTGTCTCTCTCTGTCTCCCTCTGTCGGTGTGTGTGTGTCTCTCTATGCCTCTGTCGGTGTGTGTGTCTCTCTCTCCCTCTGTCAGTGTGTGTGTCTCTCTCTCCCTCTGTAGGTGTGTGTCTCTCTCATTCCCTCTGTCGGTGTGTGTCTCTCTCCCTCTGACGGTGTGTGTGTGTCTCTCTCTCTCCCTCTGTCGGTGTGTGTGTCTCCTCTGTCTCCCTCTGTCGGTGTGTGTGTGTCTCTCTCTGCCTCTGTCGGTGTGTGTGTCTCTCTCTCCCTCAGTTGTTGTGTGTCTCTCTCTCTCCCCCTCTGTCAGTGTGTGTCTCTCTCCCTCTGTCGGTGTGTGTGTCTCTCTCTCCCTCTGTCGGTGTGTGTGTATCTCTCTCCCTCAGTTGATGTGTGTCTCTCTCTCTCCCCCTCTGTCAGTGTGTGTGTGTCTCTCTCCCTCAGTTGGTGTGTGTCTCTCTCTCCCTCTGTCGGTATCTCTCACTCTCCCTCTGTCGGTGTGTCTCTCCCTCTCCCTCTGTCGGTGAGTCTCTCTCTCTCTCCCTCTGTCGGTGTGTGTGTCTCTCTCTCCCTCTGTCGGTGTGTCTCTCTCTCTCTCCCTCTGTCGGTGTGTGTGTCTCTCTCTCCCTCTGTCGGTGTATCTCTCTCTCCCTCTGTCGGTGAGTGTCTCACTCTCTCTCCCTCTGTCAGTGTGTGTGTCTCTCTCTCCCTCTGTCAGTGTGTGTGTCTCTCTCTCCCTCTGTCAGTGTGTGTGTCTCTCTCTCCCTCTGTCGGTGTGTGTCTCTCTCTCTCCCTCTGTCAGTGTGTGTGTCTCTCTCTCCCTCTGTCGGTGTGTGTCTCTCTCATTCCCTCTGTCGGTGTGTGTCTCTCTCCCTCTGTCGGTGTGTGTGTGTCTCTTTCTCTCCCTCTGTCGGTGTGTGTGTCTCTCTCTGTCTCCCTCTGTCGGTGTGTGTGTGTCTCTCTCTGCCTCTGTCGGTGTGTGTGTCTCTCTCTCCCTCTGTCGGTGTGTGTGTGTCTCTCCCTCTGTCGGTGTGTGTGTGTCTCTCTCTGCCTCTGTCGGTGTGTGTGTCTCTCTCTTCCTCTGTCGGTGTGTGTCTCTCTCTGCCTCTGTCAGTGTGTGTCTCTCTCTGCCTCTGTCGGTGTGTGTGTCTCTCTCTGCCTCTGTCGGTGTTTGTGTCTCTCTCTCCCTCTGTCGGTGTGTGTGTCTCTCTCCCTCTGTCGGTGTGTGTGTGTCTCTCTCTGCCTCTGTCGGTGTGTGTCACTCTCTGCCTCTGTCGGTGTGTGTGTCTCTCCCTGTGCCGGTGTGTGTGTGTCTCTCTCCCTCTGTCAATGTGTGTGTCTCTCTCTGCCCCTGTCGGTGTGTCTCTCACTGCCTCTGTCGGTGTGTCTCTCTATCTCACTCTGTCGGTGTGTCTCTCTCTGCCTCTGTCGGTGTGTGTCTCTCTCTCTGCCTCTGTCGGTGTGTGTCTCTCTCTACCTCTGTCAGTGTGTGTCTCTCCCTCTGTCGGTGTGTGCCTCCCTTTCCCTCTGTGGGTGTTTCTCTCTCCCTCTGTCGGTGTGGGTGTCTGTCTCTCCCTCTGTCGGTGTGGGTGTCTGTCTCTACCTCTGTCGGAGTGTGTCTCTCTCTCTCTCCCTCTGTCGGTGTGTAACTCTCTCTCCCTCTGTCGGTGTGTGTGTCTCCATCTCACCCTCTTTCGGTGTGTGTGTCACTCGCTCCCTCTGTCGGTGTCTGTGTGTCTCTCTCTCTCTCCCTCTCTCGGTGTTTGTGTCTCTCTCTCTCTCTCCCTCTGTCGGTGTGTCTCACTCTCTCTCCCTCTGTCGGTGTGTCTCTGCCTCTTTCGGTGTGGGTCTCTCTCTGTCCCTCTGTCGGTGTGTGTGTCTCTCTCTGTCCCTCTGTCGGTGTGTGTGTCTCTCTCTCTCTCTCCCTCTGTCGGTGTGTCTCTCTCTCTCTCTCCCTCTGTCGGTGTGTGTCTCTCTCTCTCTCCCTCTGTCGGTGTGTGTGTCTCTCTCTCTCCCTCTGTCGGCGTGTCTCTCTCTCTCCCTCTGTCGGTGTGTGTCTCTCTCTCTCTCCCTCTGTCGGTGTGTGTCTCTCTCTCTCCCTCGTTCGGTGTGTCTCTCTCTCTCCCTCTGTCGGTGTGTGTCTCTCTCTCTCCCTATGTCGTTGTGTCTCTCTCTCTCCCTCTGTCAGTGTGTGTCTCTCTCTCTCCCTCTGTCAGTGTGTGTCTCTCTCTCTCCCTCTGTCAGTGTGTGGCTTCTCTCTCCCTCTGTCAGTGTGTGGCTCTCTCTCTCCCTCTGTCAGTGTGTGGCTCTCTCTCTCCCTCTGTCAGTGTGTGTCTCTCTCTCCCTCTGTCGGTGTGTCTCTCTCTCTCCCTCTGTCGGTGTGTGTGTGTGTCTCTCACTCCCTTTATCGGAGTGTGTGTCTCTCTCTCCCTCTGTCGGTGTGTGTGTCTCTCTCTCCCTCTGTCGGTGTGTGTCTCTCTCTCTCCCTCTGTCGGTGTGTGTGTCTCTCTCTCCCTCTGTCGGTGTGTGTCTCTCTCTGCCTCTGTCGGTGTGTGTCTCCCTCTCTCCCTCTGTCGGTGTGTCTCTCTCTCCCTCTGTCGGTGTGTCTCTCTCTCCCTCTGTCGGTGTGTCTCTCTCTCCCTCCGTCGGTGTGTGTGTCTCTCTCTCTCCCTCTGTCGGTGTGTGTGTATCTCTCTCCCTCAGTTGATGTGTGTCTCTCTCTCTCCCTCTGTCGGTGTGTGTGTATCTCTCTCCCTCAGTTGATGTGTGTCTCTCTCTCTCCCCCTCTGTCAGTGTGTGTGTGTCTCTCTCCCTCAGTTGGTGTGTGTCTCTCTCTCCCTCTGTCGGTATCTCTCACTCTCCCTCTGTCGGTGTGTCTCTCCCTCTCCCTCTGTCGGTGAGTCTCTCTCTCTCTCCCTCTGTCGGTGTGTGTGTCTCTCTCTCCCTCTGTCGGTGTGTCTCTCTCTCTCTCCCTCTGTCGGTGTGTGTGTCTCTCTCTCCCTCTCTCGGTCTGTCTCTCTCTCCCTCTGTCGGTGTGTGTGTGTCTCTCTCCCTCAGTTGGTGTGTGTCTCTCACTCCCTCTGTCGGTGTGTCTCTCTCTCTCTCCCTCTGTCGGTGTGTGTCTCTCTCTCCCTCTGTCGGTGTGTCTCTCTCTCTCTCCCTCTGTCGGTGTCTCTCTCTCTCCCTCTGTCGGAGTGTGTCTCTCACTCTCCCTCTGTCGGTGTGTCTCTCTCTCTCTCCCTCTCTCGGTGTGTGTGTCTCTCTCTCTCTGTCAGTGTGTGTGTCTCTCTCCCTCTGTCAATGTGTATGTCTCTCTCCCTCTGTCGGTGTGTCTCTCTCTCCCTCTGTCGGTGTGTCTCTCTCTCCCTCTGTCGGTGTGTCTCTCTCTCCCTCTGTCGGTGTGTCTCTCTCTCCCTCTGTCGGTGTGTCTCTCTCTCCCTCTGTCGGTGTGTCTCTCACTCCCTCTGTCGGTGTGTCTCTCTCTCTCTCCCTCTGTCGGTGTGTGTCTCTCTCTCCCTCTGTCGGTGTGTCTCTCTCTCTCTCCCTCTGTCGGTGTCTCTCTCTCTCCCTCTGTCGGAGTGTGTCTCTCACTCTCCCTCTGTCGGTGTGTCTCTCTCTCTCTCCCTCTCTCGGTGTGTGTGTCTCTCTCTCTCTGTCAGTGTGTGTGTCTCTCTCCCTCTGTCAATGTGTATGTCTCTCTCCCTCTGTCGGTGTGTCTCTCTCTCCCTCTGTCGGTGTGTCTCTCTCTCCCTCTGTCGGTGTGTCTCTCTCTCCCTCTGTCGGTGTGTCTCTCTCTCCCTCTGTCGGTGTGTCTCTCTCTCCCTCTGTCGGTGTGTCTCTCTCTCCCTCTGTCGGTGTGTCTCTCTCTCCCTCTGTCGGTGTGTCTCTCTCTCCCTCTGTCGGTGTGTGTGTCTCTCTCTCCCTCTGTCGGTGTGTGTGTCTCTCACTCCCTCTGTCGGTGAGTGTCTCTCTCTCTCTCCCTCTGTCGGTGTGTGTGTCTCTCACTCCCTCTGTCGGTGTGTGTGTCTCTCACTCCCTCTGTCGGTGAGTGTCTCTCTATCTCTCCCTCTGTCGGTGTGTGTCTCTCTCTCTCGGTCTGTCTCTCTCTCCCTCTGTCGGTGTGTCTCTCTCTCCCCCTCTGTCGGTGTGTCTCTCTCTCTCTCTCGGTGTGTGTGTCTCTCTCTCCCTCTGTCAGTGTGTGTCTCTCTCTCTCTGTCAGTGTGTGTGTTTCTCTCCCTCTGTCAGTGTGTATCTCTATCTCCCTCTGTCAGGGTGTGTCTCTCACTCTCCCTCTGTCAGTGTGTGTGTCTCTCTCTCCCTCTGTCGGTGTGTCTCACTCTCTCTCCCTCTGTCGGTGTGTCTCTGCCTCTTTCGGTGTGGGTCTCTCTCTGTCCCTCTGTCGGTGTATGTGTCTCTCTCTGTCCCTCTGTCGGTGTGTGTGTCTCTCTCTCTCTCTCCCTCTGTCGGTGTGTCTCTCTCTCTCTCTGTCGGTGTGTGTGTGTGTCTCTCACTCCCTTTGTCGGAGTGTGTGTCTCTCTCTCCCTCTGTCGGTGTGTGTGTCTCTCTCTCCCTCTGTCGGTGTGTGTGTCTCTCTCTCCCTCTGTCGGTGTGTGTCTCTCTCTCTCCCTCTGTCGGTGTGTGTGTCTCTCTCTCTCTCCCTCTGTCGGTGTGTGTGTCTCTCTCCCTCTGTCGGTGTGTGTGTCTCTCTCTGCCTCTGTCGGTGTGTGTGTCTCTCTCTCCCTCTGTCGATGTGTGTGTCTCTCTCTGCCTCTGTCGGTGTGTGTCTCTCTCTCTCCCTCTGTCGGTGTGTGTCTCTCTCTCCCTCTGTCGGTGTGTGTCTCTCTCTCCCTCTGTCGGTGTGTCTCTCTCTCCCTCTGTCGGTGTGTCTCTCTCTCCCTCTGTCGGTGTGTCTCTCTCTCCCTCTGTCGGTGTGTCTCTCTCTCCCTCTGTCGGTGTGTCTCTCTCTCCCTCTGTCGGTGTGTCTCTCTCTCCCTCTGTCGGTGTGTGTCTCTCTCTCTCTCCCTCTGTCGGTGTGTGTGTCTCTCTCCCTCTGTCGGTGAGTGTCTCTCTATCTCTCCCTCTGTCGGTGTGTGTCTCTCTCTCTCGGTCTGTCTCTCCCTCCCTCTGTCGGTGTGTGTGTGTGTGTCTCTCTCCCTCAGTTGGTGTGTGTCTCTCTCTCTCCCTCTGTCGGTGTGTCTCTCCCTCTCCCTCTGTCGGTGAGTGTGTCTCTCCCTCCCTCTGTCGGTGTGTGTGTCTCTCTTTCCCTCTCTCGGTCTGTCTCTCCCTCCCTCTGTCGGTGTGTGTGTCTCTCCCTCCCTCTGTCGGTGTGTGTGTCTCTCTCTCCCTCAGTTGGTGTGTCTCCCTCTCTCTCCCTCTGTCGGTGTGTGTCTCTCTCTCCCTCTGTCGGTATGTCTCTCTCTCTCTCCCTCTGTCGGTGTGTCTCTCACTCCCTCTGTCGGTGAGTGTCTCACTCTCTCTCCCTCTGTCGGTGTCTCTCTATCTCTCCCTCTGTCGGTGTGTGTGTCTCTCTCTCCCTCTGTCGGTGTGTCTCTCCCTCTCTCGGTCTGTCTCTCTCTCCCTCTGTCGGTGTGTCTCTCTCTCCCTGTGTCGGTGTGTCTCTCACTCTCCCTCTGTCGGTGTGTGTGTCTCTCTCTCCCTCTGTCGGTGTGTGTGTGTCTCTCTCTCCCTCTCTCGGTGTGTGTGTCTCTCTCTCCCTCTGTCGGTGTGTGTGTCTCTCTCTCCCTCTGTCGGTGTGTTTCTCTCTCCCTCTGTCGGTGTGTCTCTCTCTCCCTCTGTCGGTGTGTCTCTCTCTCCCTCTGTCGGTGTGTCTCTCTCTCCCTCTGTCGGTGTGTCTCTCTCTCCCTCTGTCGGTGTGTCTCTCTCTCCCTCTGTCGGTGTGTCTCTCTCTCCCTCTGTCGGTGTGTCTCTCTCTCCCTCTGTCGGTGTGTCTCTCTCTCCCTCTGTCGGTGTGTCTCTCTCTCCCTCTGTCGGTGTCTCTCTCTCTCCCTCTGTCGGTGTCTCTCCCTCTCCCTCTGTCGGTGTGTCTCTCTCTCCCTCTGTCGGTGTGTCTCTCTCTCCCTCTGTCGGTGTGTGTGTCTCTCTCTCCCTCTGTCGGTGTGTGTGTCTCTCTCTCTCCCTCTGTCGGTGTGTGTGTCTCTCTCTCTCCCTCTGTCGGTGTGTGTGTCTCTCTCTCTCCCTCTGTCGGTGTGTGTGTCTCTCTCTCCCTCAGTTGTTGTGTGTCTCTCTCTCTCCCCCTCTGTCAGTGTGTGTCTCTCTCCCTCTGTCGGTGTGTGTGTCTCTCTCTCCCTCTGTCGGTGTGTGTGTATCTCTCTCCCTCAGTTGATGTGTGTCTCTCTCTCTCCCCCTCTGTCAGTGTGTGTGTGTCTCTCTCCCTCAGTTGGTGTGTGTCTCTCTCTCCCTCTGTCGGTATCTCTCACTCTCCCTCTGTCGGTGTGTCTCTCCCTCTCCCTCTGTCGGTGAGTCTCTCTCTCTCTCCCTCTGTCGGTGTGTGTGTCTCTCTCTCCCTCTGTCGGTGTGTCTCTCTCTCTCTCCCTCTGTCGGTGTGTGTGTCTCTCTCTCCCTCTGTCGGTGTATCTCTCTCTCCCTCTGTCGGTGAGTGTCTCACTCTCTCTCCCTGTGTCAGTGTGTGTGTCTCTCTCTCCCTCTGTCAGTGTGTGTGTCTCTCTCTCCCTCTGTCAGTGTGTGTGTCTCTCTCTCCCTCTGTAGGTGTGTGTCTCTCTCATTCCCTCTGTCGGTGTGTGTCTCTCTCCCTCTGTCGGTGTGTGTGTGTCTCTCTCTCTCCCTCTGTCGGTGTGTGTGTCTCTCTCTGTCTCCCTCTGTCGGTGTGTGTGTGTCTCTCTCTGCCTCTGTCGGTGTGTGTGTCTGTCTCTCCCTCTGTCGGTGTGTGTGTGTCTCTCTCTGCCTCTGTCGGTGTGTGTGTCTCTCTCTCCCTCTGTCGGTGTGTGTCTCTCTCTGCCTCTGTCAGTGTGTGTCTCTCTCTGCCTCTGTCGGTGTGTGTCTCTCTCTCTCCCTCTGTCGGTGTCTCTCTCTCCCTCTGTCGGTGTGTCTCTCTCTCTCCCTCTGTCAGCATCTCTCACTCTCCCTCTGTCGGTGTGTGTGTCTCTCTCTCTCCCTCTGTCGGTGTGTGTGTGTTTCTCTCCCTCTGTCGGTGTGTCTCTCTCTCTCCCTCTGTCGGTGTGTCTCTCTCTCTCCCTCTGTCGGTGTGTGTCTCTCTCTCTCCCTCTGTCGGTGTGTGTCTTTCTCTCTCCCTATGTCGGTGTGTCTCTCTCTCCCTCTGTCGGTGTGTCTCTCTCTCCCTCTGTCGGTGTGTGTGTCTCTCTCTCTCCCTCTGTCGGTGTGTGTGTATCTCTCTCCCTCAGTTGATGTGTGTCTCTCTCTCTCCCCCTCTGTCAGTGTGTGTGTGTCTCTCTCCCTCAGTTGGTGAGTGTCTCTCTCTCTCCCTCTGTCGGTGTGTGTGTCTCTCTCTCCCTCTGTCGGTGTGTCTCTCTCTCTCTCCCTCTGTCGGTGTGTGTGTCTCTCTCTCCCTCTGTCGGTGTGTCTCTCTCTCCCTCTGTCGGTGTATCTCTCTCTCCCTCTGTCGGTGAGTGTCTCACTCTCTCTCCCTCTGTCAGTGTGTGTGTCTCTCTCTCCCTCTGTCAGTGTGTGTGTCTCTCTCTCCCTCTGTCGGTGTGTGTGTGTCTCTCTCTCTCCATCTGTCAGTGTGTGTGTCTCTCTCTCCCTCTGTCGGTGTGTGTGTGTCTCTCTCCCTCTGTCGGTGTGTGTGTGTCTCTCTCTCTCCCTCTTTCGGTGTGTGTCTCTCTCTGTCTCCCTCTGTCGGTGTGTGTGTGTCTCTCTATGCCTCTGTCGGTGTGTGTGTCTGTCTCTCCCTCTGTCAGTGTGTGTGTCTCTCTCTCCCTCTGTAGGTGTGTGTCTCTCTCATTCCCTCTGTCGGTGTGTGTCTCTCTCCCTCTGTCGGTGTGTGTGTGTCTCTTTCTCTCCCTCTGTCGGTGTGTGTGTCTCTCTCTGTCTCCCTCTGTCGGTGTGTGTGTGTCTCTCTCTGCCTCTGTCGGTGTGTGTGTCTCTCTCTCCCTCTGTCGGTGTGTGTGTGTCTCTCCCTCTGTCGGTGTGTGTGTGTCTCTCTCTGCCTCTGTCGGTGTGTGTGTCTCTCTCTTCCTCTGTCGGTGTGTGTCTCTCTCTGCCTCTGTCAGTGTGTGTCTCTCTCTGCCTCTGTCGGTGTGTGTGTCTCTCTCTCCCTCTGTCGGTGTGTGTGTCTCTCTCCCTCTGTCGGTGTGTGTGTGTCTCTCTCTGCCTCTGTCGGTGTGTGTCTCTCTCTGCCTCTGTCGGTGTGTGTCTCTCTCTGCCTCTGTCGGTGTGTGTGTCTCTCCCTCTGCCGGTGTGTGTGTGTCTCTCTCCCTCTGTCAGTGTGTGTGTCTCTCTCTGCCCCTGTCGGTGTGTCTCTCACTGCCTCTGTCGGTGTGTCTCTCTATCTCCCTCTGTCGGTGTGTCTCTCTCTGCCTCTGTCGGTGTGTGTCTCTCTTCTCTCTCTCTGCCTCTGTCGGTGTGTGTCTCACTCTACCTCTGTCAGTGTGTGTCTCTCCCTCTGTCGGTGTGTGTGTGCCTCCCTTTCCCTCTGTGGGTGTTTCTCTCTCCCTCTGTCGGTGTGGGTGTCTGTCTCTCCCTCTGTCGGTGTGGGTGTCTGTCTCTACCTCTGTCGGAGTGTGTCTCTCTCTCTCTCCCTCTGTCGGTGTGTAACTCTCTCTCCCTCTGTCGGTGTGTGTGTCTCCATCTCACCCTCTTTCGGTGTGTGTGTCACTCGCTCCCTCTGTCGGTGTCTGTGTGTCTCTCTCTCTCTCCCTCTCTCGGTGTTTGTGTCTCTCTCTCTCTCTCCCTCTGTCGGTGTGTCTCACTCTCTCTCCCTCTGTCGGTGTGTCTCTGCCTCTTTCGGTGTGGGTCTCTCTCTGACCCTCTGTCGGTGTGTATGTCTCTCTCTGTCCCTCTGTCGGTGTGTTTGTCTCTCTCTCTCTCTCCCTCTGTCGGTGTTTGTGTCTCTCTCTCTCTCTCTGTCGGTGTGTGTGTGTGTCTCTCACTCCCTTTGTCGGAGTGTGTGTCTCTCTCTCCCTCTGTCGGTGTGTGTGTCTCTCTCTCCCTCTGTCGGTGTGTGTGTCTCTCTCTCCCTCTGTCGGTGTGTGTCTCTCTCTCTCCCTCTGTCGGTGTGTGTGTCTCTCTCTCTCTCCCTCTGTCGGTGTGTGTGTCTCTCTCCCTCTGTCGGTGTGTGTGTCTCTCTCTGCCTCTGTCGGTGTGTGTGTCTCTCTCTCCCTCTGTCGATGTGTGTGTCTCTCTCTGCCTCTGTCGGTGTGTGTCTCTCTCTCTCCCTCTGTCGGTGTGTGTCTCTCTCTCCCTCTGTCGGTGTGTGTCTCTCTCTCCCTCTGTCGGTGTGTCTCTTTCTCCCTCTGTCGGTGTGTCTCTCTCTCCCTCTGTCGGTGTGTCTCCCTCTCCCTCTGTCGGTGTGTCTCTCTCTCCCTCTGTCTCTCTCTCTCTCCCTCTGTCGGTGTGTGTGTGTGTCTCTCTCCCTCAGTTGTTGTGTGTCTCTCTCTCTCCCTCTGTCGGTGAGTGTGTCTCTCCCTCCCTCTGTCGGTGTGTGTGTCTCTCTCTCCCTCTGTCGGTGTGTGTGTCTCTCCCTCCCTCTGTCGGTGTGTGTGTCTCTCTCTCCCTCAGTTGGTGTGTCTCCCTCTCTGTCCCTCTGTCGGTGTGTGTCTCTCTCTCCCTCTGTCGGTATGTCTCTCTCTCTCTCCCTCTGTCGGTGTGTCTCTCACTCCCTCTGTCGGTGAGTGTCTCACTCTCTCTCCCTCTGTCGGTGTCTCTCTATCTCTCCCTCTGTCGGTGTGTGTGTCTCTCTCTCCCTCTGTCGGTGTCGCTCTCCCTCTCTCGGTCTGTCTCTCTCTCCCTCTGTCGGTGTGTCTCTCTCTCCCTCTGTCGGTGTGTCTCTCACTCTCCCTCTGTCGGTGTGTGTGTCTCTCTCTCCCTCTGTCGGTGTGTGTGTGTCTCTCTCTCCCTCTCTCGGTGTGTGTGTCTCTCTCTCCCTCTGTCGGTGTGTGTGTCTCTCTCTCCCTCTGTCGGTGTGTCTCTCTCTCCCTCTGTCGGTGTGTCTCTCTCTCCCTCTGTCGGTGTGTCTCTCTCTCCCTCTGTCGGTGTGTCTCTCTCTCCCTCTGTCGGTGTGTCTCTCTCTCCCTCTGTCGGTGTGTCTCTCTCTCCCTCTGTCGGTGTGTCTCTCTCTCCCTCTGTCGGTGTGTCTCTCTCTCCCTCTGTCGGTGTGTCTCTCTCTCCCTCTGTCGGTGTGTCTTTAGCTCCCTCTGTCGGTGTGTGTGTCTCTCTCTCCCTCTGTCGGTGTGTGTGTCTCTCTCTCTCCCTCTGTCGGTGTGTGTGTCTCTCTCTCTCCCTCTGTCGGTGTGTGTGTCTCTCTCTCTCCCTCTGTCGGTGTGTGTGTCTCTCTCTCCCTCAGTCGGTGTGTGTGTCTCTCTCTGCCTCTGTCGGTGTGTGTGTCTCTCCCTCTGTCGGTGTGTGTGTCTCTCCCTCTGTCGGTGTGTGTGTCTCTCCCTCTGTCAGTGTGTGTGTCTCTCTCTCCCTCTGTCAGTGTGTGTGTCTCTCTCTCCCTCTGTCGGTGTGTGTGTGTCTCTCTCTCTCCATCTGTCAGTGTGTGTGTCTCTCTCTCCCTCTGTCGGTGTGTGTGTGTCTCTCTCCCTCTGTCGGTGTGTGTGTGTCTCTCTCTCTCCCTCTTTCGGTGTGTGTCTCTCTCTGTCTCCCTCTGTCGGTGTGTGTGTGTCTCTCTATGCCTCTGTCGGTGTGTGTGTCTGTCTCTCCCTCTGTCAGTGTGTGTGTCTCTCTCTCCCTCTGTAGGTGTGTGTCTCTCTCATTCCCTCTGTCGGTGTGTGTCTCTCTCCCTCTGTCGGTGTGTGTGTGTCTCTTTCTCTCCCTCTGTCGGTGTGTGTGTCTCTCTCTGTCTCCCTCTGTCAGTGTGTGTGTCTCTCTCTCCCTCTGTCAGTGTGTGTGTCTCTCTCTCCCTCTGTCGGTGTGTGTGTGTCTCTCTCTCTCCATCTGTCAGTGTGTGTGTCTCTCTCTCCCTCTGTCGGTGTGTGTGTGTCTCTCTCCCTCTGTCGGTGTGTGTGTGTCTCTCTCTCTCCCTCTTTCGGTGTGTGTCTCTCTCTGTCTCCATCTGTCGGTGTATGTGTGTCTCTCTATGCCTCTGTCGGTGTGTGTGTCTGTCTCTCCCTCTGTCAGTGTGTGTGTCTCTCTCTCCCTCTGTAGGTGTGTGTCTCTCTCATTCCCTCTGTCGGTGTGTGTCTCTCTCCCTCTGTCGGTGTGTGTGTGTCTCTTTCTCTCCCTCTGTCGGTGTGTGTGTCTCTCTCTGTCTCCCTCTGTCGGTGTGTGTGTGTCTCTCTCTGCCTCTGTCGGTGTGTGTTTCTCTCTCTGCCTCTGTCGGTGTGTGTGTCTCTCTCTCCCTCTGTCGGTGTGTGTGTGTCTCTCCCTCTGTCGGTGTGTGTGTGTCTCTCTCTGCCTCTGTCGGTGTGTGTGTCTCTCTCTTCCTCTGTCGGTGTGTGTCTCTCTCTGCCTCTGTCAGTGTGTGTCTCTCTCTGCCTCTGTCGGTGTGTGTGTCTCTCTCTCCCTCTGTCGGTGTGTGTGTCTCTCTCCCTCTGTCGGTGTGTGTGTGTCTCTCTCTGCCTCTGTCGGTGTGTGTCTCTCTCTGCCTCTGTCGGTGTGTGTCTCTCTCTGCCTCTGTCGGTGTGTGTGTCTCTCCCTCTGCCGGTGTGTGTGTGTCTCTCTCCCTCTGTCAGTGTGTGTGTCTCTCTCTGCCCCTGTCGGTGTGTCTCTCACTGCCTCTGTCGGTGTGTCTCTCTATCTCCCTCTGTCGGTGTGTCTCTCTCTGCCTCTGTCGGTGTGTCTCTCTCTGCCTCTGTCGGTGTGTGTCTCTCTCTCTGCCTCTGTCGGTGTGTGTCTCTCTCTACCTCTGTCAGTGTGTGTCTCTCCCTCTGTCGGTGTGTGTGTGCCTCCCTTTCCCTCTGTGGGTGTTTCTCTCTCCCTCTGTCGGTGTGGGTGTCTGTCTCTCCCTCTGTCGGTGTGGGTGTCTGTCTCTACCTCTGTCGGAGTGTGTCTCTCTCTCTCTCCCTCTGTCGGTGTGTAACTCTCTCTCCCTCTGTCGGTGTGTGTGTCTCCATCTCACCCTCTTTCGGTGTGTGTGTCACTCGCTCCCTCTGTCGGTGTCTGTGTGTCTCTCTCTCTCTCCCTCTCTCGGTGTTTGTGTCTCTCTCTCTCTCTCCCTCTGTCGGTGTGTCTCACTCTCTCTCCCTCTGTCGGTGTGTCTCTGCCTCTTTCGGTGTGGGTCTCTCTCTGACCCTCTGTCGGTGTGTGTGTCTCTCTCTGTCCCTCTGTCGGTGTGTGTGTCTCTCTCTCTCTCTCCCTCTGTCGGTGTGTCTCTCTCTCTCTCTCTGTCGGTGTGTGTGTGTGTCTCTCACTCCCTTTGTCGGAGTGTGTGTCTCTCTCTCCCTCTGTCGGTGTGTGTGTCTCTCTCTCCCTCTGCCGGTGTGTGTGTCTCTCTCTCCCTCTGTCGGTGTGTGTCTCTCTCTCTCCCTCTGTCGGTGTGTGTGTCTCTCTCTCTCTCTCCCTCTGTCGGTGTGTGTGTCTCTCTCCCTCTGTCGGTGTGTGTGTCTCTCTCTGCCTCTGTCGGTGTGTGTGTCTCTCTCTCCCTCTGTCGATGTGTGTGTCTCTCTCTGCCTCTGTCGGTGTGTGTCTCTCTCTCTCCCTCTGTCGGTGTGTGTCTCTCTCTCCCTCTGTCGGTGTGTGTCTCTCTCTCCCTCTGTCGGTGTGTGTCTCTCTCTCCCTCTGTCGGTGTGTCTCTCTCTCCCTCTGTCGGTGTGTCTCCCTCTCCCTCTGTCGGTGTGTCTCTCTCTCCCTCTGTCTCTCTCTCTCTCCCTCTGTCGGTGTGTGTGTGTGTCTCTCTCCCTCAGTTGGTGTGTGTCTCTCTCTCTCCCTCTGTCGGTGAGTGTGTCTCTCCCTCCCTCTGTCGGTGTGTGTGTCTCTCTCTCCCTCTGTCGGTGTGTGTGTCTCTCCCTCCCTCTGTCGGTGTGTGTGTCTCTCTCTCCCTCAGTTGGTGTGTCTCCCTCTCTCTCCCTCTGTCGGTGTGTGTCTCTCTCTCCCTCTGTCGGTATGTCTCTCTCTCTCTCCCTCTGTCGGTGTGTCTCTCACTCCCTCTGTCGGTGAGTGTCTCACTCTCTCTCCCTCTGTCGGTGTCTCTCTATCTCTCCCTCTGTCGGTGTGTGTGTCTCTCTCTCCCTCTGTCGGTGTCTCTCTCCCTCTCTCGGTCTGTCTCTCTCTCCCTCTGTCGGTGTGTCTCTCTCTCCCTCTGTCGGTGTGTCTCTCACTCTCCCTCTGTCGGTGTGTGTGTCTCTCTCTCCCTCTGTCGGTGTGTGTGTGTCTCTCTCTCCCTCTCTCGGTGTGTGTGTCTCTCTCTCCCTCTGTCGGTGTGTGTGTCTCTCTCTCCCTCTGTCGGTGTGTCTCTCTCTCCCTCTGTCGGTGTGTCTCTCTCTCCCTCTGTCGGTGTGTCTCTCTCTCCCTCTGTCGGTGTGTCTCTCTCTCCCTCTGTCGGTGTGTCTCTCTCTCCCTCTGTCGGTGTGTCTCTCTCTCCCTCTGTCGGTGTGTCTCTCTCTCCCTCTGTCGGTGTGTCTCTCTCTCCCTCTGTCGGTGTGTCTCTCTCTCCCTCTGTCGGTGTGTCTCTCTCTCCCTCTGTCGGTGTGTCTTTAGCTCCCTCTGTCGGTGTGTGTCTCTCTCTCCCTCTGTCGGTGTGTGTGTCTCTCTCTCTCCCTCTGTCGGTGTGTGTGTCTCTCTCTCTCCCTCTGTCGGTGTGTGTGTCTCTCTCTGTCCCTCTGTCGGTGTGTGTGTCTCTCTCTCCCTCAGTCGGTGTGTGTGTCTCTCTCTGCCTCTGTCGGTGTGTGTGTCTCTCCCTCTGTCGGTGTGTGTGTCTCTCCCTCTGTCGGTGTGTGTGTCTCTCCCTCTGTCAGTGTGTGTGTCTCTCCCTCTGTCGGTGTGTGTGTCTCTCCCTCTGTCGGTGTGTCTCTCTCTCCCTCTGTCGGTGTGTCTCTCTCTCCCTCTGTCGGTGTGTCTCTCTCTCCCTCTGTCGGTGTGTGTGTCTCTCTCTCTCCCTCTGTCGGTGTGTGTGTCTCTCTCTCTCCCTCTGTCGGTGTGTGTGTCTCTCTCTCTCCCTCTGTCGGTGTGTGTGTCTCTCTCTCCCTCAGTTGTTGTGTGTCTCTCTCTCTCCCCCTCTGTCAGTGTGTGTCTCTCTCCCTCTGTCGGTGTGTGTGTCTCTCTCTCCCTCTGTCGGTGTGTGTGTATCTCTCTCCCTCAGTTGATGTGTGTCTCTCTCTCTCCCCCTCTGTCAGTGTGTGTGTGTCTCTCTCCCTCAGTTGGTGTGTGTCTCTCTCTCCCTCTGTCGGTATCTCTCACTCTCCCTCTGTCGGTGTGTCTCTCCCTCTCCCTCTGTCGGTGAGTCTCTCTCTCTCTCCCTCTGTCGGTGTGTGTGTCTCTCTCTCCCTCTGTCGGTGTGTCTCTCTCTCTCTCCCTCTGTCGGTGTGTGTGTCTCTCTCTCCCTCTGTCGGTGTATCTCTCTCTCCCTCTGTCGGTGAGTGTCTCACTCTCTCTCCCTCTGTCAGTGTGTGTGACTCTCTCTCCCTCTGTCAGTGTGTGTGTCTCTCTCTCCCTCTGTCAGTGTGTGTGTCTCTCTCTCCCTCTGTCAGTGTGTGTGTCTCTCTCTCCCTCTGTCGGTGTGTGTCTCTCTCTCTCCCTCTGTCGGTGTGTGTCTCTCTCTCTCCCTCTGTCAGTGTGTGTGTCTCTCTCTCCCTCTGTCGGTGTGTGTCTCTCTCATTCCCTCTGTCGGTCTGTGTGTGTCTCTCTCCCTCTGTCGGTGTGTGTGTGTCTCTCTCTCTCCCTCTGTCGGTGTGTGTCTCTCTCTGTCTCCCTCTGTCGGTGTGTGTGTGTCTCTCTATGCCTCTGTCGGTGTGTGTGTCTCTCTCTCCCTCTGTCAGTGTGTGTGTCTCTCTCTCCCTCTGTAGGTGTGTGTCTCTCTCATTCCCTCTGTCGGTGTGTGTCTCTCTCCCTCTGTCGATGTGTGTGTGTCTCTCTCTCTCCCTCTGTCGGTGTGTGTGTCTCTCTCTGTCTCCCTCTGTCGGTGTGTGTGTGTCTCTCTCTGCCTCTGTCAGTGTGTGTGTCTCTCTCTGCCTCTGTCGGTGTGTCTCTCTCTCCCTCTGTCGGTGTGTGTCTCTCTCTGCCTCTGTCAGTGTGTGTCTCTCTCTGCCTCTGTCGGTGTGTGTGTTTCTCTCTCCCTCTGTCGGTGTGTGTGTGTCTCTCTCTCCCTCTGTCGGTGTGTGTGTCTCTCTCCCTCTGTCGGTTTGTGTGTGTCTCTCTCTGCCTCTGTCGGTGTGTGTCTCTCTCTGCCTCTGTCGGTGTGTGTCTCTCTCTGCCTCTGTCGGTGTGTGTGTCTCTCCCTCTGCCGGTGTGTGTGTGTCTCTCTCCCTCTGTCAGTGTGTGTGTCTCTCTCTGCCCCTGTCGGTGTGTCTCTCACTGCCTCTGTCGGTGTGTCTCTCTATCTCCCTCTGTCGGTGTGTCTCTCTCTGCCTCTGTCGGTGTGTGTCTCTCTCTCTGCCTCTATCGGTATGTGTCTCTCTCTACCTCTGTCAGTGTGTGTCTCTCCCTCTGTCGGTGTGTGTGTGCCTCCCTTTCCCTCTGTGGGTGTTTCTCTCTCCCTCTGTCGGTGTGGGTGTCTGTCTCTCCCTCTGTCGGTGTGGGTGTCTGTCTCTACCTCTGTCGGAGTGTGTCTCTCTCTCTCTCCCTCTGTCGGTGTGTAACTCTCTCTCCCTCTGTCGGTGTGTGTGTCTCCATCTCACCCTCTTTCGGTGTGTGTGTCACTCGCTCCCTCTGTCGGTGTCTGTGTGTCTCTCTCTCTCTCCCTCTCTCGGTGTTTGTGTCTCTCTCTCTCTCTCCCTCTGTCGGTGTGTCTCACTCTCTCTCCCTCTGTCGGTGTGTCTCTGCCTCTTTCGGTGTGGGTCTCTCTCTGTCCCTCTGTCGGTGTGTGTGTCTCTCTCTGTCCCTCTGTCGGTGTGTGTGTCTCTCTCTCTCTCTCCCTCTGTCGGTGTGTCTCTCTCTCTCTCTCTGTCGGTGTGTGTGTGTGTCTCTCACTCCCTTTGTCGGAGTGTGTGTCTCTCTCTCCCTCTGTCGGTGTGTGTGTCTCTCTCTCCCTCTGTCGGTGTGTGTGTCTCTCTCTCCCTCTGTCGGTGTGTGTCTCTCTCTCTCCCTCTGTCGGTGTGTGTGTGTCTCTCTCTCTCCCTCTGTCGGTGTGTGTGTCTCTCTCCCTCTGTCGGTGTGTGTGTCTCTCTCTGCCTCTGTCGGTGTGTGTGTCTCTCTCTCCCTCTGTCGATGTGTGTGTCTCTCTCTGCCTCTGTCGGTGTGTGTGTGTCCTCTCTCTCCCTCTGTCAGTGTGTGTCTCTCTCTCTCCCTCTGTCAGTGTGTGTCTCTCTCTCCCTCTGTCGGTGTGTGTCTCTCTCTCCCTCTGTCGGTGTGTCTCTCTCTCCCTCTGTCGGTGTGTCTCTCTTTCCTCTGTCGGTGTGTCTCTCTCTCCCTCTGTCGGTGTGTCTCTCTCTCCCTCTGTCGGTGTGTCTCTCTCTCCCTCTGTCGGTGTGTCTCTCTCTCCCTCTGTCGGTGTGTCTCTCTCTCCCTCTGTCGGTGTGTCTCTCTCTCCCTCTGTCGGTGTGTCTTTAGCTCCCTCTGTCGGTGTGTGTGTCTCTCTCTCTCCCTCTGTCGGTGTGTGTGTCTCTCTCTCTCCCTCTGTCGGTGTGTGTGTCTCTCTCTCTCCCTCTGTCGGTGTGTGTGTGTCTCTCTCTGCCTCTGTCGGTGTGTGTGTCTCTCTCTCCCTCTGTCGGTGTGTGTGTGTCTCTCCCTCTGTCGGTGTGTGTGTGTCTCTCTCTGCCTCTGTCGGTGTGTGTGTCTCTCTCTGCCTCTGTCGGTGTGTGTCTCTCTCTCTGCCTCTGTCAGTGTGTGTCTCTCTCTGCCTCTGTCGGTGTGTGTGTCTCTCCCTCTGTCGGTGTGTGTGTCTCTCCCTCTGTCGGTGTGTGTGTCTCTCCCTCTGTCGGTGTGTGTGTCTCTCCCTCTGTCGGTGTGTGAGTCTCTCCCTCTGTCGGTGTGTCTGTCTCTCCCTCTGTCGGTGTGTCTCTCTCTCCCTCTGTCGGTGTGTGTCTCTCTCTCCCTATGTCGGTGTGTGTCCTCTCTCTCTGCCTCTGTCCGTGTGTGTCTCTCTCTGCCTCTGTCGGTGTGTGTGTCTCTCCCTCTGTCGGTGTGTCTGTCTCTCCCTCTGTCGGTGTGTGTGTCTCTCCCTCTGTCGGTGTGTGTGTCTCTCCCTCTGTCGGTGTGTGTGTCTCTCTCTCTCCCTCTGTCGGTGTGTGTGTCTCTCTCTCTCCCTCTGTCGGTGTGTGTGTGTCTCTATCTCCCTCTGTCGGTGTGTGTGTATCTCTCTCCCTCTCTCGGTGTGTCTCTCTCTCTCTCCCTCTGTCGGTGTGTGTGTCTCTCTCCCTCTGTCGGTGTGTGTGTCTCTCTCTGCCTCTGTCGGTGTGTGTGTCTCTCTCTGCCTCTGTCGGTGTGTGTCTCTCTCTGCCTCTGTCGGTGTGTGTGTGTCTCTCTCTCCCTCTGTCGGTGTGTGTGTCTCTCTCTCCCTCTGTCGGTGTGTGTCTCTCTCTCTGCCTCTGTCAGTGTGTGTCTCTCTCTGCCTCTGTCGGTGTGTGTGTCTCTCCTCTGTCGGTGTGTGTGTCTCTCCCTCTGTCGGTGTGTGTGTCTCTCCCTCTGTCGGTGTGTGTGTCTCTCCCTCTGTCGGTGTGTCTGTCTCTCCCTCTGTCGGTGTGTCTCTCTCTCCCTCTGTCGGTGTGTGTCTCTCTCTCCCTCTGTCGGTGTGTCTCTCTCTCCTCTGTCGGTGTGTCTCTCTCTCCCTCTGTCGGTGTGTCTCTCTCTCCCTCTGTCGGTGTGTCTCTCTCTCCCTCTGTCGGTGTGTCTTTAGCTCCCTCTGTCGGTGTGTGTGTCTCTCTCTCCCTCTGTCGGTGTGTGTGTCTCTCTCTCTCCCTCTGTCGGTGTGTGTGTCTCTCTCTCTCCCTCTGTCGGTGTGTGTGTCTCTCTCTCTGCCTCTGTCGGTGTGTGTGTCTCTCTCTCCCTCTGTCGGTGTGTGTGTGTCTCTCCCTCTGTCGGTGTGTGTGTGTCTCTCTCTGCCTCTGTCGGTGTGTGTGTCTCTCTCTGCCTCTGTCGGTGTGTGTCTCTCTCTCTGCCTCTGTCAGTGTGTGTCTCTCTCTGCCTCTGTCGGTGTGTGTGTCTCTCCCTCTGTCGGTGTGTGTGTCTCTCCCTCTGTCGGTGTGTGTGTCTCTCCCTCTGTCGGTGTGTGTGTCTCTCCCTCTGTCGGTGTGTCTCTCTCTCCCTCTGTCGGTGTGTGTCTCTCTCTCCCTCTGTCGGTGTGTGTCTCTCTCTCTGCCTCTGTCCGTGTGTGTCTCTCTCTGCCTCTGTCGGTGTGTGTGTCTCTCCCTCTGTCGGTGTGTGTGTCTCTCCCTCTGTCGGTGTGTGTGTCTCTCCCTCTGTCGGTGTGTGTGTCTCTCTCTCTCCCTCTGTCGGTGTGTGTGTCTCTCTCTCTCCCTCTGTCGGTGTGTGTGTGTCTCTATCTCCCTCTGTCGGTGTGTGTGTATCTCTCTCCCTCTGTCGGTGTGTCTCTCTCTCTCTCCCTCTGTCGGTGTGTGTGTCTCTCTCCCTCTGTCGGTGTGTGTGTCTCTCTCTGCCTCTGTCGGTGTGTGTGTCTCTCTCTGCCTCTGTCGGTGTGTGTCTCTCTCTGCCTCTGTCGGTGTGTGTGTGTCTCTCTCTCCCTCTGTCGGTGTGTGTGTCTCTCTCTCCCTCTGTCGGTGTGTCTCTCTCTCTCCCTCTGTCGGTGTGTGTGTGTCTCTCTCTCCCTCTGTCGGTGTGTCTCTCTCTCTCCCTCTGTCGGTGTGTGTGTGTCTCTCTCTCCCTCTGTCGGTGTGTCTCTCCCTCTCCCTCTGTCGGTGAGTGTGTCTCTCTCTCCCTCTGTCGGTGTGCCTCTCACTTCCTCTGTCGGTGAGTGTCTCACTCTCTCTCCCTCTGTCTGTGTCTCTCTATCTCTCCCTCTGTCGGTGTGTGTGTCTCTCTCTCCCTCTGTCGGTGTCTCTCTCTCCCTCTGTCGATGTCTCTCTCTCTCCCTCTGTCGGTGTCTCTCTCTCCCTCTGTCGGTGTGTCTCTCTCTCCCTCTGTCGGTGTGTCTCTCTCTCCCTCTGTCGGTGTGTCTCTCTCTCCCTCTGTCGGTGTGTCTCTCTCTCCCTCTGTCGGTGTGTCTCTCTCTCCCTCTGTCGGTGTGTCTCTCTCTCCCTCTGTCGGTGTGTCTCTCTCTCCCTCTGTCGGTGTGTGTGTCTCTCTCTCTCCCTCTGTCGGTGTGTGTGTATCTCTCTCCCTCAGTTGATGTGTGTCTCTCTCTCTCCCCCTCTGTCAGTGTGTGTGTGTCTCTCTCCCTCAGTTGGTGTGTGTCTCTCTCTCCCTCTGTCGGTATCTCTCACTCTCCCTCTGTCGGTGTGTCTCTCCCTCTCCCTCTGTCGGTGAGTCTCTCTCTCTCTCCCTCTGTCGGTGTGTGTGTCTCTCTCTCCCTCTGTCGGTGTGTCTCTCTCTCTCTCCCTCTGTCGGTGTGTGTGTCTCTCTCTCCCTCTGTCGGTGTATCTCTCTCTCCCTCTGTCGGTGAGTGTCTCACTCTCTCTCCCTCTGTCAGTGTGTGTGTCTCTCTCTCCCTCTGTCAGTGTGTGTGTCTCTCTCTCCCTCTGTCAGTGTGTGTGTCTCTCTCTCCCTCTGTCGGTGTGTGTCTCTCTCTCTCCCTCTGTCAGTGTGTGTGTCTCTCTCTCCCTCTGTCGGTGTGTGTCTCTCTCATTCCCTCTGTCGGTGTGTGTGTGTCTCTCTCCCTCTGTCGGTGTGTGTGTGTCTCTCTCTCTCCCTCTGTCGGTGTGTGTCTCTCTCTGTCTCCCTCTGTCGGTGTGTGTGTGTCTCTCTATGCCTCTGTCGGTGTGTGTGTCTCTCTCTCCCTCTGTCAGTGTGTGTGTCTCTCTCTCCCTCTGTAGGTGTGTGTCTCTCTCATTCCCTCTGTCGGTGTGTGTCTCTCTCCCTCTGTCGGTGTGTGTGTGTCTCTCTCTCTCCCTCTGTCGGTGTGTGTGTCTCTCTCTGTCTCCCTCTGTCGGTGTGTGTGTGTCTCTCTCTGCCTCTGTCGGTGTGTGTGTCTCTCTCTCCCTCTGTCGGTGTGTGTGTGTCTCTCCCTCTGTCGGTGTGTGTGTGTCTCTCTCTGCCTCTGTCGGTGTGTGTGTCTCTCCCTCTGTCGGTGTGTGTGTCTCTCCCTCTGTCGGTGTGTGTGTCTCTCCCTCTGTCGGTGTGTGTCTCTCTCTGCCTCTGTCGGTGTGTGTCTCTCTCTGCCTCTGTCGGTGTGTGTGTCTCTCTCTCCCTCTGTCGGTGTGTGTGTCTCTCTCCCTCTGTCGGTGTGTGTGTGTCTCTCTCTGCCTCTGTCGGTGTGTGTCTCTCTCTGCCTCTGTCGGTGTGTGTGTCTCTCCCTGTGCCGGTGTGTGTGTGTCTCTCTCCCTCTGTCAATGTGTGTGTCTCTCTCTGCCCCTGTCGGTGTGTCTCTCACTGCCTCTGTCGGTGTGTCTCTCTATCTCACTATGTCGGTGTGTCTCTCTCTGCCTCTGTCGGTGTGTGTCTCTCTCTCTGCCTCTGTCGGTGTGTGTCTCTCTCTACCTCTGTCAGTGTGTGTCTCTCCCTCTGTCGGTGTGTGTGTGCCTCCCTTTCCCTCTGTGGGTGTTTCTCTCTCCCTCTGTCGGTGTGGGTGTCTGTCTCTCCCTCTGTCGGTGTGGGTGTCTGTCTCTACCTCTGTCGGAGTGTGTCTCTCTCTCTCTCCCTCTGTCGGTGTGTAACTCTCTCTCCCTCTGTCGGTGTGTGTGTCTCCATCTCACCCTCTTTCGGTGTGTGTGTCACTCGCTCCCTCTGTCGGTGTCTGTGTGTCTCTCTCTCTCTCCCTCTCTCGGTGTTTGTGTCTCTCTCTCTCTCTCCCTCTGTCGGTGTGTCTCACTCTCTCTCCCTCTGTCGGTGTGTCTCTGCCTCTTTCGGTGTGGGTCTCTCTCTGTCCCTCTGTCGGTGTGTGTGTCTCTCTCTGTCCCTCTGTCGGTGTGTGTGTCTCTCTCTCTCTCTCCCTCTGTCGGTGTGTCTCTCTCTCTCTCTCCCTCTGTCGGTGTGTGTCTCTCTCTCTCTCCCTCTGTCGGTGTGTGTGTCTCTCTCTCTCCCTCTGTCGGCGTGTCTCTCTCTCTCCCTCGTTCGGTGTGTCTCTCTCTCTCCCTCTGTCGGTGTGTGTCTCTCTCTCTCCCTATGTCGTTGTGTCTCTCTCTCTCCCTCTGTCAGTGTGTGTCTCTCTCTCTCCCTCTGTCAGTGTGTGTGTGTCTCTCTCTCCCTCTGTCGGTGTGTCTCTCCCTCTCCCTCTGTCGGTGAGTGTGTCTCTCTCTCCCTCTGTCGGTGTGCCTCTCACTTCCTCTGTCGGTGAGTGTCTCACTCTCTCTCCCTCTGTCTGTGTCTCTCTATCTCTCCCTCTGTCGGTGTGTGTGTCTCTCCCTCCCTCTGTCGGTGTCTCTCTCTCCCTCTGTCGGTGTCTCTCTCTCCCTCTGTCGGTGTCTCTCTCTCCCTCTGTCTCTCTCTCTCTCCCTCTGTCGGTGTGTCTCTCTCTCCCTCTGTCGGTGTGTCTCTCTCTCCCTCTGTCGGTGTGTCTCTCTCTCCCTCTGTCAGTGTGTCTCTCTCTCCCTCTGTCGGTGTGTCTCTCACTCCCTCTGTCGGTGTGTCTCTCTCTCCCTCTGTCGGTGTGTCTCTCTCTCCCTCTGTCGGTGTGTGTGTCTCTCTCTCTCCCTCTGTCGGTGTGTGTGTATCTCTCTCCCTCAGTTGATGTGTGTCTCTCTCTCTCCCTCTGTCGGTGTGTGTGTATCTCTCTCCCTCAGTTGATGTGTGTCTCTCTCTCTCCCCCTCTGTCAGTGTGTGTGTGTCTCTCTCCCTCAGTTGGTGTGTGTCTCTCTCTCCCTCTGTCGGTATCACTCACTCTCCCTCTGTCGGTGTGTCTCTCCCTCTCCCTCTGTCGGTGAGTCTCTCTCTCTCTCCCTCTGTCGGTGTGTGTGTCTCTCTCTCCCTCTGTCGGTGTGTCTCTCTCTCTCTCCCTCTGTCGGTGTGTGTGTCTCTCTCTCCCTCTCTCGGTCTGTCTCTCTCTCCCTCTGTCGGTGTGTGTGTGTCTCTCTCCCTCAGTTGGTGTGTCTCTCTCACTCCCTCTGTCGGTGTGTCTCTCTCTCTCTCCCTCTGTCGGTGTGTGTCTCTCTCTCCCTCTGTCGGTGTGTCTCTCTCTCTCTCCCTCTGTCGGTGTCTCTCTCTCTCCCTCTGTCGGAGTGTGTCTCTCACTCTCCCTCTGTCGGTGTGTCTCTCTCTCTCTCCCTCTCTCGGTGTGTGTGTCTCTCTCTCTCTGTCAGTGTGTGTGTCTCTCTCCCTCTGTCAATGTGTATGTCTCTCTCCCTCTGTCGGTGTGTCTCTCTCTCCCTCTGTCGGTGTGTCTGTCTCTCCCTCTGTCGGTGTGTCTCTCTCTCCCTCTGTCGGTGTGTCTCTCTCTCCCTCTGTCGGTGTGTCTCTCTCTCCCTCTGTCGGTGTGTCTCTCTCTCCCTCTGTCGGTATGTCTCTCTCTCCCTCTGTCGGTGTGTGTGTCTCTCTCTCCCTCTGTCGGTGTGTGTGTCTCTCACTCCCTCTGTCGGTGAGTGTCTCTCTATCTCTCCCTCTGTCGGTGTGTGTCTCTCTCTCTCGGTCTGTCTCTCTCTCCCTCTGTCGGTGTGTCTCTCTCTCCCCCTCTGTCGGTGTGTCTCTCTCTCTCTGTCAGTGTGTGTGTTTCTCTCCCTCTGTCAGGGTGTGTCTCTCACTCTCCCTCTGTCAGTGTGTGTGTCTCTCTCTCCCTCTGTCGGTGTGTCTCTCCCTCTCCCTCTGTCGGTGAGTGTGTCTCTCCCTCCCTCTGTTGGTGTGTGTGTCTCTCTCTCCCTCTCTCGGTGTGTGTCTCTCTCCCTCTGTCGGTGTGTGTGTCTCTCTCTCCCTCTGTCAGTGTGTGTGTCTCTCTCTCCCTCTATCGGTGTGTCTCTCCCTCTCCCTCTGTCGGTGAGTGTGTCTCTCCCTCCCTCTGTCGGTGTGTGTGTCTCTCTCTCCCTCTCTCGGTGTGTGTCTCTCTCCCTCTGTCGGTGTGTGTGTCTCTCCCTCCCTCTGTCGGTGTGTGTGTCTCTCTCTCCCTCTGTCGGTGTGTGTTTCTCTCTCTCCCTCTGTCGGTGTGTCTCTCTCTCTCTCCCTCTGTCGGTGTGTGTGTCTCTCTCTCCCTCTGTCAGTGTATCTCTCTCTCCCTCTGTCGGTGTGTGTGTCTCTCTCTCCCTCTCTCGGTGTGTGTCTCTCTCCCTCTGTCGGTGTGTGTGTCTCTCCCTCCCTCTGTCGGTGTGTGTGTCTCTCTCTCCCTCTGTCGGTGTGTGTTTCTCTCTCTGCCTCTGTAGGTGTGTCTCACTCTCTCTCCCTCTGTCAGTGTGTGTGTCTCTCTCTCCCTCTGTCAGTGTGTGTCTCTCTCTCTCCCTCTGTCAGTGTGTGTGTCTCTCTCTCCCTCTGTCGGTGTGTGTGTCTCTCTCTCCCTCTGTCGGTGTGTGTGTGTCTCTCTCTCTCCCTCTGTCGGTGTGTGTCTCTCTCTGTCTCCCTCTGTCGGTGTGTGTGTGTGTCTCTCACTCCCTTTGTCGGAGTGTGTGTCTCTCTCTCCCTCTGTCGGTGTGTGTGTCTCTCTCTCCCTCTGTCGGTGTGTGTGTCTCTCTCTCCCTCTGTCGGTGTGTGTGTCTCTCTCTCCCTCTGTCGGTGTGTGTCTCTCTCTCTCCCTCTGTCGGTGTGTGTGTCTCTCTCTCTCTCCCTCTGTCGGTGTGTGTGTCTCTCTCCCTCTGTCGGTGTGTGTGTCTCTCTCTCCCTCTGTCGGTGTGTGTGTCTCTCTCTCCCTCTGTCGGTGTGTGTGTCTCTCTCTGCCTCTGTCGGTGTGTGTCTCTCTCTCTCCCTCTGTCGGTGTGTGTGTCTCTCTCTCTCTCCCTCTGTCGGTGTGTGTGTCTCTCTCTCCCTCTGTCGATGTGTGTGTCTCTCTCTGCCTCTGTCGGTGTGTGTCTCTCTCTCTCCCTCTGTCGGTGTGTGTCTCTCTCTCCCTCTGTCGGTGTGTGTCTCTCTCTCCCTCTGTCGGTGTGTCTCTCTCTCCCTCTGTCGGTGTGTCTCTCTCTCCCTCTGTCGGTGTGTCTCTCTCTCCCTCTGTCGGTGTGTCTCTCTCTCCCTCTGTCGGTGTGTCTCTCTCTCCCTCTGTCTCTCTCTCTCTCCCTCTGTCGGTGTGTGTGTCTCTCTATCTCTCCCTCTGTCGGTGTGTGTCTCTCTCTCTCGGTCTGTCCCTCCCTCCCTCTGTCGGTGTGTGTGTGTGTCTCTCTCCCTCAGTTGGTGTGTGTCTCTCTCTCTCCCTCTGTCGGTGAGTGTGTCTCTCCCTCCCTCTGTCGGTGTGTGTGTCTCTCTTTCCCTCTCTCGGTCTGTCTCTCCCACCCTCTGTCGGTGTGTGTGTCTCTCTCTCCCTCTGTCGGTGTGTGTGTCTCTCCCTCCCTCAGTTGGTGTGTCTCCCTCTCTCTCCCTCTGTCGGTGTGTGTCTCTCTCTCCCTCTGTCGGTATGTCTCTCTCTCTCTCCCTCTGTCGGTGTGTCTCTCACTCCCTCTGTCGGTGAGTGTCTCTCTCTCTCTCCCTCTGTCGGTATCTCTCTATCTCTCCCTCTGTCGGTGTGTGTGTCTCTCTCTCCGTCTGTCGGTGTCTCTCTCCCTCTCTCGGTCTGTCTCTCTCTCCCTCTGTCGGTGTGTCTCTCTCTCCCTCTGTCGGTGTGTCTCTCACTCTCCCTCTGTCGGTGTGTGTGTCTCTCTCTCCCTCTGTCGGTGTGTGTGTGTCTCTCTCTCCCTCTCTCGGTGTGTGTGTCTCTCTCTCCCTCTGTCGGTGTGTGTGTCTCTCTCTCCCTCTGTCGGTGTGTCTCTCTCTCCCTCTGTCGGTGTGTCTCTCTCTCCCTCTGTCGGTGTGTCTCTCTCTCCCTCTGTCGGTGTGTCTCTCTCTCCCTCTGTCGGTGTGTCTCTCTCTCCCTCTGTCGGTGTGTCTCTCTCTCCCTCTGTCGGTGTGTCTCTCTCTCCCTCTGTCGGTGTGTCTCTCTCTCCCTCTGTCGGTGTGTCTCTCTCTCCCTCTGTCGGTGTGTCTTTAGCTCCCTCTGTCGGTGTGTGTGTCTCTCTCTCCCTCTGTCGGTGTGTGTGTCTCTCTCTCTCCCTCTGTCGGTGTGTGTGTCTCTCTCTCTCCCTCTGTCGGTGTGTGTGTCTCTCTCTCTCCCTCTGTCGGTGTGTGTGTCTCTCTCTCCCTCAGTCGGTGTGTGTGTCTCTCTCTGCCTCTGTCGGTGTGTGTGTCTCTCCCTCTGTCGGTGTGTGTGTCTCTCCCTCTGTCGGTGTGTGTGTCTCTCCCTCTGTCGGTGTGTGTGTCTCTCCCTCTGTCGGTGTGTCTCTCTCGCCCTCTGTCGGTGTGTCTCTCTCTCCCTCTGTCGGTGTGTCTCTCTCTCCCTCTGTCGGTGTGTCTCTCTCTCCCTCTGTCGGTGTGTCTCTCTCTCCCTCTGTCGGTGTGTGTGTCTCTCTCTCCCTCTGTCGGTGTGTGTGTCTCTCTCTCCCTCTGTCGGTGTGTGTGTCTCTCTCTCCCTCTGTCGGTGTGTGTGTCTCTCTCTCTCCCTCTGTCGGTGTGTGTGTCTCTCTCTCTCCCTCTGTCGGTGTGTGTGTCTCTCTCTCTCCCTCTGTCGGTGTGTGTGTCTCTCTCTCCCTCAGTTGTTGTGTGTCTCTCTCTCTCCCCCTCTGTCAGTGTGTGTCTCTCTCCCTCTGTCGGTGTGTGTGTCTCTCTCTCCCTCTGTCGGTGGGTGTGTATCTCTCTCCCTCAGTTGATGTGTGTCTCTCTCTCTCCCCCTCTGTCAGTGTGTGTGTGTCTCTCTCCCTCAGTTGGTGTGTGTCTCTCTCTCCCTCTGTCGGTATCTCTCACTCTCCCTCTGTCGGTGTGTCTCTCCGTCTCCCTCTGTCGGTGAGTCTCTCTCTCTCTCCCTCTGTCGGTGTGTGTGTCTCTCTCTCCCTCTGTCGGTGTGTCTCTCTCTCTCTCCCTCTGTCGGTGTGTGTGTCTCTCTCTCCCTCTGTCGGTGTATCTCTCTCTCCCTCTGTCGGTGAGTGTCTCACTCTCTCTCCCTCTGTCAGTGTGTGTGTCTCTCTCTCCCTCTGTCAGTGTGTGTGTCTCTCTCTCCCTCTGTCGGTGTGTGTCTCTCTCTCTCCCTCTGTCGGTGTGTGTCTCTCTCTCTCCCTCTGTCAGTGTGTGTGTCTCTCTCTCCCTCTGACGGTGTGTGTCTCTCTCATTCCCTCTGTCGGTCTGTGTGTGTCTCTCTCCCTCTGTCGGTGTGTGTGTGTCTCTCTCTCTCCCTCTGTCGGTGTGTGTCTCTCTCTGTCTCCCTCTGTCGGTGTGTGTGTGTCTCTCTATGCCTCTGTCGGTGTGTGTGTCTCTCTCTCCCTCTGTCGGTGTGTGTGTCTCTCTCTCCCTCTGTCAGTGTGTGTGTCTCTCTCTCCCTCTGTAGGTGTGTGTCTCTCTCATTCCCTCTGTCGGTGTGTGTCACTCTCCCTCTGTCGGTGTGTGTGTGTCTCTCTCTCTCCCTCTGTCGGTGTGTGTGTCTCTCTCTGCCTCTGTCGGTGTGTGTGTCTGTCTCTCCCTCTGTCGGTGTGTGTGTGTCTCTCTCTGCCTCTGTCGGTGTGTGTGTCTCTCTCTCCCTCTGTCGGTGTGTGTCTCTCTCTGCCTCTGTCAGTGTGTGTCTCTCTCTGCCTCTGTCGGTGTGTGTGTCTCTCTCTCCCTCTGTCGGTGTGTGTGTCTCTCTCCCTCTGTCGGTGTGTGTGTGTCTCTCTCTGCCTCTGTCGGTGTGTGTCTCTCTCTGCCTCTGTCGGTGTGTGTCTCTCACTGCCTCTGTCGGTGTGTGTGTCTCTCCCTCTGCCGGTGTGTGTGTGTCTCTCTCCCTCTGTCAGTGTGTGTGTCTCTCTCTGCCCCTGTCGGTGTGTCTCTGCCTCTTTTGGTGTGGGTCTCTCTCTGTCCCTCTGTCGGTGTGTGTGTCTCTCTCTGTCCCTCTGTCGGTGTGTGTGTCTCTCTCTCTCTCTCCCTCTGTCGGTGTGTCTCTCTCTCTCTCTCTGTCGGTGTGTGTGTCTCTCACTCCCTTTGTCGGAGTGTGTGTCTCTCTCTCCCTCTGTCGGTGTGTGTGTCTCTCTCTCCCTCTGTCGGTGTGTGTGTCTCTCTCTCCCTCTGTCGGTGTGTGTCTCTCTCTCTCCCTCTGTCGGTGTGTGTGTCTCTCTCTCTCTCCCTCTGTCGGTGTGTGTGTCTCTCTCCCTCTGTCGGTGTGTGTGTCTCTCTCTGCCTCTGTCGGTGTGTGTCTCTCTCTCTCCCTCTGTCGGTGTGTGTCTCTCTCTCCCTCTGTCGGTGTGTGTCTCTCTCTCCCTCTGTCGGTGTGTGTCTCTCTCTCCCTCTGTCGGTGTGTCTCTCTCTCCCTCTGTCGGTGTGTCTCTCTCTCCCTCTGTCGGTGTGTCTCTCTCTCCCTCTGTCTCTCTCTCTCTCCCTCTGTCGGTGTGTGTGTCTCTCTCTCTCCCTCTGTCGGTGAGTGTCTCTCTATCTCTCCCTCTGTCGGTGTGTGTCTCTCTCTCTCGGTCTGTCCCTCCCTCCCTCTGTCGGTGTGTGTGTGTGTCTCTCTCCCTCAGTTGGTGTGTGTCTCTCTCTCTCCCTCTGTCGGTGAGTGTGTCTCTCCCTCCCTCTGTCGGTGTGTGTGTCTCTCTTTCCCTCTCTCGGTCTGTCTCTCCCTCCCTCTGTCGGTGTGTGTGTCTCTCTCTCCCTCTGTCGGTGTGTGTGTCTCTCCCTCCCTCTGTCGGTGTGTGTGTCTCTCTCTCCCTCAGTTGGTGTGTCTCCCTCTCTCACCCTCTGTCGGTGTGTGTCTCTCTCTCCCTCTGTCGGTATGTCTCTCTCTCTCTCCCTCTGTCGGTGTGTCTCTCACTCCCTCTGTCGGTGAGTGTCTCACTCTCTCTCCCTCTGTCGGTGTCTCTCTATCTCTCCCTCTGTCGGTGTGTGTGTCTCTCTCTCCCTCTGTCGGTGTGTCTCTCCCTCTCTCGGTCTGTCTCTCTCTCCCTCTGTCGGTGTGTCTCTCTCTCCCTCTGTCGGTGTGTCTCTCACTCTCCCTCTGTCGGTGTGTGTGTCTCTCTCTCCCTCTGTCGGTGTTTGTGTGTCTCTCTCTCCCTCTCTCGGTGTGTGTGTCTCTCTCTCCCTCTGTCGGTGTGTCTCTCTCTCCCTCTGTCGGTGTGTCTCTCTCTCCCTCTGTCGGTGTGTCTCTCTCTCCCTCTGTCGGTGTGTCTCTCTCTCCCTCTGTCGGTGTGTCGCTCTCTCCCTCTGTCGGTGTGTCTCTCTCTCCCTCTGTCGGTGTGTCTCTCTCTCCCTCTGTCGGGGTGTCTTTAGCTCCCTCTGTCGGTGTGTGTGTCTCTCTCTCTCCCTCTGTCGGTGTGTGTGTCTCTCTCTCTCCCTCTGTCGGTGTGTGTGTCTCTCTCTCTACCTCTGTCGGTGTGTGTGTCTCTCTCTCCCTCAGTTGTTGTGTGTGTCTCTCTCTCTCCCTCTGTCGGTGTGTGTGTCTCTCTCCCTCTGTCGGTGTGTGTGTCTCTCTCTCCCTATGTCGGTGTGTGTGTGTCTCTCTCATTCCCTCTGTCGGTGTGTGTGTGTCTCTCTCTCTCCCTCTGTCGGTGTGTGTCTCTCTCTGTCTCCCTCTGTCGGTGTGTGTGTGTCTCTCTCTGCCTCTGTCGGTGTGTGTGTCTCTCTCTCCCTCTGTCGGTGTGTGTGTGTCTCTCCCTCTGTCGGTGTGTGTGTGTCTCTCTCTGCCTCTGTCGGTGTGTGTGTCTCTCTCTGCCTCTGTCGGTGTGTGTCTCTCTCTCTGCCTCTGTCAGTGTGTGTCTCTCTCTGCCTCTGTCGGTGTGTGTGTCTCTCCCTCTATCGGTGTGTGTGTCTCTCCCTCTGTCGGTGTGTGTGTCTCTCCCTCTGTCGGTGTGTGTGTCTCTCCCTCTGTCGGTGTGTCTCTCTCTCTCCCTCTGTCGGTGTGTGTGTGTCTCTCTCTCCCTCTGTCGGTGTGTCTCTCTCTCTCCCTCTGTCGGTGTGTGTGTGTCTCTCTCTCCCTCTGTCGGTGTGTCTCTCCCTCTCCCTCTGTCGGTGAGTGTGTCTCTCTCTCCCTCTGTCGGTGTGCCTCTCACTTCCTCTGTCGGTGAGTGTCTCACTCTCTCTCCCTCTGTCTGTGTCTCTCTATCTCTCCCTCTGTCGGTGTGTGTGTCTCTCTCTCCCTCTGTCGGTGTCTCTCTCTCCCTCTGTCGATGTCTCTCTCTCCCTCTGTCGGTGTCTCTCTCTCCCTCTGTCGGTGTGTCTCTCTCTCCCTCTGTCGGTGTGTCTCTCTTTCCCTCTGTCGGTGTGTCTCTCTCTCCCTCTGTCAGTGTGTCTCTCTCTCCCTCTGTCGGTGTGTCTCTCTCTCCCTCTGTCGGTGTGTCTCTCTCTCCCTCTGTCAGTGTGTCTCTCTCTCCCTCTGTCGGTGTGTCTCTCTCTCCCTCTGTCGGTGTGTCTCTCTCTCCCTCTGTCGGTGTGTCTCTCTCTCCCTCTGTCGGTGTGTGTGTCTCTCTCTCTCCCTCTGTCGGTGTGTGTGTATCTCTCTCCCTCAGTTGATGTGTGTCTCTCTCTCTCCCCCTCTGTCAGTGTGTGTGTGTCTCTCTCCCTCAGTTGGTGTGTGTCTCTCTCTCCCTCTGTCGGTATCTCTCACTCTCCCTCTGTCGGTGTGTCTCTCCCTCTCCCTCTGTCGGTGAGTCTCTCTCTCTCTCCCTCTGTCAGTGTGTGTGTCTCTCTCTCCCTCTGTCAGTGTGTGTGTCTCTCTCTCCCTCTTTCAGTGTGTGTGTCTCTCTCTCCCTCTGTCGGTGTGTGTCTCTCTCTCTCCCTCTGTCAGTGTGTGTGTCTCTCTCTCCCTCTGTCGGTGTGTGTCTCTCTCATTCCCTCTGTCGGTGTGTGTGTGTCTCTCTCCCTCTGTCGGTGTGTGTGTGTCTCTCTCTCTCCCTCTGTCGGTGTGTATCTCTCTCTGACTCCCTCTGTCGGTGTGTGTGTGTCTCTCTATGCCTCTGTCGGTGTGTGTGTCTCTCTCTCCCTCTGTCAGTGTGTGTGTCTCTCTCTCCCTCTGTAGGTGTGTGTCTCTCTCATTCCCTCTGTTGGTGTGTGTCTCTCTCCCTCTGTCGGTGTGTGTGTGTCTCTCTCTCTCCCTCTGTCGGTGTGTGTGTCTCTCTCTGTCTCCCTCTGTCGGTGTGTGTGTGTCTCTCTCTGCCTCTGTCGGTGTGTGTGTCTCTCTCTCCCTCTGTCGGTGTGTGTGTGTCTCTCCCTCTGTCGGTGTGTGTGTGTCTCTCTCTGCCTCTGTCGGTGTGTGTGTCTCTCTCTCCCTCTGTCGGTGTGTGTCTCTCTCTGCCTCTGTCAGTGTGTGTCTCTCTCTGCCTCTGTCGGTGTGTGTGTCTCTCTCTCCCTCTGTCGGTGTGTGTGTCTCTCTCTCCCTCTGTCGGTGTGTGTGTCTCTCTCCCTCTGTCGGTGTGTGTGTGTCTCTCTCTGCCTCTGTCGGTGTGTGTCTCTCTCTGCCTCTGTCGGTGTGTGTGTCTCTCCCTCTGCCGGTGTGTGTGTGTCTCTCTCCCTCTGTCAGTGTGTGTGTCTCTCTCTGCCCCTGTCGGTGTGTCTCTCACTGCCTCTGTCGGTGTGTCTCTCTATCTCACTCTGTCGGTGTGTCTCTCTCTGCCTCTGTCGGTGTGTGTCTCTCTCTCTGCCTCTGTCGGTGTGTGTCTCTCTCTACCTCTGTCAGTGTGTGTCTCTCCCTCTGTCGGTGTGTGTGTGCCTCCCTTTCCCTCTGTGGGTGTTTCTCTCTCCCTCTGTCGGTGTGGGTGTCTGTCTCTCCCTCTGTCGGTGTGGGTGTCTGTCTCTACCTCTGTCGGAGTGTGTCTCTCTCTCTCTCCCTCTGTCGGTGTGTAACTCTCTCTCCCTCTGTCGGTGTGTGTGTCTCCATCTCACCCTCTTTCGGTGTGTGTGTCACTCGCTCCCTCTGTCGGTGTCTGTGTGTCTCTCTCTCTCTCCCTCTCTCGGTGTTTGTGTCTCTCTCTCTCTCTCCCTCTGTCGGTGTGTCTCACTCTCTCTCCCTCTGTCGGTGTGTCTCTGCCTCTTTCGGTGTGGGTCTCTCTCTGTCCCTCTGTCGGTGTGTGTGTCTCTCTCTGTCCCTCTGTCGGTGTGTGTGTCTCTCTCTCTCTCTCCCTCTGTCGGTGTGTCTCTCTCTCTCTCTCCCTCTGTCGGTGTGTGTCTCTCTCTCTCTCCCTCTGTCGGTGTGTGTGTCTCTCTCTCTCCCTCTGTCGGCGTGTCTCTCTCTCTCCCTCGTTCGGTGTGTCTCTCTCTCTCCCTCTGTCGGTGTGTGTCTCTCTCTCTCCCTATGTCGTTGTGTCTCTCTCTCTCCCTCTGTCAGTGTGTGTCTCTCTCTCTCCCTCTGTCAGTGTGTGTGTGTCTCTCTCTCCCTCTGTCGGTGTGTCTCTCCCTCTCCCTCTGTCGGTGAGTGTGTCTCTCTCTCCCTCTGTCGGTGTGCCTCTCACTTCCTCTGTCGGTGAGTGTCTCACTCTCTCTCCCTCTGTCTGTGTCTCTCTATCTCTCCCTCTGTCGGTGTGTGTGTCTCTCTCTCCCTCTGTCGGTGTCTCTCTCTCCCTCTGTCGGTGTCTCTCTCTCCCTCTGTCGGTGTCTCTCTCTCCCTCTGTCTCTCTCTCTCTCCCTCTGTCGGTGTGTCTCTCTCTCCCTCTGTCGGTGTGTCTCTCTCTCCCTCTGTCAGTGTGTCTCTCTCCCCTCTGTCGGTGTGTCTCTCACTCCCTCTGTCGGTGTGTCTCTCTCTCCCTCTGTCGGTGTGTCTCTCTCTCCCTCTGTCGGTGTGTGTGTCTCTCTCTCTCCCTCTGTCGGTGTGTGTGTATCTCTCTCCCTCAGTTGATGTGTGTCTCTCTCTCTCCCTCTGTCGGTGTGTGTGTATCTCTCTCCCTCAGTTGATGTGTGTCTCTCTCTCTCCCCCTCTGTCAGTGTGTGTGTGTCTCTCTCCCTCAGTTGGTGTGTGTCTCTCTCTCCCTCTGTCGGTATCACTCACTCTCCCTCTGTCGGTGTGTCTCTCCCTCTCCCTCTGTCGGTGAGTCTCTCTCTCTCTCCCTCTGTCGGTGTGTGTGTCTCTCTCTCCCTCTGTCGGTGTGTCTCTCTCTCTCTCCCTCTGTCGGTGTGTGTGTCTCTCTCTCCCTCTCTCGGTCTGTCTCTCTCTCCCTCTGTCGGTGTGTGTGTGTCTCTCTCCCTCAGTTGGTGTGTGTCTCTCACTCCCTCTGTCGGTGTGTCTCTCTCTCTCTCCCTCTGTCGGTGTGTGTCTCTCTCTCCCTCTGTCGGTGTGTCTCTCTCTCTCTCTCCCTCTGTCGGTGTCTCTCTCTCTCCCTCTGTCGGAGTGTGTCTCTCACTCTCCCTCTGTCGGTGTGTCTCTCTCTCTCTCCCTCTCTCGGTGTGTGTGTCTCTCTCTCTCTGTCAGTGTGTGTGTCTCTCTCCCTCTGTCAATGTGTATGTCTCTCTCCCTCTGTCGGTGTGTCTCTCTCTCCCTCTGTCGGTGTGTCTCTCTCTCCCTCTGTCGGTGTGTCTCTCTCTCCCTCTGTCGGTGTGTCTCTCTCTCCCTCTGTCGGTGTGTCTCTCTCTCCCTCTGTCGGTATGTCTCTCTCTCCCTCTGTCGGTGTGTGTGTCTCTCTCTCTCCCTCTGTCGGTGTGTGTGTCTCTCACTCCCTCTGTCGGTGAGTGTCTCTCTATCTCTCCCTCTGTCGGTGTGTGTCTCTCTCTTTCGGTCTGTCTCTCTCTCCCTCTGTCGGTGTGTCTCTCTCTCCCCCTCTGTCGGTGTGTCTCTCTCTCTCTCTCGGTGTGTGTGTCACTCTCTCCCTCTGTCAGTGTGTGTCTCTCTCTCTCTGTCAGTGTGTGTGTTTCTCTCCCTCTGTCAGTGTGTGTCTCTATCTCCCTCTGTCAGGGTGTCTCTCTCTCCCTCTGTCGGTGTGTGTGTCTCTCACTCTCCCTCTGTCAGTGTGTGTGTCTCTCTCTCCCTCTGTCGGTGTGTCTCTCCCTCTCCCTCTGTCGGTGAGTGTGTCTCTCCCTCCCTCTGTTGGTGTGTGTGTCTCTCTCTCCCTCTCTCGGTGTGTGTCTCTCTCCCTCTGTCGGTGTGTGTGTCTCTCTCTCCCTCTGTCAGTGTGTGTGTCTCTCTCTCCCTCTATCGGTGTGTCTCTCCCTCTCCCTCTGTCGGTGAGTGTGTCTCTCCCTCCCTCTGTCGGTGTGTGTGTCTCTCTCTCCCTCTCTCGGTGTGTGTCTCTCTCCCTCTGTCGGTGTGTGTGTCTCTCCCTCCCTCTGTCGGTGTGTGTGTCTCTCTCTCCCTCTGTCGGTGTGTGTTTCTCTCTCTCCCTCTGTCGGTGTGTCTCTCTCTCTCTCCCTCTGTCGGTGTGTGTGTCTCTCTCTCCCTCTGTCGGTGTATCTCTCTCTCCCTCTGTCGGTGAGTGTCTCACTCTCTCTCCCTCTGTCAGTGTGTGTGTCTCTCTCTCCCTCTGTCAGTGTGTGTCTCTCTCTCTCCCTCTGTCAGTGTGTGTGTCTCTCTCTCCCTCTGTCGGTGTGTGTCTCTCTCATTCCCTCTGTCGGTGTGTGTGTGTCTCTCTCCCTCTGTCGGTGTGTGTGTGTCTCTCTCTCTCCCTCTGTCGGTGTGTGTCTCTCTCTGTCTCCCTCTGTCGGTGTGTGTGTGTGTCTCTCACTCCCTTTGTCGGAGTGTGTGTCTCTCTCTCCCTCTGTCGGTATGTGTGTCTCTCTCTCCCTCTGTCGGTGTGTGTGTCTCTCTCTCCCTCTGTCGGTGTGTGTCTCTCTCTCTCCCTCTGTCGGTGTGTGTGTCTCTCTCTCCCTCTGTCGGTGTGTCTCTCTCTCTCTCCCTCTGTCGGTGTGTGTGTCTCTCTCTCCCTCTGTCAGTGTGTGTGTCTCTCTCTCCCTCTGTCGGTGTGTGTCTCTCTCTCTCCATCTGTCAGTGTGTGTGTCTCTCTCATTCCCTCTGTCGGTGTGTGTCTCTCTCTCTCTCCCTCTTTCGGTGTGTGTCTCTCTCTGTCTCCCTCTGTCGGTGTGTGTGTGTCTCTCTATGCCTCTGTCGGTGTGTGTGTCTCTCTCTCCCTCTGTCAGTGTGTGTGTCTCTCTCTCCCTCTGTAGGTGTGTGTCTCTCTCATTCCCTCTGTCGGTGTGTGTCTCTCTCCCTCTGTCGGTGTGTGTGTGTCTCTTTCTCTCCCTCTGTCGGTGTGTGTGTGTCTCTTTCTCTCCCTCTGTCGGTGTGTGTGTGTCTCTCTCTGCCTCTGTCGGTGTGTGTGTCTCTCTCTCCCTGTGTCGGTGTGTGTCTCTCTCTGCCTCTGTCAGTGTGTGTCTCTCTCTGCCTCTGTCGGTGTGTGTGTCTCTCTCTCCCTCTGTCGGTGTGTGTGTCTCTCTCCCTCTGTCGGTGTGTGTGTGTCTCTCTCTGCCTCTGTCGGTGTGTGTCTCTCTCTGCCTCTGTCGGTGTGTGTCTCTCTCTGCCTCTGTCGGTGTGTGTCTCTCTCTGCCTCTGTCGGTGTGTGTGTCTCTCCCTCTGCCGGTGTGTGTGTGTCTCTCTCCCTCTGTCAGTGTGTGTGTCTCTCTCTGCCCCTGTCGGTGTGTCTCTCACTGCCTCTGTCGGTGTGTCTCTCTATCTCCCTCTGTCGGTGTGTCTCTCTCTGCCTCTGTCGGTGTGTGTGTCTCTCTCTGCCTCTGTCGGTGTGTGTCTCTCTCTCTGCCTCTGTCAGTGTGTGTGTCTCTCTCTCCCTCTGTCGGTGTGTGTCTCTCTCATTCCCTCTGTCGGTGTGTGTGTGTCTCTCTCCCTCTGTCGGTGTGTGTGTGTCTCTCTCTCTCCCTCTGTCGGTGTGTGTCTCTCTCTGTCTCCCTCTGTCGGTGTGTGTGTGTCTCTCTGCCTCTGTCGGTGTGTGTGTCTCTCTCTCCCTCTGTCAGTGTGTGTGTCTCTCTCTCCCTCTGTAGGTGTGTGTCTCTCTCATTCCCTCTGTCGGTGTGTGTCTCTCTCCCTCTGTCGGTGTGTGTGTGTCTCTCTCTCTCCCTCTGTCGGTGTGTGTGTCTCTCTCTGTCTCCCTCTGTCGGTGTGTGTGTGTCTCTCTCTGCCTCTGTCGGTGTGTGTGTCTCTCTCTCCCTCTGTCGGTGTGTGTCTCTCTCTGCCTCTGTCAGTGTGTGTCTCTCTCTGCCTCTGTCGGTGTGTGTGTCTCTCTCTCCCTCTGTCGGTGTGTGTGTCTCTCTCCCTCTGTCGGTGTGTGTGTGTCTCTCTCTGCCTCTGTCGGTGTGTGTCTCTCTCTGCCTCTGTCGGTGTGTGTGTCTCTCCCTGTGCCGGTGTGTGTGTGTCTCTCTCCCTCTGTCAATGTGTGTGTCTCTCTCTGCCCCTGTCGGTGTGTCTCTCACTGCCTCTGTCGGTGTGTCTCTCTATCTCACTCTGTCGGTGTGTCTCTCTCTGCCTCTGTCGGTGTGTCTCTCTCTGCCTCTGTCGGTGTGTGTCTCTCTCTCTGCCTCTGTCGGTGTGTGTCTCTCTCTACCTCTGTCAGTGTGTGTCTCTCCCTCTGTCGGTGTGTGTGTGCCTCCCTTTCCCTCTGTGGGTGTTTCTCTCTCCCTCTGTCGGTGTGTTTGTCTGTCTCTCCCTCTGTCGGTGTGGGTGTCTGTCTCTACCTCTGTCGGAGTGTGTCTCTCTCTCTCTCCCTCTGTCGGTGTGTAACTCTCTCTCCCTCTGTCGGTGTGTGTGTCTCCATCTCACCCTCTTTCGGTGTGTGTGTCACTCGCTCCCTCTGTCGGTGTCTGTATGTCTCTCTCTCTCTCCCTCTCTCGGTGTTTGTGTCTCTCTCTCTCTCTCCCTCTGTCGGTGTGTCTCACTCTCTCTCCCTCTGTCGGTGTGTCTCTGCCTCTTTCGGTGTGGGTCTCTCTCTGTCCCTCTGTCGGTGTGTGTGTCTCTCTCTGTCCCTCTGTCGGTGTGTGTGTCTCTCTCTCTCTCTCCCTCTGTCGGTGTGTCTCTCTCTCTCTCTCCCTCTGTCGGTGTGTGTCTCTCTCTCTCTCCCTCTGTCGGTGTGTGTGTCTCTCTCTCTCCCTCTGTCGGCGTGTCTCTCTCTCTCCCTCGTTCGGTGTGTCTCTCTCTCTCCCTCTGCCGGTGTGTGTCTCTCTCTCTCCCTATGTCGTTGTGTCTCTCTCTCTCCCTCTGTCAGTGTGTGTCTCTCTCTCTCCCTCTGTCAGTGTGTGTCTCTCTCTCTCCCTCTGTCAGTGTGTGGCTTCTCTCTCCCTCTGTCAGTGTGTGGCTCTCTCTCTCCCACTGTCAGTGTGTGGCTCTCTCTCTCCCTCTGTCAGTGTGTGTCTCTCTCTCCCTCTGTCGGTGTGTCTCTCTCTCTCCCTCTGTCGGTGTGTGTGTGTGTCTCTCACTCCCTTTGTCGGAGTGTGTGTCTCTCTCTCCCTCTGTCGGTGTGTGTGTCTCTCTCTCCCTCTGTCGGTGTGTGTCTCTCTCTCTCCCTCTGTCGGTGTGTGAGTCTCTCTCTCCCTCTGTCGGTGTGTGTCTCTCTCTGCCTCTGTCGGTGTGTGTCTCTCTCTCTCCCTCTGTCGGTGTGCGTCTCTCTCTCCCTCTGTCGGTGTGTCTCTCTCTCTCCCTCTGTCGGTGTGTGTGTGTCTCTCTCTCCATCTGTCGGTGTGTGTGTGTTTCTCTCTGCCTCTGTCGGTGTGTGTGTCTCTCTCTCCCTCTGTCGGTGTGTCTCTCTCTCTCCCTCTGTCGGTGTGTGTGTGTGTCTCTCACTCCCTTTGTCGGAGTGTGTGTCTCTCTCTCCCTCTGTCGGTGTGTGTGTCTCTCTCTCCCTCTGTCGGTGTGTGTGTCTCTCTCTCCCTCTGTCGGTGTGTGTGTCTCTCTCTCCCTCTGTCGGTGTGTGTGTCTCTCTCTCCCTCTGTCGGTGTGTGTGTCTCTCTCTCCCTCTGTCGGTGTGTGTCTCTCTCTCTCCCTCTGTCGGTGTGTGTGTCTCTCTCTCTCTCTCCCTCTTTCGGTGTGTGTCTCTCTCTCTCTCCCTCTGTCGGTGTGTGTGTCTCTCTCCCTCTGTCGGTGTGTGTGTCTCTCTCTGCCTCTGTCGGTGTGTGTGTCTCTCTCTCCCTCTGTCGGTGTGTCTCTCCCTCTCTCGGTCTGTCTCTCTCTCCCTCTGTCGGTGTGTCTCTCTCTCTCCCTCTGTCGGTGTGTGTCTCACTCTCCCTCTGTCGGTGTGTGTGTCTCTCTCTCCCTCTGTCGGTGTGTGTGTGTCTCTCTCTCCCTCTGTCGGTGTGTGTGTCTCTCTGTCCCTCTGTCGGTGTGTCTCTCTCTCCGTCTGTCGGTGTGTCTCTCTCTCCCTCTGTCGGTGTGTCTCTCTCTCCCTCTGTCGGTGTGTCTCTCTCTCCCTCTGTCGGTGTGTCTCTCTCTCCCTCTGTCGGTGTGTCTCTCTCTCCCTCTGTCGGTGTGTCTCTCTCTCCCTCTGTCGGTGTGTCTCTCTCTCCCTCTGTCGGTGTGTGTGTCTCTCTCTCTCCCTCTGTCGGTGTGTGTGTATCTCTCTCCCTCAGTTGATGTGTGTCTCTCTCTCTCCCCCTCTGTCAGTGTGTGTGTGTCTCTCTCCCTCAGTTGGTGTGTGTCTCTCTCTCCCTCTGTCGGTATCTCTCACTCTCCCTCTGTCGGTGTGTCTCTCCCTCTCCCTCTGTCGGTGAGTCTCTCTCTCTCTCCCTCTGTCAGTGTGTGTGTCTCTCTCTCCCTCTGTCAGTGTGTGTGTCTCTCTCTCCCTCTGTCAGTGTGTGTGTCTCTCTCTCCCTCTGTCAGTGTGTGTGTCTCTCTCTCCCTCTGTCGGTGTGTGTCTCTCTCTCTCCCTCTGTCGGTGTGTGTCTCTCTCATTCCCTCTGTCGGTGTGTGTGTGTCTCTCTCCCTCTGTCGGTGTGTGTGTGTCTCTCTCTCTCCCTCTGTCGGTGTGTATCTCTCTCTGACTCCCTCTGTCGGTGTGTGTGTGTCTCTCTATGCCTCTGTCGGTGTGTGTGTCTCTCTCTCCCTCTGTCAGTGTGTGTGTCTCTCTCTCCCTCTGTAGGTGTGTGTCTCTCTCATTCCCTCTGTTGGTGTGTGTCTCTCTCCCTCTGTCGGTGTGTGTGTGTCTCTCTCTCTCCCTCTGTCGGTGTGTGTGTCTCTCTCTGTCTCCCTCTGTCGGTGTGTGTGTGTCTCTCTCTGCCTCTGTCGGTGTGTGTGTCTCTCTCTCCCTCTGTCGGTGTGTGTGTGTCTCTCCCTCTGTCGGTGTGTGTGTGTCTCTCTCTGCCTCTGTCGGTGTGTGTGTCTCTCTCTCCCTCTGTCGGTGTGTGTCTCTCTCTGCCTCTGTCAGTGTGTGTCTCTCTCTGCCTCTGTCGGTGTGTGTGTCTCTCTCTCCCTCTGTCGGTGTGTGTGTCTCTCTCTCCCTCTGTCGGTGTGTGTGTCTCTCTCCCTCTGTCGGTGTGTGTGTGTCTCTCTCTGCCTCTGTCGGTGTGTGTCTCTCTCTGCCTCTGTCGGTGTGTGTGTCTCTCCCTGTGCCGGTGTGTGTGTGTCTCTCTCCCTCTGTCAGTGTGTGTGTCTCTCTCTGCCCCTGTCGGTGTGTCTCTCACTGCCTCTGTCGGTGTGTCTCTCTATCTCACTCTGTCGGTGTGTCTCTCTCTGCCTCTGTCGGTGTGTGTCTCTCTCTCTGCCTCTGTCGGTGTGTGTCTCTCTCTACCTCTGTCAGTGTGTGTCTCTCCCTCTGTCGGTGTGTGTGTGCCTCCCTTTCCCTCTGTGGGTGTTTCTCTCTCCCTCTGTCGGTGTGGGTGTCTGTCTCTCCCTCTGTCGGTGTGGGTGTCTGTCTCTACCTCTGTCGGAGTGTGTCTCTCTCTCTCTCCCTCTGTCGGTGTGTAACTCTCTCTCCCTCTGTCGGTGTGTGTGTCTCCATCTCACCCTCTTTCGGTGTGTGTGTCACTCGCTCCCTCTGTCGGTGTCTGTGTGTCTCTCTCTCTCTCCCTCTCTCGGTGTTTGTGTCTCTCTCTCTCTCTCCCTCTGTCGGTGTGTCTCACTCTCTCTCCCTCTGTCGGTGTGTCTCTGCCTCTTTCGGTGTGGGTCTCTCTCTGTCCCTCTGTCGGTGTGTGTGTCTCTCTCTGTCCCTCTGTCGGTGTGTGTGTCTCTCTCTCTCTCTCCCTCTGTCGGTGTGTCTCTCTCTCTCTCTCCCTCTGTCGGTGTGTGTCTCTCTCTCTCTCCCTCTGTCGGTGTGTGTGTCTCTCTCTCTCCCTCTGTCGGCGTGTCTCTCTCTCTCCCTCGTTCGGTGTGTCTCTCTCTCTCCCTCTGTCGGTGTGTGTCTCTCTCTCTCCCTATGTCGTTGTGTCTCTCTCTCTCCCTCTGTCAGTGTGTGTCTCTCTCTCTCCCTCTGTCAGTGTGTGTGTGTCTCTCTCTCCCTCTGTCGGTGTGTCTCTCCCTCTCCCTCTGTCGGTGAGTGTGTCTCTCTCTCCCTCTGTCGGTGTGCCTCTCACTTCCTCTGTCGGTGAGTGTCTCACTCTCTCTCCCTCTGTCTGTGTCTCTCTATCTCTCCCTCTGTCGGTGTGTGTGTCTCTCTCTCCCTCTGTCGGTGTCTCTCTCTCCCTCTGTCGGTGTCTCTCTCTCCCTCTGTCGGTGTCTCTCTCTCCCTCTGTCTCTCTCTCTCTCCCTCTGTCGGTGTGTCTCTCTCTCCCTCTGTCGGTGTGTCTCTCTCTCCCTCTGTCAGTGTGTCTCTCTCCCCTCTGTCGGTGTGTCTCTCACTCCCTCTGTCGGTGTGTCTCTCTCTCCCTCTGTCGGTGTGTCTCTCTCTCCCTCTGTCGGTGTGTGTGTCTCTCTCTCTCCCTCTGTCGGTGTGTGTGTATCTCTCTCCCTCAGTTGATGTGTGTCTCTCTCTCTCCCTCTGTCGGTGTGTGTGTATCTCTCTCCCTCAGTTGATGTGTGTCTCTCTCTCTCCCCCTCTGTCAGTGTGTGTGTGTCTCTCTCCCTCAGTTGGTGTGTGTCTCTCTCTCCCTCTGTCGGTATCACTCACTCTCCCTCTGTCGGTGTGTCTCTCCCTCTCCCTCTGTCGGTGAGTCTCTCTCTCTCTCCCTCTGTCGGTGTGTGTGTCTCTCTCTCCCTCTGTCGGTGTGTCTCTCTCTCTCTCCCTCTGTCGGTGTGTGTGTCTCTCTCTCCCTCTCTCGGTCTGTCTCTCTCTCCCTCTGTCGGTGTGTGTGTGTCTCTCTCCCTCAGTTGGTGTGTGTCTCTCACTCCCTCTGTCGGTGTGTCTCTCTCTCTCTCCCTCTGTCGGTGTGTGTCTCTCTCTCCCTCTGTCGGTGTGTGTGTGTCTCTCTCCCTCAGTTGGTGTGTGTCTCTCACTCCCTCTGTCGGTGTGTCTCTCTCTCTCTCCCTCTGTCGGTGTGTGTCTCTCTCTCCCTCTGTCGGTGTGTCTCTCTCTCTCTCTCCCTCTGTCGGTGTCTCTCTCTCTCCCTCTGTCGGAGTGTGTCTCTCACTCTCCCTCTGTCGGTGTGTCTCTCTCTCTCTCCCTCTCTCGGTGTGTGTGTCTCTCTCTCTCTGTCAGTGTGTGTGTCTCTCTCCCTCTGTCAATGTGTATGTCTCTCTCCCTCTGTCGGTGTGTCTCTCTCTCCCTCTGTCGGTGTGTCTCTCTCTCCCTCTGTCGGTGTGTCTCTCTCTCCCTCTGTCGGTGTGTCTCTCTCTCCCTCTGTCGGTGTGTCTCTCTCTCCCTCTGTCGGTATGTCTCTCTCTCCCTCTGTCGGTGTGTGTGTCTCTCTCTCTCCCTCTGTCGGTGTGTGTGTCTCTCACTCCCTCTGTCGGTGAGTGTCTCTCTATCTCTCCCTCTGTCGGTGTGTGTCTCTCTCTTTCGGTCTGTCTCTCTCTCCCTCTGTCGGTGTGTCTCTCTCTCCCCCTCTGTCGGTGTGTCTCTCTCTCTCTCTCGGTGTGTGTGTCACTCTCTCCCTCTGTCAGTGTGTGTCTCTCTCTCTCTGTCAGTGTGTGTGTTTCTCTCCCTCTGTCAGTGTGTGTCTCTATCTCCCTCTGTCAGGGTGTCTCTCTCTCCCTCTGTCGGTGTGTGTGTCTCTCACTCTCCCTCTGTCAGTGTGTGTGTCTCTCTCTCCCTCTGTCGGTGTGTCTCTCCCTCTCCCTCTGTCGGTGAGTGTGTCTCTCCCTCCCTCTGTTGGTGTGTGTGTCTCTCTCTCCCTCTCTCGGTGTGTGTCTCTCTCCCTCTGTCGGTGTGTGTGTCTCTCTCTCCCTCTGTCAGTGTGTGTGTCTCTCTCTCCCTCTATCGGTGTGTCTCTCCCTCTCCCTCTGTCGGTGAGTGTGTCTCTCCCTCCCTCTGTCGGTGTGTGTGTCTCTCTCTCCCTCTCTCGGTGTGTGTCTCTCTCCCTCTGTCGGTGTGTGTGTCTCTCCCTCCCTCTGTCGGTGTGTGTGTCTCTCTCTCCCTCTGTCGGTGTGTGTTTCTCTCTCTCCCTCTGTCGGTGTGTCTCTCTCTCTCTCCCTCTGTCGGTGTGTGTGTCTCTCTCTCCCTCTGTCGGTGTATCTCTCTCTCCCTCTGTCGGTGAGTGTCTCACTCTCTCTCCCTCTGTCAGTGTGTGTGTCTCTCTCTCCCTCTGTCAGTGTGTGTCTCTCTCTCTCCCTCTGTCAGTGTGTGTGTCTCTCTCTCCCTCTGTCGGTGTGTGTCTCTCTCATTCCCTCTGTCGGTGTGTGTGTGTCTCTCTCCCTCTGTCGGTGTGTGTGTGTCTCTCTCTCTCCCTCTGTCGGTGTGTGTCTCTCTCTGTCTCCCTCTGTCGGTGTGTGTGTGTGTCTCTCACTCCCTTTGTCGGAGTGTGTGTCTCTCTCTCCCTCTGTCGGTATGTGTGTCTCTCTCTCCCTCTGTCGGTGTGTGTGTCTCTCTCTCCCTCTGTCGGTGTGTGTCTCTCTCTCTCCCTCTGTCGGTGTGTGTGTCTCTCTCTCCCTCTGTCGGTGTGTCTCTCTCTCTCTCCCTCTGTCGGTGTGTGTGTCTCTCTCTCCCTCTGTCGGTGTATCTCTCTCTCCCTCTGTCGGTGAGTGTCTCACTCTCTCTCCCTCTGTCAGTGTGTGTGTCTCTCTCTCCCTCTGTCAGTGTGTGTGTCTCTCTCTCCCTCTGTCGGTGTGTGTCTCTCTCTCTCCATCTGTCAGTGTGTGTGTCTCTCTCATTCCCTCTGTCGGTGTGTGTATCTCTCTCTCTCCCTCTTTCGGTGTGTGTCTCTCTCTCCCTCTGTCGGTGTGTGTCTCTCTCTCTCCCTATGTCGTTGTGTCTCTCTCTCTCCCTCTGTCAGTGTGTGTCTCTCTCTCTCCCTCTGTCAGTGTGTGTGTGTCTCTCTCTCCCTCTGTCGGTGTGTCTCTCCCTCTCCCTCTGTCGGTGAGTGTGTCTCTCTCTCCCTCTGTCGGTGTGCCTCTCACTTCCTCTGTCGGTGAGTGTCTCACTCTCTCTCCCTCTGTCTGTGTCTCTCTATCTCTCCCTCTGTCGGTGTGTGTGTCTCTCTCTCCCTCTGTCGGTGTCTCTCTCTCCCTCTGTCGGTGTCTCTCTCTCCCTCTGTCGGTGTCTCTCTCTCCCTCTGTCTCTCTCTCTCTCCCTCTGTCGGTGTGTCTCTCTCTCCCTCTGTCGGTGTGTCTCTCTCTCCCTCTGTCAGTGTGTCTCTCTCCCCTCTGTCGGTGTGTCTCTCACTCCCTCTGTCGGTGTGTCTCTCTCTCCCTCTGTCGGTGTGTCTCTCTCTCCCTCTGTCGGTGTGTGTGTCTCTCTCTCTCCCTCTGTCGGTGTGTGTGTATCTCTCTCCCTCAGTTGATGTGTGTCTCTCTCTCTCCCTCTGTCGGTGTGTGTGTATCTCTCTCCCTCAGTTGATGTGTGTCTCTCTCTCTCCCCCTCTGTCAGTGTGTGTGTGTCTCTCTCCCTCAGTTGGTGTGTGTCTCTCTCTCCCTCTGTCGGTATCACTCACTCTCCCTCTGTCGGTGTGTCTCTCCCTCTCCCTCTGTCGGTGAGTCTCTCTCTCTCTCCCTCTGTCGGTGTGTGTGTCTCTCTCTCCCTCTGTCGGTGTGTCTCTCTCTCTCTCCCTCTGTCGGTGTGTGTGTCTCTCTCTCCCTCTCTCGGTCTGTCTCTCTCTCCCTCTGTCGGTGTGTGTGTGTCTCTCTCCCTCAGTTGGTGTGTGTCTCTCACTCCCTCTGTCGGTGTGTCTCTCTCTCTCTCCCTCTGTCGGTGTGTGTCTCTCTCTCCCTCTGTCGGTGTGTGTGTGTCTCTCTCCCTCAGTTGGTGTGTGTCTCTCACTCCCTCTGTCGGTGTGTCTCTCTCTCTCTCCCTCTGTCGGTGTGTGTCTCTCTCTCCCTCTGTCGGTGTGTCTCTCTCTCTCTCTCCCTCTGTCGGTGTCTCTCTCTCTCCCTCTGTCGGAGTGTGTCTCTCACTCTCCCTCTGTCGGTGTGTCTCTCTCTCTCTCCCTCTCTCGGTGTGTGTGTCTCTCTCTCTCTGTCAGTGTGTGTGTCTCTCTCCCTCTGTCAATGTGTATGTCTCTCTCCCTCTGTCGGTGTGTCTCTCTCTCCCTCTGTCGGTGTGTCTCTCTCTCCCTCTGTCGGTGTGTCTCTCTCTCCCTCTGTCGGTGTGTCTCTCTCTCCCTCTGTCGGTGTGTCTCTCTCTCCCTCTGTCGGTATGTCTCTCTCTCCCTCTGTCGGTGTGTGTGTCTCTCTCTCTCCCTCTGTCGGTGTGTGTGTCTCTCACTCCCTCTGTCGGTGAGTGTCTCTCTATCTCTCCCTCTGTCGGTGTGTGTCTCTCTCTTTCGGTCTGTCTCTCTCTCCCTCTGTCGGTGTGTCTCTCTCTCCCCCTCTGTCGGTGTGTCTCTCTCTCTCTCTCGGTGTGTGTGTCACTCTCTCCCTCTGTCAGTGTGTGTCTCTCTCTCTCTGTCAGTGTGTGTGTTTCTCTCCCTCTGTCAGTGTGTGTCTCTATCTCCCTCTGTCAGGGTGTCTCTCTCTCCCTCTGTCGGTGTGTGTGTCTCTCACTCTCCCTCTGTCAGTGTGTGTGTCTCTCTCTCCCTCTGTCGGTGTGTCTCTCCCTCTCCCTCTGTCGGTGAGTGTGTCTCTCCCTCCCTCTGTTGGTGTGTGTGTCTCTCTCTCCCTCTCTCGGTGTGTGTCTCTCTCCCTCTGTCGGTGTGTGTGTCTCTCTCTCCCTCTGTCAGTGTGTGTGTCTCTCTCTCCCTCTATCGGTGTGTCTCTCCCTCTCCCTCTGTCGGTGAGTGTGTCTCTCCCTCCCTCTGTCGGTGTGTGTGTCTCTCTCTCCCTCTCTCGGTGTGTGTCTCTCTCCCTCTGTCGGTGTGTGTGTCTCTCCCTCCCTCTGTCGGTGTGTGTGTCTCTCTCTCCCTCTGTCGGTGTGTGTTTCTCTCTCTCCCTCTGTCGGTGTGTCTCTCTCTCTCTCCCTCTGTCGGTGTGTGTGTCTCTCTCTCCCTCTGTCGGTGTATCTCTCTCTCCCTCTGTCGGTGAGTGTCTCACTCTCTCTCCCTCTGTCAGTGTGTGTGTCTCTCTCTCCCTCTGTCAGTGTGTGTCTCTCTCTCTCCCTCTGTCAGTGTGTGTGTCTCTCTCTCCCTCTGTCGGTGTGTGTCTCTCTCATTCCCTCTGTCGGTGTGTGTGTGTCTCTCTCCCTCTGTCGGTGTGTGTGTGTCTCTCTCTCTCCCTCTGTCGGTGTGTGTCTCTCTCTGTCTCCCTCTGTCGGTGTGTGTGTGTGTCTCTCACTCCCTTTGTCGGAGTGTGTGTCTCTCTCTCCCTCTGTCGGTATGTGTGTCTCTCTCTCCCTCTGTCGGTGTGTGTGTCTCTCTCTCCCTCTGTCGGTGTGTGTCTCTCTCTCTCCCTCTGTCGGTGTGTGTGTCTCTCTCTCCCTCTGTCGGTGTGTCTCTCTCTCTCTCCCTCTGTCGGTGTGTGTGTCTCTCTCTCCCTCTGTCGGTGTATCTCTCTCTCCCTCTGTCGGTGAGTGTCTCACTCTCTCTCCCTCTGTCAGTGTGTGTGTCTCTCTCTCCCTCTGTCAGTGTGTGTGTCTCTCTCTCCCTCTGTCGGTGTGTGTCTCTCTCTCTCCATCTGTCAGTGTGTGTGTCTCTCTCATTCCCTCTGTCGGTGTGTGTATCTCTCTCTCTCCCTCTTTCGGTGTGTGTCTCTCTCTCCCTCTGTCGGTGTGTGTCTCTCTCTCTCCCTATGTCGTTGTGTCTCTCTCTCTCCCTCTGTCAGTGTGTGTCTCTCTCTCTCCCTCTGTCAGTGTGTGTGTGTCTCTCTCTCCCTCTGTCGGTGTGTCTCTCCCTCTCCCTCTGTCGGTGAGTGTGTCTCTCTCTCCCTCTGTCGGTGTGCCTCTCACTTCCTCTGTCGGTGAGTGTCTCACTCTCTCTCCCTCTGTCTGTGTCTCTCTATCTCTCCCTCTGTCGGTGTGTGTGTCTCTCTCTCCCTCTGTCGGTGTCTCTCTCTCCCTCTGTCGGTGTCTCTCTCTCCCTCTGTCGGTGTCTCTCTCTCCCTCTGTCTCTCTCTCTCTCCCTCTGTCGGTGTGTCTCTCTCTCCCTCTGTCGGTGTGTCTCTCTCTCCCTCTGTCAGTGTGTCTCTCTCCCCTCTGTCGGTGTGTCTCTCACTCCCTCTGTCGGTGTGTCTCTCTCTCCCTCTGTCGGTGTGTCTCTCTCTCCCTCTGTCGGTGTGTGTGTCTCTCTCTCTCCCTCTGTCGGTGTGTGTGTATCTCTCTCCCTCAGTTGATGTGTGTCTCTCTCTCTCCCTCTGTCGGTGTGTGTGTATCTCTCTCCCTCAGTTGATGTGTGTCTCTCTCTCTCCCCCTCTGTCAGTGTGTGTGTGTCTCTCTCCCTCAGTTGGTGTGTGTCTCTCTCTCCCTCTGTCGGTATCACTCACTCTCCCTCTGTCGGTGTGTCTCTCCCTCTCCCTCTGTCGGTGAGTCTCTCTCTCTCTCCCTCTGTCGGTGTGTGTGTCTCTCTCTCCCTCTGTCGGTGTGTCTCTCTCTCTCTCCCTCTGTCGGTGTGTGTGTCTCTCTCTCCCTCTCTCGGTCTGTCTCTCTCTCCCTCTGTCGGTGTGTGTGTGTCTCTCTCCCTCAGTTGGTGTGTGTCTCTCACTCCCTCTGTCGGTGTGTCTCTCTCTCTCTCCCTCTGTCGGTGTGTGTCTCTCTCTCCCTCTGTCGGTGTGTGTGTGTCTCTCTCCCTCAGTTGGTGTGTGTCTCTCACTCCCTCTGTCGGTGTGTCTCTCTCTCTCTCCCTCTGTCGGTGTGTGTCTCTCTCTCCCTCTGTCGGTGTGTCTCTCTCTCTCTCTCCCTCTGTCGGTGTCTCTCTCTCTCCCTCTGTCGGAGTGTGTCTCTCACTCTCCCTCTGTCGGTGTGTCTCTCTCTCTCTCCCTCTCTCGGTGTGTGTGTCTCTCTCTCTCTGTCAGTGTGTGTGTCTCTCTCCCTCTGTCAATGTGTATGTCTCTCTCCCTCTGTCGGTGTGTCTCTCTCTCCCTCTGTCGGTGTGTCTCTCTCTCCCTCTGTCGGTGTGTCTCTCTCTCCCTCTGTCGGTGTGTCTCTCTCTCCCTCTGTCGGTGTGTCTCTCTCTCCCTCTGTCGGTATGTCTCTCTCTCCCTCTGTCGGTGTGTGTGTCTCTCTCTCTCCCTCTGTCGGTGTGTGTGTCTCTCACTCCCTCTGTCGGTGAGTGTCTCTCTATCTCTCCCTCTGTCGGTGTGTGTCTCTCTCTTTCGGTCTGTCTCTCTCTCCCTCTGTCGGTGTGTCTCTCTCTCCCCCTCTGTCGGTGTGTCTCTCTCTCTCTCTCGGTGTGTGTGTCACTCTCTCCCTCTGTCAGTGTGTGTCTCTCTCTCTCTGTCAGTGTGTGTGTTTCTCTCCCTCTGTCAGTGTGTGTCTCTATCTCCCTCTGTCAGGGTGTCTCTCTCTCCCTCTGTCGGTGTGTGTGTCTCTCACTCTCCCTCTGTCAGTGTGTGTGTCTCTCTCTCCCTCTGTCGGTGTGTCTCTCCCTCTCCCTCTGTCGGTGAGTGTGTCTCTCCCTCCCTCTGTTGGTGTGTGTGTCTCTCTCTCCCTCTCTCGGTGTGTGTCTCTCTCCCTCTGTCGGTGTGTGTGTCTCTCTCTCCCTCTGTCAGTGTGTGTGTCTCTCTCTCCCTCTATCGGTGTGTCTCTCCCTCTCCCTCTGTCGGTGAGTGTGTCTCTCCCTCCCTCTGTCGGTGTGTGTGTCTCTCTCTCCCTCTCTCGGTGTGTGTCTCTCTCCCTCTGTCGGTGTGTGTGTCTCTCCCTCCCTCTGTCGGTGTGTGTGTCTCTCTCTCCCTCTGTCGGTGTGTGTTTCTCTCTCTCCCTCTGTCGGTGTGTCTCTCTCTCTCTCCCTCTGTCGGTGTGTGTGTCTCTCTCTCCCTCTGTCGGTGTATCTCTCTCTCCCTCTGTCGGTGAGTGTCTCACTCTCTCTCCCTCTGTCAGTGTGTGTGTCTCTCTCTCCCTCTGTCAGTGTGTGTCTCTCTCTCTCCCTCTGTCAGTGTGTGTGTCTCTCTCTCCCTCTGTCGGTGTGTGTCTCTCTCATTCCCTCTGTCGGTGTGTGTGTGTCTCTCTCCCTCTGTCGGTGTGTGTGTGTCTCTCTCTCTCCCTCTGTCGGTGTGTGTCTCTCTCTGTCTCCCTCTGTCGGTGTGTGTGTGTGTCTCTCACTCCCTTTGTCGGAGTGTGTGTCTCTCTCTCCCTCTGTCGGTATGTGTGTCTCTCTCTCCCTCTGTCGGTGTGTGTGTCTCTCTCTCCCTCTGTCGGTGTGTGTCTCTCTCTCTCCCTCTGTCGGTGTGTGTGTCTCTCTCTCCCTCTGTCGGTGTGTCTCTCTCTCTCTCCCTCTGTCGGTGTGTGTGTCTCTCTCTCCCTCTGTCGGTGTATCTCTCTCTCCCTCTGTCGGTGAGTGTCTCACTCTCTCTCCCTCTGTCAGTGTGTGTGTCTCTCTCTCCCTCTGTCAGTGTGTGTGTCTCTCTCTCCCTCTGTCGGTGTGTGTCTCTCTCTCTCCATCTGTCAGTGTGTGTGTCTCTCTCATTCCCTCTGTCGGTGTGTGTATCTCTCTCTCTCCCTCTTTCGGTGTGTGTCTCTCTCTGTCTCCCTCTGTCGGTGTGTGTGTGTCTCTCTATGCCTCTGTCGGTGTGTGTGTCTCTCTCTCCCTCTGTCAGTGTGTGTGTCTCTCTCTCCCTCTGTAGGTGTGTGTCTCTCTCATTCCCTCTGTCGGTGTGTGTCTCTCTCCCTCTGTCGGTGTGTGTGTGTCTCTTTCTCTCCCTCTGTCGGTGTGTGTGTGTCTCTTTCTCTCCCTCTGTCGGTGTGTGTGTGTCTCTCTCTGCCTCTGTCGGTGTGTGTGTCTCTCTCTCCCTCTGTCGGTGTGTGTCTCTCTCTGCCTCTGTCAGTGTGTGTCTCTCTCTGCCTCTGTCGGTGTGTGTGTCTCTCTCTCCCTCTGTCGGTGTGTGTGTCTCTCTCCCTCTGTCGGTGTGTGTGTGTCTCTCTCTGCCTCTGTCGGTGTGTGTCTCTCTCTGCCTCTGTCGGTGTGTGTCTCTCTCTGCCTCTGTCGGTGTGTGTCTCTCTCTGCCTCTGTCGGTGTGTGTGTCTCTCCCTCTGCCGGTGTGTGTGTGTCTCTCTCCCTCTGTCAGTGTGTGTGTCTCTCTCTGACCCTGTCGGTGTGTCTCTCACTGCCTCTGTCGGTGTGTCTCTCTATCTCCCTCTGTCGGTGTGTCTCTCTCTGCCTCTGTCGGTGTGTGTGTCTCTCTCTGCCTCTGTCGGTGTGTGTCTCTCTCTCTGCCTCTGTCAGTGTGTGTGTCTCTCTCTCCCTCTGTCGGTGTGTGTCTCTCTCATTCCCTCTGTCGGTGTGTGTGTGTCTCTCTCCCTCTGTCGGTGTGTGTGTGTCTCTCTCTCTCCCTCTGTCGGTGTGTGTCTCTCTCTGTCTCCCTCTGTCGGTGTGTGTGTGTCTCTCTGCCTCTGTCGGTGTGTGTGTCTCTCTCTCCCTCTGTCAGTGTGTGTGTCTCTCTCTCCCTCTGTAGGTGTGTGTCTCTCTCATTCCCTCTGTCGGAGTGTGTCTCTCTCCCTCTGTCGGTGTGTGTGTGTCTCTCTCTCTCCCTCTGTCGGTGTGTGTGTCTCTCTCTGTCTCCCTCTGTCGGTGTGTGTGTGTCTCTCTCTGCCTCTGTCGGTGTGTGTGTCTCTCTCTCCCTCTGTCGGTGTGTGTCTCTCTCTGCCTCTGTCAGTGTGTGTCTCTCTCTGCCTCTGTCGGTGAGTGTGTCTCTCTCTCCCTCTGTCGGTGTGTGTGTCTCTCTCCCTCTGTCGGTGTGTGTGTGTCTCTCTCTGCCTCTGTCGGTGTGTGTCTCTCTCTGCCTCTGTCGGTGTGTGTGTCTCTCCCTGTGCCGGTGTGTGTGTGTCTCTCTCCCTCTGTCAATGTGTGTGTCTCTCTCTGCCCCTGTCGGTGTGTCTCTCACTGCCTCTGTCGGTGTGTCTCTCTATCTCACTCTGTCGGTGTGTCTCTCTCTGCCTCTGTCGGTGTGTCTCTCTCTGCCTCTGTCGGTGTGTGTCTCTCTCTCTGCCTCTGTCGGTGTGTGTCTCTCTCTACCTCTGTCAGTGTGTGTCTCTCCCTCTGTCGGTGTGTGTGTGCCTCCCTTTCCCTCTGTGGGTGTTTCTCTCTCCCTCTGTCGGTGTGTTTGTCTGTCTCTCCCTCTGTCGGTGTGGGTGTCTGTCTCTACCTCTGTCGGAGTGTGTCTCTCTCTCTCTCCCTCTGTCGGTGTGTAACTCTCTCTCCCTCTGTCGGTGTGTGTGTCTCCATCTCACCCTCTTTCGGTGTGTGTGTCACTCGCTCCCTCTGTCGGTGTCTGTGTGTCTCTCTCTCTCTCCCTCTCTCGGTGTTTGTGTCTCTCTCTCTCTCTCCCTCTGTCGGTGTGTCTCACTCTCTCTCCCTCTGTCGGTGTGTCTCTGCCTCTTTCGGTGTGGGTCTCTCTCTGTCCCTCTGTCGGTGTGTGTGTCTCTCTCTGTCCCTCTGTCGGTGTGTGTGTCTCTCTCTCTCTCTCCCTCTGTCGGTGTGTCTCTCTCTCTCTCTCCCTCTGTCGGTGTGTGTCTCTCTCTCTCTCCCTCTGTCGGTGTGTGTGTCTCTCTCTCTCCCTCTGTCGGCGTGTCTCTCTCTCTCCCTCGTTCGGTGTGTCTCTCTCTCTCCCTCTGCCGGTGTGTGTCTCTCTCTCTCCCTATGTCGTTGTGTCTCTCTCTCTCCCTCTGTCAGTGTGTGTCTCTCTCTCTCCCTCTGTCAGTGTGTGTCTCTCTCTCTCCCTCTGTCAGTGTGTGGCTTCTCTCTCCCTCTGTCAGTGTGTGGCTTCTCTCTCCCTCTGTCAGTGTGTGGCTCTCTCTCTCCCTCTGTCAGTGTGTGGCTCTCTCTCTCCCTCTGTCAGTGTGTGTCTCTCTCTCCCTCTGTCGGTGTGTCTCTCTCTCTCCCTCTGTCGGTGTGTGTGTGTGTCTCTCACTCCCTTTGTCGGAGTGTGTGTCTCTCTCTCCCTCTGTCGGTGTGTGTGTCTCTCTCTCCCTCTGTCGGTGTGTGTCTCTCTCTCTCCCTCTGTCGGTGTGTGAGTCTCTCTCTCCCTCTGTCGGTGTGTGTCTCTCTCTGCCTCTGTCGGTGTGTGTCTCTCTCTCTCCCTCTGTCGGTGTGTGTCTCTCTCTCCCTCTGTCGGTGTGTCTCTCTCTCTCCCTCTGTCGGTGTGTGTGTGTCTCTCTCTCCATCTGTCGGTGTGTGTGTGTTTCTCTCTGCCTCTGTCGGTGTGTGTGTCTCTCTCTCCCTCTGTCGGTGTGTCTCTCTCTCTCCCTCTGTCGGTGTGTGTGTGTGTCTCTCACTCCCTTTGTCGGAGTGTGTGCCTCTCTCTCCCTCTGTCGGTGTGTGTGTCTCTCTCTCCCTCTGTCGGTGTGTGTGTCTCTCTCTCCCTCTGTCGGTGTGTGTGTCTCTCTCTCCCTCTGTCGGTGTGTGTGTCTCTCTCTCCCTCTGTCGGTGTGTGTCTCTCTCTCTCCCTCTGTCGGTGTGTGTGTCTCTCTCTCTCTCTCCCTCTTTCGGTGTGTGTCTCTCTCTCTCTCCCTCTGTCGGTGTGTGTGTCTCTCTCCCTCTGTCGGTGTGTGTGTCTCTCTCTGCCTCTGTCGGTGTGTGTGTCTCTCTCTCCCTCTGTCGGTGTGTCTCTCCCTCTCTCGGTCTGTCTCTCTCTCCCTCTGTCGGTGTGTCTCTCTCTCTCCCTCTGTCGGTGTGTCTCTCACTCTCCCTCTGTCGGTGTGTGTGTCTCTCTCTCCCTCTGTCGGTGTGTGTGTGTCTCTCTCTCCCTCTGTCGGTGTGTGTGTCTCTCTGTCCCTCTGTCGGTGTGTCTCTCTCTCCGTCTGTCGGTGTGTCTCTCTCTCCCTCTGTCGGTGTGTCTCTCTCTCCCTCTGTCGGTGTGTCTCTCTCTCCCTCTGTCGGTGTGTCTCTCTCTCCCTCTGTCGGTGTGTCTCTCTCTCCCTCTGTCGGTGTGTCTCTCTCTCCCTCTGTCGGTGTGTCTCTCTCTCCCTCTGTCGGTGTGTGTGTCTCTCTCTCCCTCTGTCGGTGTGTGTGTCTCTCTCTCTCCCTCTGTCGGTGTGTGTGTCTCTCTCTCTCCCTCTGTCGGTGTGTGTGTCTCTCTCTCTCCCTCTGTCGGTGTGTGTGTCTCTCTCTCTCCTCTGTCGGTGTGTGTGTCTCTCTCTCCCTCAGTTGTTGTGTGTCTCTCTCTCTCCCCCTCTGTCAGTGTGTGTCTCTCTCCCTCTGTCGGTGTGTCTCTCTCTCCCTCTGTCGGTGTGTCTCTCTCTCCCTCTGTCGGTGTGTCTCTCTCTCCCTCTGTCGGTGTGTGTGTCTCTCTCTCTCCCTCTGTCGGTGTGTGTGTATCTCTCTCCCTCAGTTGATGTGTGTCTCTCTCTCTCCCTCTGTCGGTGTGTGTGTATCTCTCTCCCTCAGTTGATGTGTGTCTCTCTCTCTCCCCCTCTGTCAGTGTGTGTGTGTCTCTCTCCCTCAGTTGGTGTGTGTCTCTCTCTCCCTCTGTCGGTATCTCTCACTCTCCCTCTGTCGGTGTGTCTCTCCCTCTCCCTCTGTCGGTGAGTCTCTCTCTCTCTCCCTCTGTCGGTGTGTGTGTCTCTCTCTCCCTCTGTTGGTGTGTCTCTCTCTCTCTCCCTCTGTCGGTGTGTGTGTCTCTCTCTCCCTCTGTCGGTGTATCTCTCTCTCCCTCTGTCGGTGAGTGTCTCACTCTCTCTCCCTCTGTCAGTGTGTGTGTCTCTCTCTCCCTCTGTCAGTGTGTGTGTCTCTCTCTCCCTCTGTCAGTGTGTGTGTCTCTCTCTCCCTCTGTCGGTGTGTGTCTCTCTCTCTCCCTCTGTCAGTGTGTGTGTATCTCTCTCCCTCTGTCGGTGTGTGTCTCTCTCATTCCCTCTGTCGGTGTGTGTGTGTCTCTCTCCCTCTGTCGGTGTGTGTGTGTCTCTCTCTCTCCCTCTGTCGGTGTGTGTCTCTCTCTGTCTCCCTCTGTCGGTGTGTGTGTGTCTCTCTATGCCTCTGTCGGTGTGTGTGTCTCTCTCTCCCTCTGTCAGTGTGTGTGTCTCTCTCTCCCTCTGTAGGTGTGTGTCTCTCTCATTCCCTCTGTCGGTGTGTGTCTCTCTCCCTCTGTCGGTGTGTGTGTGTCTCTCTCTCTCCCTCTGTCGGTGTGTGTGTCTCTCTCTGTCTCCCTCTGTCGGTGTGTGTGTGTCTCTCTCTGCCTCTGTCGTTGTGTGTGTCTCTCTCTCCCTCTGTCGGTGTGTGTGTGTCTCTCCCTCTGTCGGTGTGTGTGTGTCTCTCTCTGCCTCTGTCGGTGTGTGTCTCTCTCTCTCCCTCTGTCGGTGTGTGTGTGTCTCTCTCTGCCTCTGTCGGTGTGTGTGTCTCTCTCTCCCTCTGTCGGTGTGTGTCTCTCTCTGCCTCTGTCAGTGTGTGTCTCTCTCTGCCTCTGTCGGTGTGTGTGTCTCTCTCTCCCTCTGTCGGTGTGTGTGTCTCTCTCCCTCTGTCGGTGTGTGTCTCTCTCTGCGTCTGTCGGTGTGTGTCTCTCTCTGCCTCTGTCGGTGTGTGTCTCTCTCTGCCTCTGTCGGTGTGTGTGTCTCTCCCTCTGCCGGTGTGTGTGTCTCTCTCTGCCCCTGTCGGTGTGTCTCTCACTGCCTCTGTCGGTGTGTCTCTCTATCTCCCTCTGTCGGTGTGTCTCTCTCTGCCTCTGTCGGTGTGTGTCTCTCTCTCTGCCTCTGTCGGTGTGTGTCTCTCTCTACCTCTGTCAGTGTGTGTCTCTCCCTCTGTCGTTGTGTGTGTGCCTCCCTTTCCCTCTGTGGGTGTTTCTCTCTCCCTCTGTCGGTGTGGGTGTCTGTCTCTCCCTCTGTCGGTGTGTGTCTCTCCCTCTGTCGGTGTGGGTGTCTGTCTCTACCTCTGTCGGAGTGTGTCTCTCTCTCTCTCCCTCTGTCGGTGTGTAACTCTCTCTCCCTCTGTCGGTGTGTGTGTCTCCATCTCACCCTCTTTCGGTGTGTGTGTCACTCGCTCCCTCTGTCGGTGTCTGTGTGTCTCTCTCTCTCTCCCTCTCTCGGTGTTTGTGTCTCTCTCGCTCTCTCCCTCTGTCGGTGTGTCTCACTCTCTCTCCCTCTGTCGGTGTGTCTCTGCCTCTTTCGATGTGGGTCTCTCTCTGTCCCTCTGTCGGTGTGTGTGTCTCTCTCTGTCCCTCTGTCGGTGTGTGTGTCTCTCTCTCTCTCTCCCTCTGTCGGTGTGTGTCTCTCTCTCTCTCCCTCTGTCGGTGTGTGTGTCTCTCTCTCTCCCTCTGTCGGCGTGTCTCTCTCTCTCCCTCGTTCGGTGTGTCTCTCTCTCTCCCTCTGTCGGTGTGTGTCTCTCTCTCTCCCTCTGTCAGTGTGTGGCTTCTCTCTCCCTCTGTCAGTGTGTGTCTCTCTCTCCCTCTGTCGGTGTGTCTCTCTCTCTCCCTCTGTCGGTGTGTGTGTGTGTCTCTCACTCCCTTTGTCGGAGTGTGTGTCTCTCTCTCCCTCTGTCGGTGTGTGTGTCTCTCTCTCCCTCTGTCGGTGTGTGTCTCTCTCTCTCCCTCTGTCGGTGTGTGTGTCTCTCTCTCTCTCCCTCTGTCGGTGTGTGTGTCTCTCTCTCTCTCTCCCTCTGTCGGTGTGTGTGTCTCTCTCCCTCTGTCGGTGTGTGTGTCTCTCTCTGCCTCTGTCGGAGTGTGTGTCTCTCTCTCCCTCTGTCGATGTGTGTGTCTCTCTCTGCCTCTGTCGGTGTGTGTCTCTCTCTCTCCCTCTGTCGGTGTGTGTGTGTCTCTCTCTCCCTCTGTCGGTGTGTGTGTGTCTCTCTCTCCCTCTGTCGGTGTGTCTCTCTCTCTCCCTCTGTCGGTGTGTGTGTGTGTCTCTCACTCCCTTTGTCGGAGTGTGTGTCTCTCTCTCCCTCTGTCGGTGTGTGTGTCTCTCTCTCCCTCTGTCGGTGTGTGTGTCTCTCTCTCCCTCTGTCGGTGTGTGTGTCTCTCTCTCTCTCTCCCTCTTTCGGTGTGTGTCTCTCTCTCTCTCCCTCTGTCGGTGTGTGTGTCTCTCTCCCTCTGTCGGTGTGTGTGTCTCTCTCTGCCTCTGTCGGTGTGTGTGTCTCTCTCTGCCTCTGTCGGTGTGTGTGTCTCTCTCTCCCTCTGTCGGTGTGTCTCTCCCTCTCTCGGTCTGTCTCTCTCTCCCTCTGTCGGTGTGTCTCTCTCTCTCTCCCTCTGTCGGTGTGTCTCTCACTCTCCCTCTGTCGGTGTGTGTGTCTCTCTCTCCCTCTGTCGGTGTGTGTGTGTCTCTCTCTCCCTCTCTCGGTGTGTGTGTCTCTCTCTCCCTCTGTCGGTGTGTGTGTCTCTCTCTCCCTCTGTCGGTGTGTCTCTCTCTCCCTCTGTTGGTGTGTCTCTCTCTCCCTCTGTCGGTGTGTCTCTCTCTCCCTCTGTCGGTGTGTCTCTCTCTCCCTCTGTCGGTGTGTCTCTCTCTCCCTCTGTCGGTGTGTCTCTCTCTCCCTCTGTCGGTGTGAGTGTCTCTCTCTCCCTCTGTCGGTGTGTGTGTCTCTCTCTCCCTCTGTCGGTGTGTGTGTCTCTCTCTCCCTCTGTCGGTGTGTGTCTCTCTCTCTCCCTCTGTCGGTGTGTGTGTCTCTCTCTCTCTCTCCCTCTTTCGGTGTGTGTCTCTCTCTCTCTCCCTCTGTCGGTGTGTGTGTCTCTCTCCCTCTGTCGGTGTGTGTGTCTCTCTCTGCCTCTGTCGGTGTGTGTGTCTCTCTCTCCCTCTGTCGGTGTGTCTCTCCCTCTCTCGGTCTGTCTCTCTCTCCCTCTGTCGGTGTGTCTCTCTCTCTCCCTCTGTCGGTGTGTCTCTCACTCTCCCTCTGTCGGTGTGTGTGTCTCTCTCTCCCTCTGTCGGTGTGTGTGTGTCTCTCTCTCCCTCTGTCGGTGTGTGTGTCTCTCTGTCCCTCTGTCGGTGTGTCTCTCTCTCCGTCTGTCGGTGTGTCTCTCTGTCCCTCTGTCGGTGTGTCTCTCTCTCCGTCTGTCGGTGTGTCTCTCTCTCCGTCTGTCGGTGTGTCTCTCTCTCCCTCTGTCGGTGTGTCTCTCTCTCCCTCTGTCGGTGTGTCTCTCTCTCCCTCTGTCGGTGTGTCTCTCTCTCCCTCTGTCGGTGTGTCTCTCTCTCCCTCTGTCGGTGTGTCTCTCTCTCCCTCTGTCGGTGTGTCTCTCTCTCCCTCTGTCGGTGTGTGTGTCTCTCTCTCCCTCTGTCGGTGTGTGTGTCTCTCTCTCTCCCTCTGTCGGTGTGTGTGTCTCTCTCTCTCCCTCTGTCGGTGTGTGTGTCTCTCTCTCTCCCTCTGTCGGTGTGTGTGTCTCTCTCTCTCCCTCTGTCGGTGTGTGTGTCTCTCTCTCTCCCTCTGTCGGTGTGTGTGTCTCTCTCTCTCCTCTGTCGGTGTGTGTGTCTCTCTCTCCCTCAGTTGTTGTGTGTCTCTCTCTCTCCCCCTCTGTCAGTGTGTGTCTCTCTCCCTCTGTCGGTGTGTCTCTCTCTCCCTCTGTCGGTGTGTGTGTATCTCTCTCCCTCAGTTGATGTGTGTCTCTCTCTCTCCCTCTGTCGGTGTGTGTGTATCTCTCTCCCTCAGTTGATGTGTGTCTCTCTCTCTCCCCCTCTGTCAGTGTGTGTGTGTCTCTCTCCCTCAGTTGGTGTGTGTCTCTCTCTCCCTCTGTCGGTATCTCTCACTCTCCGTCTGTCGGTGTGTCTCTCCCTCTCCCTCTGTCGGTGAGTCTCTCTCTCTCTCCCTCTGTCGGTGTGTGTGTCTCTCTCTCCCTCTGTTGGTGTGTCTCTCTCTCTCTCCCTCTGTCGGTGTGTGTGTCTCTCTCTCCCTCTGTCGGTGTATCTCTCTCTCCCTCTGTCGGTGAGTGTCTCACTCTCTCTCCCTCTGTCAGTGTGTGTGTCTCTCTCTCCCTCTGTCAGTGTGTGTGTCTCTCTCTCCCTCTGTCAGTGTGTGTGTCTCTCTCTCCCTCTGTCGGTGTGTGTCTCTCTCTCTCCCTCTGTCAGTGTGTGTGTATCTCTCTCCCTCTGTCGGTGTGTGTCTCTCTCATTCCCTCTGTCGGTGTGTGTGTGTCTCTCTCCCTCTGTCGGTGTGTGTGTGTCTCTCTCTCTCCCTCTGTCGGTGTGTGTCTCTCTCTGTCTCCCTCTGTCGGTGTGTGTGTGTCTCTCTATGCCTCTGTCGGTGTGTGTGTCTCTCTCTCCCTCTGTCAGTGTGTGTGTCTCTCTCTCCCTCTGTAGGTGTGTGTCTCTCTCATTCCCTCTGTCGGTGTGTGTCTCTCTCCCTCTGTCGGTGTGTGTGTGTCTCTCTCTCTCCCTCTGTCGGTGTGTGTGTCTCTCTCTGTCTCCCTCTGTCGGTGTGTGTGTGTCTCTCTCTGCCTCTGTCGTTGTGTGTGTCTCTCTCTCCCTCTGTCGGTGTGTGTGTGTCTCTCCCTCTGTCGGTGTGTGTGTGTCTCTCTCTGCCTCTGTCGTTGTGTGTCTCTCTCTCTCCCTCTGTCGGTGTGTGTGTGTCTCTCTCTGCCTCTGTCGGTGTGTGTGTCTCTCTCTCCCTCTGTCGGTGTGTGTCTCTCTCTGCCTCTGTCAGTGTGTGTCTCTCTCTGCCTCTGTCGGTGTGTGTGTCTCTCTCTCCCTCTGTCGGTGTGTGTGTCTCTCTCCCTCTGTCGGTGTGTGTCTCTCTCTCCCTCTGTCGGTGTGTGTGTGTCTCTCTCTGCGTCTGTCGGTGTGTGTCTCTCTCTGCCTCTGTCGGTGTGTGTCTCTCTCTGCCTCTGTCGGTGTGTGTGTCTCTCCCTCTGCCGGTGTGTGTGTCTCTCTCTGCCCCTGTCGGTGTGTCTCTCACTGCCTCTGTCGGTGTGTCTCTCTATCTCCCTCTGTCGGTGTGTCTCTCTCTGCCTCTGTCGGTGTGTGTCTCTCTCTCTGCCTCTGTCGGTGTGTGTCTCTCTCTACCACTGTCAGTGTGTGTCTCTCCCTCTGTCGTTGTGTGTGTGCCTCCCTTTCCCTCTGTGGGTGTTTCTCTCTCCCTCTGTCGGTGTGGGTGTCTGTCTCTCCCTCTGTCGGTGTGTGTCTCTCCCTCTGTCGGTGTGGGTGTCTGTCTCTACCTCTGTCGGAGTGTGTCTCTCTCTCTCTCCCTCTGTCGGTGTGTAACTCTCTCTCCCTCTGTCGGTGTGTGTGTCTCCATCTCACCCTCTTTCGGTGTGTGTGTCACTCGCTCCCTCTGTCGGTGTCTGTGTGTCTCTCTCTCTCTCCCTCTCTCGGTGTTTGTGTCTCTCTCGCTCTCTCCCTCTGTCGGTGTGTCTCACTCTCTCTCCCTCTGTCGGTGTGTCTCTGCCTCTTTCGATGTGGGTCTCTCTCTGTCCCTCTGTCGGTGTGTGTGTCTCTCTCTGTCCCTCTGTCGGTGTGTGTGTCTCTCTCTCTCTCTCCCTCTGTCGGTGTGTGTCTCTCTCTCTCTCCCTCTGTCGGTGTGTGTGTCTCTCTCTCTCCCTCTGTCGGCGTGTCTCTCTCTCTCCCTCGTTCGGTGTGTCTCTCTCTCTCCCTCTGTCGGTGTGTGTCTCTCTCTCTCCCTATGTCGTTGTGTCTCTCTCTCTCCCTCTGTCAGTGTGTGTCTCTCTCTCTCACTCTGTCAGTGTGTGTCTCTCTCTCTCCCTCTGTCAGTGTGTGGCTTCTCTCTCCCTCTGTCAGTGTGTGTCTCTCTCTCCCTCTGTCGGTGTGTCTCTCTCTCTCCCTCTGTCGGTGTGTGTGTGTGTCTCTCACTCCCTTTGTCGGAGTGTGTGTCTCTCTCTCCCTCTGTCGGTGTGTGTGTCTCTCTCTCCCTCTGTCGGTGTGTGTCTCTCTCTCTCCCTCTGTCGGTGTGTGTGTCTCTCTCTCTCTCCCTCTGTCGGTGTGTGTGTCTCTCTCTCTCTCTCCCTCTGTCGGTGTGTGTGTCTCTCTCCCTCTGTCGGTGTGTGTGTCTCTCTCTGCCTCTGTCGGTGTGTGTGTCTCTCTCTCCCTCTGTCGATGTGTGTGTCTCTCTCTGCCTCTGTCGGTGTGTGTCTCTCTCTCTCCCTCTGTCGGTGTGTGTGTGTCTCTCTCTCCATGTGTCGGTGTGTGTGTGTTTCTCTCTGCCTCTGTCGGTGTGTGTGTCTCTCTCTCCCTCTGTCGGTGTGTCTCTCTCTCTCCCTCTGTCGGTGTGTGTGTCTCTCTCTCCCTCTGTCGGTGTGTGTGTCTCTCTCTCCCTCTGTCGGTGTGTGTGTCTCTCTCTCCCTCTGTCGGTGTGTGTCTCTCTCTCTCCCTCTGTCGGTGTGTGTGTCTCTCTCTCTCTCTCCCTCTTTCGGTGTGTGTCTCTCTCTCTCTCCCTCTGTCGGTGTGTGTGTCTCTCTCCCTCTGTCGGTGTGTGTGTCTCTCTCTGCCTCTGTCGGTGTGTGTGACTCTCTCTGCCTCTGTCGGTGTGTGTGTCTCTCTCTCCCTCTGTCGGTGTGTCTCTCCCTCTCTCGGTCTGTCTCTCTCTCCCTCTGTCGGTGTGTCTCTCTCTCTCCCTCTGTCGGTGTGTCTCTCACTCTCCCTCTGTCGGTGTGTGTGTCTCTCTCTCCCTCTGTCGGTGTGTGTGTGTCTCTCTCTCCCTCTCTCGGTGTGTGTGTCTCTCTCTCCCTCTGTCGGTGTGTGTGTCTCTCTCTCCCTCTGTCGGTGTGTCTCTCTCTCCCTCTGTTGGTGTGTCTCTCTCTCCCTCTGTCGGTGTGTCTCTCTCTCCCTCTGTCGGTGTGTCTCTCTCTCCCTCTGTCGGTGTGTCTCTCTCTCCCTCTGTCGGTGTGTCTCTCTCTCCCTCTGTCGGTGTGTGTGTCTCTCTCTCCCTCTGTCGGTGTGTGTGTCTCTCTCTCTCCCTCTGTCGGTGTGTGTGTCTCTCTCTCTCCCTCTGTCGGTGTGTGTGTCTCACTCTCTCCCTCTGTCGGTGTGTGTGTGTCTCTCTCTCCATCTGTCGGTGTGTGTGTGTTTCTCTCTGCCTCTGTCGTTGTGTGTGTCTCTCTCTCCCTCTGTCGGTGTGTCTCTCTCTCTCCCTCTGTCGGTGTGTGTGTGTGTCTCTCACTCCCTTTGTCGGAGTGTGTGTCTCTCTCTCCCTCTGTCGGTGTGTGTGTCTCTCTCTCCCTCTGTCGGTGTGTGTGTCTCTCTCTCCCTCTGTCGGTGTGTGTGTCTCTCTCTCCCTCTGTCGGTGTGTGTCTCTCTCTCTCCCTCTGTCGGTGTGTGTGTCTCTCTCTCTCTCTCCCTCTTTCGGTGTGTGTCTCTCTCTCTCTCCCTCTGTCGGTGTGTGTGTCTCTCTCCCTCTGTCGGTGTGTGTGTCTCTCTCTGCCTCTGTCGGTGTGTGTGTCTCTCTCTGCCTCTGTCGGAGTGTGTGTCTCTCTCTCCCTCTGTCGGTGTGTGTGTCTCTCTCTGCCTCTGTCGGTGTGTGTGTCTCTCTCTCCCTCTGTCGGTGTGTCTCTCCCTCTCTCGGTCTGTCTCTCTCTCCCTCTGTCGGTGTGTCTCTCTCTCTCCCTCTGTCGGTGTGTCTCTCATCTCCCTCTGTCGGTGTGTGTGTCTCTCTCTCCCTCTGTCGGTGTGTGTGTGTCTCTCTCTCCCTCTCTCGGTGTGTGTGTCTCTCTCTCCCTCTGTCGGTGTGTGTGTCTCTCTCTCCCTCTGTCGGTGTGTCTCTCTCTCCCTCTGTCGGTGTGTCTCTCTCTCCCTCTGTCGGAGTGTCTCTCTCTCCGCCTGTTGGTGTGTCTCTCTCTCCCTCTGTCGGTGTGTCTCTCTCTCCCTCTGTCGGTGTGTCTCTCTCTCCCTCTGTCGGTGTGTCTCTCTCTCCCTCTGTCGGTGTGTCTCTCTCTCCCTCTGTCGGTGTGTGTGTCTCTCTCTCCCTCTGTCGGTGTGTGTGTCTCTCTCTCTCCCTCTGTCGGTGTGTGTGTCTCTCTCTCTCCCTCTGTCGGTGTGTGTGTCTCTCTCTCTCCCTCTGTCGGTGTGTGTGTCTCTCTCTCCCTCAGTTGTTGTGTGTCTCTCTCTCTCCCCCTCTGTCAGTGTGTGTCTCTCTCTCCCTCTGTCGGTGTGTGTGTGTCTCTCTCTCCCTCTCTCGGTGTGTGTGTCTCTCTCTCCCTCTGTCGGTGTGTGTGTCTCTCTCTCCCTCTGTCGGTGTGTCTCTCTCTCCCTCTGTCGGTGTGTCTCTCTCTCCCTCTGTCGGTGTGTCTCTCTCTCCCTCTGTCGGTGTGTCTCTCTCTCCCTCTGTCGGTGTGTCTCTCTCTCCCTCTGTCGGTGTGTCTCTCTCTCCCTCTGTCGGTGTGTCTCTCTCTCCCTCTGTCGGTGTGTGTGTCTCTCCCTCTGTCGGTGTGTGTGTCTCTCTCTCCCTCTGTCGGTGTGTGTGTCTCTCTCTCTCCCTCTGTCGGTGTGTGTGTCTCTCTCTCTCCCTCTGTCGGTGTGTGTGTCTCTCTCTCTCCCTCTGTCGGTGTGTGTGTCTCTCTCTCCCTCAGTTGTTGTGTGTCTCTCTCTCTCCCCCTCTGTCAGTGTGTGTCTCTCTCCCTCTGTCGGTGTGTGTGTCTCTCTCTCCCTATGTCGGTGTGTGTGTGTCTCTCTCATTCCCTCTGTCGGTGTGTGTGTGTCTCTCTCTCTCCCTCTGTCGGTGTGTGTCTCTCTCTGTCTCCCTCTGTCGGTGTGTGTCTCTCTCTGTCTCCCTCTGTCGGTGTGTGTGTGTCTCTCTCTGCCTCTGTCGGTGTGTTTGTCTCTCTCTCCCTCTGTCGGTGTGTGTGTGTCTCTCCCTCTGTCGGTGTGTGTGTGTCTCTCTCTGCCTCTGTCGGTGTGTGTGTCTCTCTCTGCCTCTGTCGGTGTGTGTGTCTCTCTCTGCCTCTGTCGGTGTGTGTCTCTCTCTCTGCCTCTGTCAGTGTGTGTCTCTCTCTGCCTCTGTCGGTGTGTGTGTCTCTCCCTCTGTCGGTGTGTGTGTCTCTCCCTCTGTCGGTGTGTCTCTCTCTCCCTCTGTCGGTGTGTCTCTCTCTCCCTCTGTCGGTGTGTCTCTCTCTCCCTCTGTCGGTGTGTGTCTCTCTCTCTGCCTCTGTCAGTGTGTGTCTCTCTCTGCCTCTGTCGGTGTGTGTGTCTCTCCCTCTGTCGGTGTGTGTGTCTCTCCCTCTGTCGGTGTGTGTGTCTCTCTCTCTCCCTCTGTCGGTGTGTGTGTCTCTCTCTCTCCCTCTGTCGGTGTGTGTGTCTCTCTCTCTCCCTCTGTCGGTGTGTGTGTCTCTCTCTCTCCCTCTGTCGGTGTGTGTGTGTCTCTAGCTCCCTCTGTCGGTCTGAGTGTATCTCTCTCCCTCTGTCGGTGTGTCTCTCTCTCTCTCCCTCTGTCGGTGTGTGTGTCTCTCTCCCTCTGTCGGTGTGTGTGTCTCTCTCTGCCTCTGTCGGTGTGTGTGTCTCTCTCTGCCTCTGTCGGTGTGTGTCTCTCTCTGCCTCTGTCGGTGTGTGTCTCTCTCTGCCTCTGTCGGTGTGTGTGTGTCTCTCTTTCCCTCTGTCGGTGTGTGTGTCTCTCCCTCCCTCTGTCGGTGTGTGTCTCTCTCTCTCTCCCTCTGTCGGTGTGTGTGTGTCTCTCTCTCCCTCTGTCGGTGTGTCAGTCTCTCTCCCTCTGTCGGTGTGTGTGTGTCTCTCTCTCCCTCTGTCGGTGTGTCTCTCCCTCTCCCTCTGTCGGTGAGTGTGTCTCTCTCTCCCTCTGTCGGTGTGCCTCTCACTTCCTCTGTCGGTGAGTGTCTCACTCTCTCTCCCTCTGTCTGTGTCTCTCTATCTCTCCCTCTGTCGGTGTGTGTGTCTCTCTCTCCCTCTGTCGGTGTCTCTCTCTCCCTCTGTCGGTGTGTCTCTCTCTCCCTCTGTCGGTGTGTCTCTCTCTCCCTCTGTCGGTGTGTCTCTCTCTCCCTCTGTCGGTGTGTGTGTCTCTCTCTCTCACTCTGTCGGTGTGTGTGTATCTCTCTCCCTCAGTTGATGTGTGTCTCTCTCTCTCCCCTTCTGTCAGTGTGTGTGTGTCTCTCTCCCTCAGTTGGTGTGTGTCTCTCTCTCCCTCTGTCGGTATCTCTCACTCTCCCTCTGTCGGTGTGTCTCTCACTCCCTCTGTCGGTGAGTGTCTCACACTCTCTCCCTCTGTCGGTGTCTCTCTATCTCTCCCTCTGTCGGTGTGTGTGTCTCTCTCTCCCTCTGTCGGTGTCTCTCTCTCCCTCTGTCGGTGTGTCTCTCTCTCCCTCTGTCGGCATCTCTCACTCTCCCTCTGTCGGTGTGTGTGTCTCTCTCTCTCCCTCTGTCGGTGTGTGTGTTTCTCTCCCTCTGTCGGTGTGTCTCTCTCTCTCCCTCTGTCGGTGTGTGTCTCTCTCTCTCCCTATGTCGGTGTGTCTCTCTCTCTCCCTCTGTCAGTGTGTTTCTCTCTCTCTCCCTCTGTCAGTGTGTGTCTCTCTGACTCCCTCTGTCGGTGTGTGTCTCTCTCCCTCTGTCAGTGTGTGTGTCTCTCTCCCTCTGTCGGTGTGTCTCTCTCCCTCTGTCGGTGTGTCTCTCTCTCCCTCTGTCGGTGTGTGTGACTCTCTCTCCCTCTGTCGGTGTGTGTCTCTCTCACTCCCTCTGTCGGTGTGTGTGTGTCTCTCTCTCCCTCAGTCGGTGTCTCTCTCTCTCCCTCTGTCGGTGTGTGTCTCTCTCTCTCACTCTGTCGGTGTGTGTGTCTCTCTCTCCCTCTGTCGGTGTGTGTCTCTCTCTCCCTCTGTCGGTGTGCGTGTCTCTCTCTCTCTGTCGGTGTGCGTGTGTCTCTCCCTCTGTCGGTATGTGTCTCTCTCTCTCCCTCTGTCGGTGTGTGTCTCTCTCTCTCACTCTGTCGGTGTCTGTGTCTCTCTCTCCCTCTGTCGGTGTGTGGGTCTCTCTCTCCCTCTGTCGGTGTGTGGGTCTCTCTCTCCCTCTGTCGGTGTGTCTTTCTCTCTCACTGTGTCGGTGTGTGTGTGTCTCTCTCTCCCTCTGTCGGTGTGTGTCTCTCTCTCCCTCTGTCGGTGTGTGTCTCTCTCTCCCTCTGTCAGTGTGCGTGTCTCTCTCTCTCCCTCTTTCGGTGTGTATGTGTCTCTCTCCCTCTGTCAATGTGTGTGTCTCTCTCCCTCTGTCGGTGTGTCTCTCTCTACCTCTGTCGGTGTGTCTCTCTCTCCCACTGTCGGTGTGTCTCTCTCTCCCTCTGTCGGTGTGTGTGTGTCTCTCTCTTTCCCTCTGTCGGTGTGTGTCTCTCTCTCCCTCTGTCGGTGTGTGTCTCTCTCTGCCTCTGTAGGTGTGTCTCTCTCTCTCTCCCTCTGTCGGTGTGTGTGTCTCTCTCTCTCCCTCTGTCTGTGTGTGTCTCTCTCTCCCTCTGTCGGTGTGTGTGTCTCTCTCTCCCTCTGTCGGTATGTGTCTCTCTGTGCCTCTGTCGGTGTGTGTCTCTGTCTGCCTCTGTGGGTGTGTGCGTGTCTCTCTCTCCCTATGTCGGTGTGTGTGTGTCTCTCTCTCTCCCTCTGTCGGTGTGTGTGTGTGTCTCTCTCTCCCTCTGTCGGTGTGTGTGTCTCCCTCTGTCGGTGTGTGTGTCTCCCTCTGTCGGTGTGTGTGTCTCCCTCTCTCTCCCTCTGTCGGTGTCTCTCTCTCTCCCTCAGTCGGTGTGTGTCTCTCTCTCCCTCTATCGGTGTGTGTGTCTCTCTATCTCTCCCTCTGTCGGTGAGTGTGTCTCCCTCTCCCTCAGTCGGTGTGTGTCACTCTCTCTCCCTCTGTCGGTGTGTGTCACTCTCTCCCTCTGTCGGTGTGTGTCTCTCTCTCCCTCTGTCGGTGTGTGTCTCTCTCTCCCTCTGTCGGTGTGTGTGTCTCTCTCTGCCTCTGTCGGTGTGTGTCTCTCTCTCTCCCTCTGTCGGTGTGTGTCTCTCTCTCTCTCTCACTGTCGGTGTGTGTCTCTCTCTCCCTCCCTCTGTCGGTGTGTGTCTCTCTCTCCCTCCCTCTGTCGGTCTGTGTGTCTCTCTCTCCCTCTGTCGGTGTGTGTGTGTCTCTCTCCCTCAGTTGGTGTGTGTCTCTCACTCCCTCTGTCAGTGTGTGTGTGTCTCTCTCTCCCTCTGTCGGTGTGTCTCTCTCTCCCTCTGTCGGTGTGTCTCTCTCTCCCTGTCGGTGTGTGTGTGTCTCTCTCTCCCTCTGTCGGTGTGTGTCTCTCTCTCTCCCTCTGTCGGTGTGTGTCTCTCTCTCCCTCTGTCGGTGTGTGTCTCTCTCTGCCTCTGTAGGTGTGTCTCTCTCTCTCTCCCTCTGTCGGTGTGTGTGTCTCTCTCTCTCCCTCTGTCGGTGTGTGTCTCTCTCTCCCTCTGTCGGTGTGTGTGTCTCTCTCTCCCTCTGTCGGTGTGTCTCTCTCTCTCTCCCTCTGTAGGTGTGTGTCTCTCTGTGCCTCTGTGGGTGTGTGCGTGTCTCTCTCTGCCTCTGTCGGTGTGTGTCTCTCTCTGCCTCTGTCAGTGTGTGTCTCTCTCTCCCTCTGTCAGTGTGTGTCTCTCTCTCCCTCTGTCGGTGTGTGTGTCTCTCTCTCCGTCTGTCGGTGTGTGTGTCTCTCTCTCCCTCTGTCGGTGTGTGTGTGTCTCTCTCTCCCTCTGTCAGTGTGTGTGTGTGTCTCTCTCTCCCTCTGTCGGTGTGTGTGTCTCTCTCTCTCCCCCTCTGTCAGTGTGTGTGTGTCTCTCTCCCTCAGTTGGTGTGTGTCTCTCTCTCCCTCTGTCGGTATCTCTCACTCTCCCTCTGTCGGTGTGTGTGTCTCTCTCTCCCTCTGTCGGTGTGTCTCTCTCTCTCTCCCTCTGTCGGTGTGTGTGTCTCTCTCTCCCTCTGTCGGTGTAGCTCTCTCTCCCTCTGTCGGTGAGTGTCTCACTCTCTCTCCCTCTGTCAGTGTGTGTGTCTCTCTCTCCCTCTGTCAGTGTGTGTGTCTCTCTCTCCCTCTGTCGGTGTGTGTCTCTCTCTCTCCCTCTGTCAGTGTGTGTGTCTCTCTCTCCCTCTGTCGGTGTGTGTCTCTCTCATTCCCTCTGTCGGTGTGTGTGTGTCTCTCTCCCTCTGTCGGTGTGTGTGTGTCTCTCTCTCTCCCTCTGTCGGTGTGTGTCTCTCTCTGTCTCCCTCTGTCGGTGTGTGTGTGTCTCTCCATGCCTCTGTCGGTGTGTGTGTCTCTCTCTCCCTCTGTCAGTGTGTGTGTCTCTCTCTCCCTCTGTAGGTGTGTGTCTCTCTCATTCCCTCTGTCGGTGTGTGTCTCTCTCCCTCTGTCGGTGTGTGTGTGTCTCTCTCTCTCCCTCTGTCGGTGTGTGTGTCTCTCTCTGTCTCCCTCTGTCGGTGTGTGTGTGTCTCTCTCTGCCTCTGTCGGTGTGTGTGTCTCTCTCTCCCTCTGTCGGTGTGTGTGTGTCTCTCCCTCTGTCGGTGTGTGTGTGTCTCTCTCTGCCTCTGTTGGTGTGTGTGTCTCTCTCTCCCTCTGTCGGTGTGTGTCTCTCTCTGCCTCTGTCAGTGTGTGTCTCTCTCTGCCTCCGTCGGTGTGTGTGTCTCTCTCTCCCTCTGTCGGTGTGTGTGTCTCTCTCCCTCTGTCGGTGTGTGTGTGTCTCTCTCTGCCTCTGTCGGTGTGTGTCTCTCTCTGCCTCTGTCGGTGTGTGTCTCTCTCTGCCTCTGTCGGTGTGTGTGTCTCTCTCTCTCTGCCTCTGTCGGTGTGTGTCTCTCTCTGCCTCTGTCGGTGTGTGTGTGTCTCTCTCCCTCTGTCGGTGTGTGTGTCTCTCTCTCTCTGCCTCGGTCAGTGTGTGTCTCTCTCTGCCTCTGTCGGTGTGTGTGTCTCTCCCTCTGCCGGTGTGTGTGTGTCTCTCTCCCTCTGTCAGTGTGTGTGTCTCTCTCTGCCCCTGTCGGTGTGTCTCTCACTGCCTCTGTCGGTGTGTCTCTCTATCTCCCTCTGTCGGTGTGTCTCTCTCTGCCTCTGTCGGTGTGTGTCTCTCTCTCTGCCTCTGTCGGTGTGTGTCTCTCTCTACCTCTGTCAGTGTGTGTCTCTCCCTCTGTCGGTGTGTGTGTGCCTCCCTTTCCCTCTGTGGGTGTTTCTCTCTCCCTCTGTCGGTGTGGGTGTCTGTCTCTCCCTCTGTCGGTGTGGGTGTCTGTCTCTACCTCTGTCGGAGTGTGTCTCTCTCTCTCTCCCTCTGTCGGTGTGTAACTCTCTCTCCCTCTGTCGGTGTGTGTGTCTCCATCTCACCCTCTTTCGGTGTGTGTGTCACTCGCTCCCTCTGTCGGTGTCTGTGTGTCTCTCTCTCTCTCCCTCTCTCGGTGTTTGTGTCTCTCTCTCTCTCTCCCTCTGTCGGTGTGTCTCACTCTCTCTCCCTCTGTCGGTGTGTCTCTGCCTCTTTCGGTGTGGGTCTCTCTCTGTCCCTCTGTCGGTGTGTGTGTCTCTCTCTGTCCCTCTGTCGGTGTGTGTGTCTCTCTCTCTCTCTCCCTCTGTCGGTGTGTCTCTCTCTCTCTCTCTGTCGGTGTGTGTGTGTGTCTCTCACTCCCTTTGTCGGAGTGTGTGTCTCTCTCTCCCTCTGTCGGTGTGTGTGTCTCTCTCTCCCTCTGTCGGTGTGTGTGTCTCTCTCTCCCTCTGTCGGTGTGTGTCTCTCTCTCTCCCTCTGTCGGTGTGTGTGTCTCTCTCTCTCTCCCTCTGTCGTTGTGTGTGTCTCTCTCCCTCTGTCGGTGTGTGTGTCTCTCTCTGCCTCTGTCGGTGTGTGTGTCTCTCTCTCCCTCTGTCGATGTGTGTGTCTCTCTCTGCCTCTGTCGGTGTGTGTCTCTCTCTCTCCCTCTGTCGGTGTGTGTCTCTCTCTCCCTCTGTCGGTGTGTGTCTCTCTCTCCCTCTGTCGGTGTGTCTCTCTCTCCCTCTGTCGGTGTGTCTCTCTCTCCCTCTGTCGGTGTGTCTCTCTCTCCCTCTGTCGGTGTGTCTCTCTCTCCCTCTGTCGGTGTGTCTCTCTCTCCCTCTGTCTCTCTCTCTCTCCCTCTGTCGGTGTGTGTGTCTCTCTCTCTCCCTCTGTCGGTGAGTGTCTCTCTATCTCTCCTTCTGTCGGTGTGTGTCTCTCTCTCTCGGTCTGTCTCTCCCTCCCTCTGTCGGTGTGTGTGTGTGTCTCTCTCCCTCATTTGGTGTGTGTCTCTCTCTCTCCCTCTGTCGGTGTGTCTCTCCCTCTCCCTCTGTCGGTGAGTGTGTCTCTCCCTCCCTCTGTCGGTGTGTGTGTCTCTCTTTCCCTCTCTCGGTCTGTCTCTCCCTCCCTCTGTCGGTGTGTGTGTCTCTCTCTCCCTCTGTCGGTGTGTGTGTCTCTCCCTCCCTCTGTCGGTGTGTGTGTCTCTCTCTCCCTCAGTTGGTGTGTCTCCCTCTCTCTCCCTCTGTCGGTGTGTGTCTCTCTCTCCCTCTGTCGGTATGTCTCTCTCTCTCTCCCTCTGTCGGTGTGTCTCTCACTCCCTCTGTCGGTGAGTGTCTCACTCTCTCTCCCTCTGTCGGTGTCTCTCTATCTCTCCCTCTGTCGGTATGTCTCTCTCTCTCTCCCTCTCTCGGTCTGTCTCTCTCTCCCTCTGTCGGTGTGTCTCTCTCTCCCTCTGTCGGTGTGTCTCTCACTCTCCCTCTGTCGGTGTGTGTGTGTCTCTCTCTCCCTCTGTCGGTGTGTGTGTGTCTCTCTCTCCCTCTCTCGGTGTGTGTGTCTCTCTCTCCCTCTGTCGGTGTGTGTGTCTCTCTCTCCCTCTGTCGGTGTGTCTCTCTCTCCCTCTGTCGGTGTGTCTCTCTCTCCCTCTGTCGGTGTGTCTCTCTCTCCCTCTGTCGGTGTGTCTCTCTCTCCCTCTGTCGGTGTGTCTCTCTCTCCCTCTGTCGGTGTGTCTCTCTCTCCCTCTGTCGGTGTGTGTGTCTCTCACTCCCTCTGTCGGTGTGTGTGTCTCTCTCTCTCCCTCTGTCGGTGTGTGTGTCTCTCTCTCTCCCTCTGTCGGTGTGTGTGTCTCTCTCTCTCCCTCTGTCGGTGTGTGTGTGTCTCTCTCTCCCTCAGTTGTTGTGTGTCTCTCTCTCTCCCCCTCTGTCAGTGTGTGTCTCTCTCCCTCTGTCGGTGTGTGTGTCTCTCTCTCCCTATGTCGGTGTGTGTGTGTCTCTCTCATTCCCTCTGTCGGTGTGTGTGTGTCTCTCTCTCTCCCTCTGTCGGTGTGTGTCTCTCTCTGTCTCCCTCTGTCGGTGTGTGTGTGTCTCTCTCTGCCTCTGTCGGTGTGTGTGTCTCTCTCTCCCTCTGTCGGTGTGTGTGTGTCTCTCCTTCTGTCGGTGTGTGTGTGTCTCTCTCTGCCTCTGTCGGTGTGTGTGTCTCTCTCTGCCTCTGTCGGTGTGTGTCTCTCTCTCTCTGCCTCTGTCAGTGTGTGTCTCTCTCTCCCTCTGTCGGTGTATGTGTCTCTCCCTCTGTCGGTGTGTGTGTCTCTCCCTCTGTCGGTGTGTGTGTCTCTCCCTCTGTCGGTGTGTGTGTCTCTCCCTCTGTCGGTGTGTCTCTCTCTCCCTCTGTCGGTGTGTCTCTCTCTCCCTCTGTCGGTGTGTGTCTCTCTCTCTGCCTCTGTCGGTGTGTGTCTCTCTCTGCCTCTGTCGGTGTGTGTGTCTCTCCCTCTGTCGGTGTGTGTGTCTCTCCCTCTGTCGGTGTGTGTGTCTCTCCCTCTGTCGGTGTGTGTGTCTCTCTCTCTCCCTCTGTCGGTGTGTGTGTCTCTCTCTCTCCCTCTGTCGGTGTGTGTGTGTCTCTATCTCCCTCTGTCGGTGTGTGTGTATCTCTCTCCCTCTGTCGGTGTGTCTCTCTCTCTCTCCCTCTGTCGGTGTGTGTGTCTCTCTCCCTCTGTCGGTGTGTGTGTCTCTCTCTGCCTCTGTCAGTGTGTGTGTCTCTCTCTGCCTCTGTCGGTGTGTGTGTCTCTCTCTGCCTCTGTCGGTGTGTGTGTCTCTCTCTGCCTCTGTCGGTGTGTGTCTCTCTCTGCCTCTGTCGGTGTGTGTGTGTCTCTCTCTCCCTCTGTCGGTGTGTGTGTCTCTCTCTCCCTCTGTCGGTGTGTCTCTCTCTCTCCCTCTGTCGGTGTGTGTGTGTCTCTCTCTCCCTCTGTCGGTGTGTCTCTCTCTCTCCCTCTGTCGGTGTGTGTGTGTCTCTCTCTCCCTCTGTCGTTGTGTCTCTCCCTCTCCCTCTGTCGGTGAGTGTGTCTCTCTCTCCCTCTGTCGGTGTGCCTCTCACTTCCTCTGTCGGTGAGTGTCTCACTCTCTCTCCCTCTGTCTGTGTCTCTCTATCTCTCCCTCTGTCGGTGTGTGTGTCTCTCTCTCCCTCTGTCGGTGTCTCTCTCTCCCTCTGTCGGTGTCTCTCTCTCCCTCTGTCGGTGTCTCTCTCTCCCTCTGTCGGTGTGTCTCTCTCTCCCTCTGTCGGTGTGTCTCTCTCTCCCTCTGTCGGTGTGTCTCTCTCTCCCTCTGTCAGTGTGTCTCTCTCTCCCTCTGTCGGTGTGTCTCTCTCTCCCTCTGTCGGTGTGTCTCTCTCTCCCTCTGTCGGTGTGTCTCTCTCTCCCTCTGTCGGTGTGTCTCTCTCTCCCTCTGTCGGTGTGTCTCTCTCTCCCTCTGTCGGTGTGTGTGTCTCTCTCTCTCCCTCTGTCGGTGTGTGTGTATCTCTCTCCCTCAGTTGATGTGTGTCTCTCTCTCTCCCCCTCTGTCAGTGTGTGTGTGTCTCTCTCCCTCAGTTGGTGTGTGTCTCTCTCTCCCTCTGTCGGTATCTCTCAATCTCCCTCTGTCGGTGTGTCTCTCCCTCTCCCTCTGTCAATGAGTCTCTCTCTCTCTCTCCCTCTGTCGGTGTGTGTGTCTCTCTCTCCCTCTGTCGGTGTGTCTCTCTCTCTCTCCCTCTGTCGGTGTGTGTGTCTCTCTCTCCCTCTGTCGGTGTGTGTCTCTCTCTCTCCCTCTGTCAGTGTGTGTGTCTCTCTCTCCCTCTGTCGGTGTGTGTCTCTCTCATTCCCTCTGTCGGTGTGTGTGTGTCTCTCTCTCTCCCTCTGTCGGTGTGTGTCTCTCTCTGTCTCCCTCTGTCGGTGTGTGTGTGTCTCTCTATGCCTCTGTCGGTGTGTGTGTCTCTCTCTCCCTCTGTCAGTGTGTGTGTCTCTCTCTCCCTCTGTAGGTGTGTGTCTCTCTCATTCCCTCTGTCGGTGTGTGTCTCTCTCCCTCTGTCGGTGTGTGTGTGTCTCTCTCTCTCCCTCTGTCGGTGTGTGTGTCTCTCTCTGTCTCCCTCTGTCGGTGTGTGTGTGTCTCTCTCTGCCTCTGTCGGTGTGTGTGTCTCTCTCTCCCTCTGTCGGTGTGTGTGTGTCTCTCCCTCTGTCGGTGTGTGTGTGTCTCTCTCTGCCTCTGTCGGTGTGTGTGTCTCTCTCTCCCTCTGTCGGTGTGTGTCTCTCTCTGCCTCTGTCAGTGTGTGTCTCTCTCTGCCTCTGTCGGTGTGTGTGTCTCTCTCTCCCTCTGTCGGTGTGTGTGTCTCTCTCCCTCTGTCGGTGTGTGTGTGTCTCTCTCTGCCTCTGTCGGTGTGTGTCTCTCTCTGCCTCTGTCGGTGTGTGTGTCTCTCCCTCTGCCGGTGTGTGTGTGTCTCTCTCCCTCTGTCAATGTGTGTGTCTCTCTCTGCCCCTGTCGGTGTGTCTCTCACTGCCTCTGTCGGTGTGTGTGTCTCTCTCTCCCTCTGTCGGTGTGTGTCTCTCTCTGCCTCTGTCAGTGTGTGTCTCTCTCTGCCTCTGTCGGTGTGTGTGTCTCTCTCTCCCTCTGTCGGTGTGTGTGTCTCTCTCCCTCTGTCGGTGTGTGTGTGTCTCTCTCTGCCTCTGTCGGTGTGTGTCTCTCTCTGCCTCTGTCGGTGTGTGTGTCTCTCCCTCTGCCGGTGTGTGTGTGTCTCTCTCCCTCTGTCAATGTGTGTGTCTCTCTCTGCCTCTGTCGGTGTGTCTCTCTATCTCACTCTGTCGGTGTGTCTCTCTCTGCCTCTGTCGGTGTGTGTCTCTCTCTCTCTCCCTCTGTCGGTGTGTGTCTCTCTCTCTGCCTCTGTCGGTGTGTGTCTCTCTCTACCTCTGTCAGTGTGTGTCTCTCCCTCTGTCGGTGAGTGTGTGCCTCCCTTTCCCTCTGTGGGTGTTTCTCTCTCCCTCTGTCGGTGTGGGTGTCTGTCTCTCCCTCTGTCGGTGTGGGTGTCTGTCTCTACCTCTGTCGGAGTGTGTCTCTCTCTCTCTCCCTCTGTCGGTGTGTAACTCTCTCTCCCTCTGTCGGTGTGTGTGTCTCCATCTCACCCTCTTTCGGTGTGTGTGTCACTCGCTCCCTCTGTCGGTGTCTGTGTGTCTCTCTCTCTCTCCCTCTCTCGGTGTTTGTGTCTCTCTCTCTCTCTCCCTCTGTCGGTGTGTCTCACTCTCTCTCCCTCTGTCGGTGTGTCTCTGCCTCTTTCGGTGTGGGTCTCTCTCTGTCCCTCTGTCGGTGTGTGTGTCTCTCTCTGTCCCTCTGTCGGTGCGTGTGTCTCTCTCTCTCTCTCCCTCTGTCGGTGTGTCTCTCTCTCTCTCTCCCTCTGTCGGTGTGTGTCTCTCTCTCTCTCCCTCTGTCGGTGTGTGTGTCTCTCTCTCTCCCTCTGTCGGCGTGTCTCTCTCTCTCCCTCGTTCGGTGTGTCTCTCTCTCTCCCTCTGTCGGTGTGTGTCTCTCTCTTTCCCTATGTCGTTGTGTCTCTCTCTCTCCTTCTGTCAGTGTGTGTCTCTCTCTCTCCCTCTGTCAGTGTGTGTCTCTCTCTCTCCCTCTGTCAGTGTGTGTCTCTCTCTCTCCCTCTGTCAGTGTGTGTCTCTCTCTCTCCCTCTGTCAGTGTGTGGCTTCTCTCTCCCTCTGTCAGTGTGTGGCTCTCTCTCTCCCTCTGTCAGTGTGTGGCTCTCTCTCTCCCTCTGTCAGTGTGTGTCTCTCTCTCCCTCTGTCGGTGTGTCTCTCTCTCTCCCTCTGTCGGTGTGTGTGTGTGTCTCTCACTCCCTTTGTCGGAGTGTGTGTCTCTCTCTCCCTCTGTCGGTGTGTGTGTCTCTCTCTCCCTCTGTCGGTGTGTGTCTCTCTCTCTCCCTCTGTCGGTGTGTGTGTCTCTCTCTCTCTCCCTCTGTCGGTGTGTGTCTCTCTCTCTCTCTCCCTCTGTCGGTGTGTGTGTCTCTCTCCCTCTGCCGGTGTGTGTGTCTCTCTCTGCCGCTGTCGGTGTGTGTGTCTCTCTCTCCCTCTGTCGATGTGTGTGTCTCTCTCTGCCTCTGTCGGTGTGTGTCTCTCTCTCTCCCTCTGTCGGTGTGTGTCTCTCTCTCCCTCTGTCGGTGTGTCTCTCTCTCTCCCTCTGTCGGTGTGTGTGTGTCTCTCTCTCCATCTGTCGGTGTGTGTGTGTTTCTCTCTGCCTCTGTCGGTGTGTGTGTCTCTCTCTCCCTCTGTCGGTGTGTCTCTCTCTCTCCCTCTGTCGGTGTGTGTGTGTGTCTCTCACTCCCTTTGTCGGAGTGTGTGTCTCTCTCTCCCTCTGTCGGTGTGTGTGTCTCTCTCTCCCTCTGTCGGTGTGTGTGTTTCTCTCTCCCTCTGTCGGTGTGTGTGTCTCTCTCTCCCTCTGTCGGTGTGTGTCTCTCTCTCTCCCTCTGTCGGTGTGTGTGTCTCTCTCTCTCTCTCCCTCTGTCGGTGTGTGTCTCTCTCTCTCTCCCTCTGTCGGTGTGTGTGTCTCTCTCCCTCTGTCGGTGTGTGTGTCTCTCTCTGCCTCTGTCGGTGTGTGTGTGTCTCTCTCTCCCTCTGTCGGTGTGTCTCTCCCTCTCTCGGTCTGTCTCTCTCTCCCTCTGTCGGTGTGTCTCTCTCTCTCCCTCTGTCGGTGTGTCTCTCACTCTCCCTCTGTCGGTGTGTGTGTCTCTCTCTCCCTCTGTCGGTGTGTGTGTGTCTCTCTCTCCCTCTCTCGGTGTGTGTGGCTCTCTCGCCCTCTGTCGGTGTGTCTCTCTCTCCCTCTGTCGGTGTGTCTCTCTCTCCCTCTGTCGGTGTGTCTCTCTCTCCCTCTGTCGGTGTGTCTCTCTCCCTCTGTCGGTGTGTCTCTCTCTCCCTCTGTCGGTGTGTGTGTCTCTCTCTCCCTCTGTCGGTGTGTGTGTCTCTCTCTCTCCCTCTGTCGGTGTGTGTGTCTCTCTCTCTCCCTCTGTCGGTGTGTCTGTCTCTCTCTCTCCCTCTGTCGGTGTGTCTGTCTCTCTCTCCCTCTGTCGGTGTGTGTGTCTCTCTCTCTCCCTCTGTCGGTGTGTGTGTCTCTCTCTCTCCCTCTGTCGGTGTGTGTGTCTCTCTCTCTCCCTCTGTCGGTGTGTGTGTCTCTCTCTCTGTCGGTGTGTGTGTCTCTCTCTCCCTATGTCGGTGTGTGTGTGTCTCTCTCATTCCCTCTGTCGGTGTGTGTGTGTCTCTCTCTCTCCCTCTGTCGGTGTGTGTCTCTCTCTGTCTCCCTCTGTCGGTGTGTGTGTGTCTCTCTCTGCCTCTGTCGGTGTGTGTGTGTCTCTATCTCCCTCTGTCGATGTGTGTGTATCTCTCTCCCTCTGTCGGTGTGTCTCTCTCTCTCTCCCTCTGTCGGTGTGTGTGTCTCTCTCCCTCTGTCGGTGTGTGTGTCTCTCTCTGCCTCTGTCGGTGTGTGTGTCTCTCTCTGCTTCTGTCGGTGTGTGTGTCTCTCTCTGCCTCTGTCGTTGTGTGTCTCTCTCTGCCTCTGTCGGTGTGTGTGTGTCTCTCTCTCCCTCTGTCGGTGTGTGTGTCTCTCTCTCCCTCTGTCGGTGTGTCTCTCTCTCTCCCTCTGTCGGTGTGTGTGTGTCTCTCTCTCCCTCTGTCGGTGTGTCTCTCTCTCTCCCTCTGTCGGTGTGTGTGTGTCTCTCTCTCCCTCTGTCGGTGTGTCTCTCCCTCTCCCTCTGTCGGTGAGTGTGTCTCTCTCTCCCTCTGTCGGTGTGCCTCTCACTTCCTCTGTCGGTGAGTGTCTCACTCTCTCTCCCTCTGTCTGTGTCTCTCTATCTCTCCCTCTGTCGGTGTGTGTGTCTCTCTCTCCCTCTGTCGGTGTCTCTCTCTCCCTCTGTCGGTGTCTTTCTCTCCCTCTGTCGGTGTCTCTCTCTCCCTCTGTCGGTGTGTCTCTCTCTCCCTCTGTCGGTGTGTCTCTCTCTCCCTCTGTCGGTGTGTCTCTCTCTCCCTCTGTCAGTGTTTCTCTCTCTCCCTCTGTCGGTGTGTCTCTCTCTCCCTCTGTCGGTGTGTCTCTCTCTCCCTCTGTCGGTGTGTCTCTCTCTCCCTCTGTCGGTGTGTGTGTCTCTCTCTCTCCCTCTGTCGGTGTGTATGTATCTCTCTCCCTCAGTTGATGTGTGTCTCTCTCTCTCCCTCTGTCGGTGTGTGTGTATCTCTCTCCCTCAGTTGATGTGTGCCTCTCTCTCTCCCCCTCTGTCAGTGTGTGTGTGTCTCTCTCCCTCAGTTGGTGTGTGTCTCTCTCTCCCTCTGTCGGTATCTCTCACTCTCCCTCTGTCGGTGTGTCTCTCCCTCTCCCTCTGTCGGTGAGTCTCTCTCTCTCTCCCTCTGTCGGTGTGTGTGTCTCTCTCTCCCTCTGTCGGTGTGTCTCTCTCTCTCTCCCTCTGTCGGTGTGTCTCTCTCTACCTCTGTCGGTGTATCTCTCTCTCCCTCTGTCGGTGAGTGTCTCACTCTCTCTCCCTCTGTCAGTGTGTGTTTCTCTCTCTCCCTCTGTCAGTGTCTGTGTCTCTCTCTCCCTCTGTCAGTGTGTGTGTCTCTCTCTCCCTCTGTCGGTGTGTGTCTCTCTCTCTCCCTCTGTCAGTGTGTGTGTCTCTCTCTCCCTCTGTCGGTGTGTGTCTCTCTCATTCCCTCTGTCGGTGTGTGTGTGTCTCTCTCCCTCTGTCGGTGTGTGTGTGTCTCTCTCTCTCCCTCTGTCGGTGTGTGTCTCTCTCTGTCTCCCTCTGTCGGTGTGTGTGTGTCTCTCTATGCCTCTGTCGGTGTGTGTGTCTCTCTCTCCCTCTGTCAGTGTGTGTGTCTCTCTCTCCCTCTGTAGGTGTGTGTCTCTCTCATTCCCTCTGTCGGTGTGTGCCTCTCTCCCTCTGTCGGTGTGTGTGTGTCTCTCTCTCTCCCTCTGTCGGTGTGTGTGTCTCTCTCTGTCTCCCTCTGTCGGTGTGTGTGTGTCTCTCTCTGCCTCTGTCGTTGTGTGTGTCTCTCTCTCCCTCTGTCGGTGTGTGTGTGTCTCTCCCTCTGTCGGTGTGTGTGTGTCTCTCTCTGCCTCTGTCGGTGTGTGTGTCTCTCTCTCCCTCTGTCGGTGTGTGTCTCTCTCTGCCTCTGTCAGTGTGTGTCTCTCTCTGCCTCTGTCGGTGTGTGTGTCTCTCTCCCTCTGTCGGTGTGTGTGTGTCTCTCTCTGCGTCTGTCGGTGTGTGTCTCTCTCTGCCTCTGTCGGTGTGTGTGTCTCTCCCTCTGCCGGTGTGTGTGTGTCTCTCTCCCTCTGTCGGTGTGTGTGTGTCTCTCTCTGCGTCTGTCGGTGTGTCTCACTCTCTCTCCCTCTGTCGGTGTGTCTCTGTCTCTTTCGGTGTGGGTCTCTCTCTGTCCCTCTGTCGGTGTGTGTGTCTCTCTCTGTCCCTCTGTCGGTGTGTGTGTCTCTCTCTCTCTCTCCCTCTGTCGGTGTGTGTCTCTCTCTCTCTCCCTCTGCCGGTGTGTGTGTCTCTCTCTCTCCCTCTGTCGGCGTGTCTCTCTCTCTCCCTCGTTCGGTGTGTCTCTCTCTCTCCCTCTGTCGGTGTGTGTCTCTCTCTCTCCCTATGTCGTTGTGTCTCTCTCTCTCCCTCTGTCAGTGTGTGTCTCTCTCTCTCCCTCTGTCAGTGTGTGGCTTCTCTCTCCCTCTGTCAGTGTGTGTCTCTCTCTCCCTCTGTCGGTGTGTGTGTCTCTCTCTCCCTCTGTCGGTGTGTCTCTCTCTCTCCCTCTGTCGGTGTGTGTGTGTGTCTCTCACTCCCTTTGTCGGAGTGTGTGTCTCTCTCTCCCTCTGTCGGTGTGTGTCTCTCTCTCTCCCTCTGTCGGTGTGTGTGTCTCTCTCTCTCTCCCTCTGTCGGTGTGTGTCTCTCTCTCTCTCTCCCTCTGTCGGTGTGTGTGTCTCTCTCCCTCTGTCGGTGTGTGTGTCTCTCTCTGCCTCTGTCGGTGTGTGTGTCTCTCTCTCCCTCTGTCGATGTGTGTGTCTCTCTCTGCCTCTGTCGGTGTGTGTCTCTCTCTCTCCCTCTGTCGGTGTGTGTCTCTCTCTCCCTCTGTCGGTGTGTCTCTCTCTCCATCTGTCGGTGTGTGTGTGTTTCTCTCTGCCTCTGTCGGTGTGTGTGTCTCTCTCTCCCTCTGTCGGTGTGTCTCTCTCTCTCCCTCTGTCGGTGTGTGTGTGTGTCTCTCACTCCCTTTGTCGGAGTGTGTGTCTCTCTCTCCTTCGGTCGGTGTGTGTGTCTCTCTCTCCCTCTGTCGGTGTGTGTGTCTCTCTCTCCCTCTGTCGGTGTGTGTGTCTCTCTCTCCCTCTGTCGGTGTGTGTCTCTCTCTCTCCCTCTCTCGGTGTGTGTGTCTCTCTCTCTCTCTCCCTCTTTCGGTGTGTGTCTCCCTCTCTCTCCCTCTGTCGGTGTGTGTGTCTCTCTCCCTCTGTCGGTGTGTTTGTCTCTCTCTGCCTCTGTCGGTGTGTTTGTCTCTCTCTGCCTCTGTCGGTGTGTGTGTCTCTCTCTGCCTCTGTCGGTGTGTGTGTCTCTCTCTGCCTCTGTCGGTGTGTGTGTCTCTCTCTCCCTCTGTCGGTGTGTGTGTCTCTCTCTCCCTCTGTCGGTGTGTCTCTCCCTCTCTCGGACTGTCTCTCTCTCCCTCTGTCGGTGTGTCTCTCTCTCTCCCTCTGTCGGTGTGTCTCTCACTCTCCCTCTGTCGGTGTGTGTGTCTCTCTCTCCCTCTGTCGGTGTGTGTGTGTCTCTCTCTCCCTCTCTCGGTGTGTGTGTCTCTCTCTCCCTCTGTCGGTGTGTGTGTCTCTCTCTCCCTCTGTCGGTGTGTCTCTCTCTCCCTCTGTCGGTGTGTCTCTCTCTCCCTCTGTTGGTGTGTCTCTCTCTCCCTCTGTTGGTGTGTCTCTCTCTCCCTCTGTCGGTGTGTCTCTCTCTCCCTCTGTCGGTGTGTCTCTCTCTCCCTCTGTCGGTGTGTCTCTCTCTCCCTCTGTCGGTGTGTCTCTCTCTCCCTCTGTCGGTGTGTCTCTCTCTCCCTCTGTCGGTGTGTGTGTCTCTCTCTCCCTCTGTCGGAGTGTGTGTGTCTCTCTCTCCCTCTGTCGGTGTGTGTGTCTCTCTCTCTCCCTCTGTCGGTGTGTGTGTCTCTCTCTCTCCCTCTGTCGGTGTGTGTGTCTCTCTCTCTCCCTCTGTCGGTGTGTGTGTCTCTCTCTCCCTCAGTTGTTGTGTGTCTCTCTCTCTCCCCCTCTGTCAGTGTGTGTCTCTCTCCCTCTGTCGGTGTGTGTGTCTCTCTCTCCTTATGTCGGTGTGTGTGTGTCTCTCTGCCTCTGTCGGTGTGTGTCTCTCTCTCTCCCTCTGTCGGTGTGTGTCTCTCTCTCCCTCTGTCGGTGTGTGTGTCTCTCTCTCCCTCTGTCGGTGTGTGTGTGTCTCTCTCTCTCCATCTGTCGGTGTGTGTGTGTTTCTCTCTGCCTCTGTCGGTGTGTGTGTCTCTCTCTCCCTCTGTCGGTGTGTCTCTCTCTCTCCCTCTGTCGGTGTGTGTGTGTCTCTCACTCCCTTTGTCGGAGTGTGTGTCTCTCTCTCCCTCTGTCGGTGTGTGTGTCTCTCTCTCCCTCTGTCGGTGTGTGTGTGTCTGTATCTCCCTCTGTCGGTGTGTGTCTCTCTCTCCCTCTGTCGGTGTGTGTGTCTCTCTCTCCCTCTGTCGGTGTGTGTGTCTCTCTCTCCCTCTGTCGGTGTGTGTCTCTCTCTCTCCCTCTGTCGGTGTGTGTGTCTCTCTCTCTCTCTCCCTCTTTCGGTGTGTGTCTCTCTCTCTCTCCCTCTGTCGGTGTGTGTGTCTCTCTCCCTCTGTCGGTGTGTGTGTCTCTCTCTGCCTCTGTCGGTGTGTGTGTCTCTCTCTCCCTCTGTCGGTGTGTCTCTCCCTCTCTCGGTCTGTCTCTCTCTCCCTCTGTCGGTGTGTCTCTCTCTCTCCCTCTGTCGGTGTGTCTCTCACTCTCCCTCTGTCGGTGTGTGTGTCTCTCTCTCCCTCTGTCGGTGTGTGTGTGTCTCTCTCTCCCTCTCTCGGTGTGTGTGTCTCTCTCTCCCTCTGTCGGTGTGTGTGTCTCTCTCTCCCTCTGTCGGTGTGTCTCTCTCTCCCTCTGTCGGTGTGTCTCTCTCTCCCTCTGTCGGTGTGTCTCTCTCTCCCTCTGTCGGTGTGTCTCTCTCTCCCTCTGTTGGTGTGTGTGTCTCTCTCTCCCTCTGTCGGTGTGTGTGTCTCTCTCTCCCTCTGTCGGTGTGTGTGTCTCTCTCTCTCCCTCTGTCGGTGTGTGTGTCTCTCTCTCTCCCTTGTCGGTGTGTGTGTCTCTCTCTCTCCCTCTGTCGGTGTGTGTGTCTCTCTCTCCCTCAGTTGTTGTGTGTCTCTCTCTCTCCCCCTCTGTCAGTGTGTGTCTCTCTCCCTCTGTCGGTGTGTGTGTCTCTCTCTCCCTATGTCGGTGTGTGTGTGTCTCTCTCATTCCCTCTGTCGGTGTGTGTGTGTCTCTCTCTCTCCCTCTGTCGGTGTGTGTCTCTCTCTGTCTCCCTCTGTCGGTGTGTGTGTGTCTCTCTCTCCCTCTGTCGGTGTGTGTGTGTCTCTCCCTCTGTCGGTGTGTGTGTGTCTCTCTCTGCCTCTGTCGGTGTGTGTGTCTCTCTCTGCCTCTGTCGGTGTGTGTCTCTCTCTCTGCCTCTGTCAGTGTGTGTCTCTCTCTGCCTCTGTCGGTGTGTGTGTCTCTCCCTCTGTCGGTGTGTGTGTCTCTCCCTCTGTCGGTGTGTGTGTCTCTCCCTCTGTCGGTGTGTCTCTCTCTCCCTCTGTCGGTGTGTCTCTCTCTCCCTCTGTCGGTGTGTCTCTCTCTCCCTCTGTCGGTGTGTCTCTCTCTCCCTCTGTTGGTGTGTGTGTCTCTCTCTCCCTCTGTCGGTGTGTGTGTCTCTCTCTCCCTCTGTCGGTGTGTGTGTCTCTCTCTCTCCCTCTGTCGGTGTGTGTGTCTCTCTCTCTCCCTCTGTCGGTGTGTGTGTCTCTCTCTCTCCCTCTGTCGGTGTGTGTGTCTCTCTCTCCCTCAGTTGTTGTGTGTCTCTCTCTCTCCCCCTCTGTCAGTGTGTGTCTCTCTCCCTCTGTCGGTGTGTGTGTCTCTCTCTCCCTATGTCGGTGTGTGTGTGTCTCTCTCATTCCCTCTGTCGGTGTGTGTGTGTCTCTCTCTCTCCCTCTGTCGGTGTGTGTCTCTCTCTGTCTCCCTCTGTCGGTGTGTGTGTGTCTCTCTCTCCCTCTGTCGGTGTGTGTGTGTCTCTCCCTCTGTCGGTGTGTGTGTCTCTCTCTGCCTCTGTCGGTGTGTGTGTCTCTCTCTGCCTCTGTCGGTGTGTGTCTCTCTCTCTGCCTCTGTCAGTGTTTGTCTCTCTCTGCCTCTGTCGGTGTGTGTGTCTCTCCCTCTGTCGGTGTGTGTGTCTCTCCCTCTGTCGGTGTGTGTGTCTCTCCCTCTGTCGGTGTGTGTGTCTCTCCCTCTGTCGGTGTGTCTCTCTCTCCCTCTGTCGGTGTGTCTCTCTCTCCCTCTGTCGGTGTGTCTCTCTCTCCCTCTGTCGGTGTGTGTCTCTCTCTCTGCCTCTGTCAGTGTGTGTCTCTCTCTGCCTCTGTCGGTGTGTGTGTCTCTCCCTCTGTCGGTGTGTGTGTCTCTCCCTCTGTCGGTGTGTGTGTCTCTCTCTCTCCCTCTGTCGGTGTGTGTGTCTCTCTCTCTCCCTCTGTCGGTGTGTGTGTCTCTCTCTGCCTCTGTCGGTGTGTGTGTCTCTCTCTGCCTCTGTCGGTGTGTGTGTCTCTCTCTCCCTCTGTCGGTGTGTCTCTCCCTCCCTCTCTCGGTCTGTCTCTCTCTCCCTCTGTCGGTGTGTCTCTCTCTCTCCCTCTGTCGGTGTGTCTCTCACTCTCCCTCTGTCGGTGTGTGTGTCTCTCTCTCCCTCTGTCGGTGTGTGTGTGTCTCTCTCTCCCTCTCTCGGTGTGTGTGTCTCTCTCTCCCTCTGTCGGTGTGTGTGTCCCTCTCTCCCTCTGTCGGTGTGTCTCTCTCTCCCTCTGTCGGTGTGTCTCTCTCTCCCTCTGTCGGTGTGTCTCTCTCTCCCTCTGTTGGTGTGTGTCTCTCTCTCCCTCTGTCGGTGTGTCTCTCTCTCCCTCTGTCGGTGTGTCTCTCTCTCCCTCTGTCGGTGTGTCTCTCTCTCTCCCTCTGTCGGTGTGTGTGTCTCTCTCTCCCTCTGTCGGTGTGTGTGTCTCTCTCTCTCCCTCTGTCGGTGTGTGTGTCTCTCTCTCTCCCTCTGTCGGTGTGTGTGTCTCTCTCTCTCCCTCTGTCGGTGTGTGTGTCTCTCTCTCCCTCAGTTGTTGTGTGTCTCTCTCTCTCCCCCTCTGTCAGTGTGTGTCTCTCTCCCTCTGTCGGTGTGTGTGTCTCTCTCTCCCTATGTCGGTGTGTGTCTCTCTCTCTCCCTCTGTCGGTGTGTGTCTCTCTCTCCCTCTGTCGGTGTGTCTCTCTCTCTCCCTCTGTCGGTGTGTGTGTGTCTCTCTCTCCATCTGTCGGTGTGTGTGTGTTTCTCTCTGCCTCTGTCGGTGTGTGTGTCTCTCTCTCCCTCTGTCGGTGTGTCTCTCTCTCTCCCTCTGTCGGTGTGTGTGTGTGTCTCTCACTCCCTTTGTCGGAGTGTGTGTCTCTCTCTCCCTCTGTCGGTGTGTGTGTCTCTCTCTCCCTCTGTCGGTGTGTGTGTCTCTCTCTCCCTCTGTCGGTGTGTGTGTCTCTCTCTCCCTCTGTCGGTGTGTGTGTCTCTCTCTCCCTCTGTCGGTGTGTGTCTCTCTCTCTCCCTCTGTCGGTGTGTGTGTCTCTCTCTCTCTCTCCCTCTTTCGGTGTGTGTCTCTCTCTCTCTCCCTCTGTCGGTGTGTGTGTCTCTCTCCCTCTGTCGGTGTGTGTGTCTCTCTCTGCCTCTGTCGGTGTGTGTGTCTCTCTCTCCCTCTGTCGGTGTGTGTGTCTCTCTCTCCCTCAGTTGTTGTGTGTCTCTCTCTCTCCCCCTCTGTCAGTGTGTGTCTCTCACCCTCTGTCGGTGTGTGTGTCTCTCTCTCCCTATGTCGGTGTGTGTGTGTCTCTCTCATTCCCTCTGTCGGTGTGTGTGTGTCTCTCTCATTCCCTCTGTCGGTGTGTGTGTGTCTCTCTCTCTCCCTCTGTCGGTGTGTGTCTCTCTCTGTCTCCCTCTGTCGGTGTGTGTGTGTCTCTCTCTGCCTCTGTCGGTGTGTTTGTCTCTCTCTCCCTCTGTCGGTGTGTGTGTGTCTCTCCCTCTGTCGGTGTGTGTGTGTCTCTCTCTGCCTCTGTCGGTGTGTGTGTCTCTCTCTGCCTCAGTCGGTGTGTTTGTCTCTCTCTGCCTCTGTCGGTGTGTGTCTCTCTCTCTGCCTCTGTCAGTGTGTGTCTCTCTCTGCCTCTGTCGGTGTGTGTGTCTCTCCCTCTGTCGGTGTGTGTGTCTCTCCCTCTGTCGGTGTGTGTGTCTCTCCCTCTGTCGGTGTGTCTCTCTCTCCCTCTGTCGGTGTGTCTCTCTCTCCCTCTGTCGGTGTGTCTCTCTCTCCCTCTGTCGGTGTGTGTCTCTCTCTCTGCCTCTGTCAGTGTGTGTCTCTCTCTGCCTCTGTCGGTGTGTGTGTCTCTCCCTCTGTCGGTGTGTGTGTCTCTCCCTCTGTCGGTGTGTGTGTCCCTCTCTCTCCCTCTGTCGGTGTGTGTGTCTCTCACTCTCCCTCTGTCGGTGTGTGTGTCTCTCTCTCTCCCTCTGTCGGTGTGTGTGTGTCTCTAGCTCCCTCTGTCGGTCTGTGTGTATCTCTCTCCCTCTGTCGGTGTGTCTCTCTCTCTCTCCCTCTGTCGGTGTGTGTGTCTCTCTCCCTCTGTCGGTGTGTGTGTCTCTCTCTGCCTCTGTTGGTGTGTGTGTCTCTCTCTGCCTCTGTCGGTGTGTGTCTCTCTCTGCCTCTGTCGGTGTGTGTCTCTCTCTGCCTCTGTCGGTGTGTGTGTGTCTCTCTCTCCCTCTGTCGGTGTGTGTGTCTCTCTCTCCCTCTGTCGGTGTGTCTCTCTCTCTCCCTCTGTCGGTGTGTGTGTGTCTCTCTCTCCCTCTGTCGGTGTGTCAGTCTCTCTCCCTCTGTCGGTGTGTGTGTGTCTCTCTCTCCCTCTGTCGGTGTGTCTCTCCCTCTCCCTCTGTCGGTGAGTGTGTCTCTCTCTCCCTCTGTCGGTGTGCCTCTCACTTCCTCTGTCGGTGAGTGTCTCACTCTCTCTCCCTCTGTCTGTGTCTCTCTATCTCTCCCTCTCTCGGTGTGTGTGTCTCTCTCTCCCTCTGTCGGTGTCTCTCTCTCCCTCTGTCGGTGTCTCTCTCTCCCTCTGTCGGTGTGTCTCTCTCTCCCTCTGTCGGTGTGTCTCTCTCTCCCTCTGTCGGTGTGTCTCTCTCTCCCTCTGTCGGTGTGTCTCTCTCTCCCTCTGTCGGTGTGTCTCTCTCTCCCTCTGTCGGTGTGTCTCTCTCTCCCTCTGTCGGTGTGTCTCTCTCTCCCTCTGTCGGTGTGTGTGTCTCTCTCTCTCACTCTGTCGGTGTGTGTGTATCTCTCTCCCTCAGTTGATGTGTGTCTCTCTCTCTCCCCCTCTGTCAGTGTGTGTGTGTCTCTCTCCCTCAGTTGGTGTGTGTCTCTCTCTCCCTCTGTCGGTATCTCTCACTCTCCCTCTGTCGGTGTGTCTCTCACTCCCTCTGTCGGTGAGTGTCTCACACTCTCTCCCTCTGTCGGTGTCTCTCTATCTCTCCCTCTGTCGGCGTGTGTCTCTCTCTCTCCCTCTGTCGGTGTCTCTCTCTCCCTCTGTCGGTGTGTCTCTCTCTCCCTCTGTCGGCATCTCTCACTCTCCCTCTGTCGGTGTGTGTGTCTCTCTCTCTCCCTCTGTCGGTGTGTGTGTTTCTCTCCCTCTGTCGGTGTGTCTCTATCTCTCCCTCTGTCGGTGTGTGTCTCTCTCTCCCTCTGTCAGTGTGTGTCTCTCTCTCTCCCTCTGTCAGTGTGTGTCTCTCTCTCTCCCTCTGTCAGTGTGTGTCTCTCTGACTCCCTCTGTCGGTGTGTGTCTCTCTCCCTCTGTCAGTGTGTGTGTCTCTCTCCCTCTGTCGGTGTGTCTCTCTCTCCCTCTGTCGGTGTGTGTGACTCTCTCTCCCTCTGTCGGTGTGTGTCTCTCTCACTCCCTCTGTCGGTGTGTGTGTCTCTCTCTCCCTCAGTCGGTGTCTCTCTCTCTCCCTCTGTCGGTGTGTGTCTCTCTCTCTCACTCTGTCGGTGTGTGTGTCTCTCTCTCCCTCTGTCGGTGTGTGTCTCTCTCTCCCTCTGTCGTTGTGCGTGTCTCTCTCTCTCTGTCGGTGTGCGTGTGTCTCTCTCTCTCTGTCGGTGTGTGTCTCTCTCTCTCCCTCTGTCTGTGTGTGTCTCTCTCTCTCACTCTGTCGGTGTCTGTGTCTCTCTCTCACTCTGTCGGTGTCTGTGTCTCTCTCTCCCTCTGTCGGTGTGTGGGTCTCTCTCTCCCTCTGTCGGTGTGTGGGTCTCTCTCTCCCTCTGTCGGTGTGTCTTTCTCACTCACTGTGTCGGTGTGTGTGTGTCTCTCTCTCCCTCTGTCGGTGTGTGTCTCTCTCTCCCTCTGTGGGTGTGTGTCTCTCTCTCCCTCTGTCGGTGTGTGTGTGTCTCTCTCTCCCTCTGTCAGTGTGCGTGTCTCTCTCTCTCCCTCTTTCGGTGTGTATGTGTCTCTCTCCCTCTGTCAGTGTGTGTGTCTCTCTCCCTCTGTCGGTGTGTCTCTCTCTACCTCTGTCGGTGTGTCTCTCTCTACCTCTGTCGGTGTGTCTCTCTCTCCCTCTGTCGGTGTGTCTCTCTCTCCCTCTGTCGGTGTGTGTGTGTCTCTCTCTTTCCCTCTGTCGGTGTGTGTCTCTCTCTCCCTCTGTCGGTGTGTGTCTCTCTCTGCCTCTGTAGGTGTGTCTCTCTCTCTCTCCCTCTGTCGGTGTGTGTGTCTCTCTCTCTCCCTCTGTCGGTGTGTGTGTCTCTCTCCCTCTGTCGGTGTGTGTGTCTCTCTCTCCCTCTGTCGGTGTGTGTGTCTCTCTCTCTCCCTCTGTCGGTGTGTGTGTCTCTCTCTCCCTCAGTTGTTGTGTGTCTCTCTCTCTCCCCCTCTGTCAGTGTGTGTCTCTCTCCCTCTGTCGGTGTGTGTGTCTCTCTCTCCCTATGTCGGTGTGTGTGTGTCTCTCTGCCTCTGTCGGTGTGTGTCTCTCTCTCTCCCTCTGTCGGTGTGTGTCTCTCTCTCCCTCTGTCGGTGTGTGTGTCTCTCTCTCCCTCTGTCGGTGTGTGTGTGTCTCTCTCTCTCCATCTGTCGGTGTGTGTGTGTTTCTCTCTGCCTCTGTCGGTGTGTGTGTCTCTCTCTCCCTCTGTCGGTGTGTCTCTCTCTCTCCCTCTGTCGGTGTGTGTGTGTCTCTCACTCCCTTTGTCGGAGTGTGTGTCTCTCTCTCCCTCTGTCGGTGTGTGTGTCTCTCTCTCCCTCTGTCGGTGTGTGTGTGTCTGTATCTCCCTCTGTCGGTGTGTGTCTCTCTCTCCCTCTGTCGGTGTGTGTGTCTCTCTCTCCCTCTGTCGGTGTGTGTGTCTCTCTCTCCCTCTGTCGGTGTGTGTCTCTCTCTCTCCCTCTGTCGGTGTGTGTGTCTCTCTCTCTCTCTCCCTCTTTCGGTGTGTGTCTCTCTCTCTCTCCCTCTGTCGGTGTGTGTGTCTCTCTCCCTCTGTCGGTGTGTGTGTCTCTCTCTGCCTCTGTCGGTGTGTGTGTCTCTCTCTCCCTCTGTCGGTGTGTCTCTCCCTCTCTCGGTCTGTCTCTCTCTCCCTCTGTCGGTGTGTCTCTCTCTCTCCCTCTGTCGGTGTGTCTCTCACTCTCCCTCTGTCGGTGTGTGTGTCTCTCTCTCCCTCTGTCGGTGTGTGTGTGTCTCTCTCTCCCTCTCTCGGTGTGTGTGTCTCTCTCTCCCTCTGTCGGTGTGTGTGTCTCTCTCTCCCTCTGTCGGTGTGTCTCTCTCTCCCTCTGTCGGTGTGTCTCTCTCTCCCTCTGTCGGTGTGTCTCTCTCTCCCTCTGTCGGTGTGTCTCTCTCTCCCTCTGTTGGTGTGTGTGTCTCTCTCTCCCTCTGTCGGTGTGTGTGTCTCTCTCTCCCTCTGTCGGTGTGTGTGTCTCTCTCTCTCCCTCTGTCGGTGTGTGTGTCTCTCTCTCTCCCTTGTCGGTGTGTGTGTCTCTCTCTCTCCCTCTGTCGGTGTGTGTGTCTCTCTCTCCCTCAGTTGTTGTGTGTCTCTCTCTCTCCCCCTCTGTCAGTGTGTGTCTCTCTCCCTCTGTCGGTGTGTGTGTCTCTCTCTCCCTATGTCGGTGTGTGTGTGTCTCTCTCATTCCCTCTGTCGGTGTGTGTGTGTCTCTCTCTCTCCCTCTGTCGGTGTGTGTCTCTCTCTGTCTCCCTCTGTCGGTGTGTGTGTGTCTCTCTCTCCCTCTGTCGGTGTGTGTGTGTCTCTCCCTCTGTCGGTGTGTGTGTGTCTCTCTCTGCCTCTGTCGGTGTGTGTGTCTCTCTCTGCCTCTGTCGGTGTGTGTGTCTCTCTCTGCCTCTGTCGGTGTGTGTCTCTCTCTCTGCCTCTGTCAGTGTGTGTCTCTCTCTGCCTCTGTCGGTGTGTGTGTCTCTCCCTCTGTCGGTGTGTGTGTCTCTCCCTCTGTCGGTGTGTGTGTCTCTCCCTCTGTCGGTGTGTCTCTCTCTCCCTCTGTCGGTGTGTCTCTCTCTCCCTCTGTCGGTGTGTCTCTCTCTCCCTCTGTCGGTGTGTCTCTCTCTCCCTCTGTTGGTGTGTGTGTCTCTCTCTCCCTCTGTCGGTGTGTGTGTCTCTCTCTCCCTCTGTCGGTGTGTGTGTCTCTCTCTCTCCCTCTGTCGGTGTGTGTGTCTCTCTCTCTCCCTCTGTCGGTGTGTGTGTCTCTCTCTCTCCCTCTGTCGGTGTGTGTGTCTCTCTCTCCCTCAGTTGTTGTGTGTCTCTCTCTCTCCCCCTCTGTCAGTGTGTGTCTCTCTCCCTCTGTCGGTGTGTGTGTCTCTCTCTCCCTATGTCGGTGTGTGTGTGTCTCTCTCATTCCCTCTGTCGGTGTGTGTGTGTCTCTCTCTCTCCCTCTGTCGGTGTGTGTCTCTCTCTGTCTCCCTCTGTCGGTGTGTGTGTGTCTCTCTCTCCCTCTGTCGGTGTGTGTGTGTCTCTCCCTCTGTCGGTGTGTGTGTGTCTCTCTCTGCCTCTGTCGGTGTGTGTGTCTCTCTCTGCCTCTGTCGGTGTGTGTGTCTCTCTCTGCCTCTGTCGGTGTGTGTCTCTCTCTCTGCCTCTGTCAGTGTGTGTCTCTCTCTGCCTCTGTCGGTGTGTGTGTCTCTCCCTCTGTCGGTGTGTGTGTCTCTCCCTCTGTCGGTGTGTGTGTCTCTCCCTCTGTCGGTGTGTGTGTCTCTCCCTCTGTCGGTGTGTCTCTCTCTCCCTCTGTCGGTGTGTCTCTCTCTCCCTCTGTCGGTGTGTCTCTCTCTCCCTCTGTCGGTGTGTGTCTCTCTCTCTGCCTCTGTCAGTGTGTGTCTCTCTCTGCCTCTGTCGGTGTGTGTGTCTCTCCCTCTGTCGGTGTGTGTGTCTCTCCCTCTGTCGGTGTGTGTGTCTCTCTCTCTCCCTCTGTCGGTGTGTGTGTCTCTCTCTCTCCCTCTGTCGGTGTGTGTGTCTCTCTCTGCCTCTGTCGGTGTGTGTGTCTCTCTCTGCCTCTGTCGGTGTGTGTGTCTCTCTCTCCCTCTGTCGGTGTGTCTCTCCCTCCCTCTCTCGGTCTGTCTCTCTCTCCCTCTGTCGGTGTGTCTCTCTCTCTCCCTCTGTCGGTGTGTCTCTCACTCTCCCTCTGTCGGTGTGTGTGTCTCTCTCTCCCTCTGTCGGTGTGTGTGTGTCTCTCTCTCCCTCTCTCGGTGTGTGTGTCTCTCTCTCCCTCTGTCGGTGTGTGTGTCCCTCTCTCCCTCTGTCGGTGTGTCTCTCTCTCCCTCTGTCGGTGTGTCTCTCTCTCCCTCTGTCGGTGTGTCTCTCTCTCCCTCTGTTGGTGTGTGTCTCTCTCTCCCTCTGTCGGTGTGTCTCTCTCTCCCTCTGTCGGTGTGTCTCTCTCTCCCTCTGTCGGTGTGTCTCTCTCTCTCCCTCTGTCGGTGTGTGTGTCTCTCTCTCCCTCTGTCGGTGTGTGTGTCTCTCTCTCTCCCTCTGTCGGTGTGTGTGTCTCTCTCTCTCCCTCTGTCGGTGTGTGTGTCTCTCTCTCTCCCTCTGTCGGTGTGTGTGTCTCTCTCTCCCTCAGTTGTTGTGTGTCTCTCTCTCTCCCCCTCTGTCAGTGTGTGTCTCTCTCCCTCTGTCGGTGTGTGTGTCTCTCTCTCCCTATGTCGGTGTGTGTCTCTCTCTCTCCCTCTGTCGGTGTGTGTCTCTCTCTCCCTCTGTCGGTGTGTCTCTCTCTCTCCCTCTGTCGGTGTGTGTGTGTCTCTCTCTCCATCTGTCGGTGTGTGTGTGTTTCTCTCTGCCTCTGTCGCTGTGTGTGTCTCTCTCTCCCTCTGTCGGTGTGTCTCTCTCTCTCCCTCTGTCGGTGTGTGTGTGTGTCTCTCACTCCCTTTGTCGGAGTGTGTGTCTCTCTCTCCCTCTGTCGGTGTGTGTGTCTCTCTCTCCCTCTGTCGGTGTGTGTGTCTCTCTCTCCCTCTGTCGGTGTGTGTGTCTCTCTCTCCCTCTGTCGGTGTGTGTGTCTCTCTCTCCCTCTGTCGGTGTGTGTCTCTCTCTCTCCCTCTGTCGGTGTGTGTGTCTCTCTCTCTCTCTCCCTCTTTCGGTGTGTGTCTCTCTCTCTCTCCCTCTGTCGGTGTGTGTGTCTCTCTCCCTCTGTCGGTGTGTGTGTCTCTCTCTGCCTCTGTCGGTGTGTGTGTCTCTCTCTCCCTCTGTCGGTGTGTGTGTCTCTCTCTCCCTCAGTTGTTGTGTGTCTCTCTCTCTCCCCCTCTGTCAGTGTGTGTCTCTCACCCTCTGTCGGTGTGTGTGTCTCTCTCTCCCTATGTCGGTGTGTGTGTGTCTCTCTCATTCCCTCTGTCGGTGTGTGTGTGTCTCTCTCATTCCCTCTGTCGGTGTGTGTGTGTCTCTCTCTCTCCCTCTGTCGGTGTGTGTCTCTCTCTGTCTCCCTCTGTCGGTGTGTGTGTGTCTCTCTCTGCCTCTGTCGGTGTGTTTGTCTCTCTCTCCCTCTGTCGGTGTGTGTGTGTCTCTCCCTCTGTCGGTGTGTGTGTGTCTCTCTCTGCCTCTGTCGGTGTGTGTGTCTCTCTCTGCCTCAGTCGGTGTGTTTGTCTCTCTCTGCCTCTGTCGGTGTGTGTCTCTCTCTCTGCCTCTGTCAGTGTGTGTCTCTCTCTGCCTCTGTCGGTGTGTGTGTCTCTCCCTCTGTCGGTGTGTGTGTCTCTCCCTCTGTCGGTGTGTGTGTCTCTCCCTCTGTCGGTGTGTCTCTCTCTCCCTCTGTCGGTGTGTCTCTCTCTCCCTCTGTCGGTGTGTCTCTCTCTCCCTCTGTCGGTGTGTGTCTCTCTCTCTGCCTCTGTCAGTGTGTGTCTCTCTCTGCCTCTGTCGGTGTGTGTGTCTCTCCCTCTGTCGGTGTGTGTGTCTCTCCCTCTGTCGGTGTGTGTGTCCCTCTCTCTCCCTCTGTCGGTGTGTGTGTCTCTCACTCTCCCTCTGTCGGTGTGTGTGTCTCTCTCTCTCCCTCTGTCGGTGTGTGTGTGTCTCTAGCTCCCTCTGTCGGTCTGTGTGTATCTCTCTCCCTCTGTCGGTGTGTCTCTCTCTCTCTCCCTCTGTCGGTGTGTGTGTCTCTCTCCCTCTGTCGGTGTGTGTGTCTCTCTCTGCCTCTGTTGGTGTGTGTGTCTCTCTCTGCCTCTGTCGGTGTGTGTCTCTCTCTGCCTCTGTCGGTGTGTGTCTCTCTCTGCCTCTGTCGGTGTGTGTGTGTCTCTCTCTCCCTCTGTCGGTGTGTGTGTCTCTCTCTCCCTCTGTCGGTGTGTCTCTCTCTCTCCCTCTGTCGGTGTGTGTGTGTCTCTCTCTCCCTCTGTCGGTGTGTCAGTCTCTCTCCCTCTGTCGGTGTGTGTGTGTCTCTCTCTCCCTCTGTCGGTGTGTCTCTCCCTCTCCCTCTGTCGGTGAGTGTGTCTCTCTCTCCCTCTGTCGGTGTGCCTCTCACTTCCTCTGTCGGTGAGTGTCTCACTCTCTCTCCCTCTGTCTGTGTCTCTCTATCTCTCCCTCTCTCGGTGTGTGTGTCTCTCTCTCCCTCTGTCGGTGTCTCTCTCTCCCTCTGTCGGTGTCTCTCTCTCCCTCTGTCGGTGTGTCTCTCTCTCCCTCTGTCGGTGTGTCTCTCTCTCCCTCTGTCGGTGTGTCTCTCTCTCCCTCTGTCGGTGTGTCTCTCTCTCCCTCTGTCGGTGTGTCTCTCTCTCCCTCTGTCGGTGTGTCTCTCTCTCCCTCTGTCGGTGTGTCTCTCTCTCCCTCTGTCGGTGTGTGTGTCTCTCTCTCTCACTCTGTCGGTGTGTGTGTATCTCTCTCCCTCAGTTGATGTGTGTCTCTCTCTCTCCCCCTCTGTCAGTGTGTGTGTGTCTCTCTCCCTCAGTTGGTGTGTGTCTCTCTCTCCCTCTGTCGGTATCTCTCACTCTCCCTCTGTCGGTGTGTCTCTCACTCCCTCTGTCGGTGAGTGTCTCACACTCTCTCCCTCTGTCGGTGTCTCTCTATCTCTCCCTCTGTCGGTGTGTGTCTCTCTCTCTCCCTCTGTCGGTGTCTCTCTCTCCCTCTGTCGGTGTGTCTCTCTCTCCCTCTGTCGGCATCTCTCACTCTCCCTCTGTCGGTGTGTGTGTCTCTCTCTCTCCCTCTGTCGGTGTGTGTGTTTCTCTCCCTCTGTCGGTGTGTCTCTATCTCTCCCTCTGTCGGTGTGTGTCTCTCTCTCCCTCTGTCAGTGTGTGTCTCTCTCTCTCCCTCTGTCAGTGTGTGTCTCTCTCTCTCCCTCTGTCAGTGTGTGTCTCTCTGACTCCCTCTGTCGGTGTGTGTCTCTCTCCCTCTGTCAGTGTGTGTGTCTCTCTCCCTCTGTCGGTGTGTCTCTCTCTCCCTCTGTCGGTGTGTGTGACTCTCTCTCCCTCTGTCGGTGTGTGTCTCTCTCACTCCCTCTGTCGGTGTGTGTGTCTCTCTCTCCCTCAGTCGGTGTCTCTCTCTCTCCCTCTGTCGGTGTGTGTCTCTCTCTCTCACTCTGTCGGTGTGTGTGTCTCTCTCTCCCTCTGTCGGTGTGTGTCTCTCTCTCCCTCTGTCGGTGTGCGTGTCTCTCTCTCTCTGTCGGTGTGCGTGTGTCTCTCTCTCTCTGTCGGTGTGTGTCTCTCTCTCTCCCTCTGTCGGTGTGTGTCTCTCTCTCTCACTCTGTCGGTGTCTGTGTCTCTCTCTCACTCTGTCGGTGTCTGTGTCTCTCTCTCCCTCTGTCGGTGTGTGGGTCTCTCTCTCCCTCTGTCGGTGTGTGGGTCTCTCTCTCCCTCTGTCGGTGTGTCTTTCTCACTCACTGTGTCGGTGTGTGTGTGTCTCTCTCTCCCTCTGTCGGTGTGTGTCTCTCTCTCCCTCTGTGGGTGTGTGTCTCTCTCTCCCTCTGTCGGTGTGTGTGTGTCTCTCTCTCCCTCTGTCAGTGTGCGTGTCTCTCTCTCTCCCTCTTTCGGTGTGTATGTGTCTCTCTCCCTCTGTCAGTGTGTGTGTCTCTCTCCCTCTGTCGGTGTGTCTCTCTCTACCTCTGTCGGTGTGTCTCTCTCTACCTCTGTCGGTGTGTCTCTCTCTCCCTCTGTCGGTGTGTCTCTCTCTCCCTCTGTCGGTGTGTGTGTGTCTCTCTCTTTCCCTCTGTCGGTGTGTGTCTCTCTCTCCCTCTGTCGGTGTGTGTCTCTCTCTGCCTCTGTAGGTGTGTCTCTCTCTCTCTCCCTCTGTCGGTGTGTGTGTCTCTCTCTCTCCCTCTGTCGGTGTGTGTCTCTCTCTCCCTCTGTCGGTGTGTGTGTCTCTCTCTCCCTCTGTCAGTATGTGTCTCTCTGTGCCTCTGTCGGTGTGTGTCTCTGTCTGCCTCTGTGGGTGTGTGCGTGTCTCTCTCTCCCTATGTCGGTGTGTGTGTGTCTCTCTCTCTCCCTCTGTCGGTGTGTGTGTGTGTCTCTCTCTCCCTCTGTCGGTGTGTGTGTCTCCCTCTGTCGGTGTGTGTGTCTCCCTCTGTCGGTGTGTGTGTCTCCCTCTCTCTCCCTCTGTCGGTGTCTCTCTCTCTCCCTCAGTCGGTGTGTGTCTCTCTCTCCCTCTATCGGTGTGTGTGTCTCTCTATCTCTCCCTCTGTCGGTGAGTGTGTCTCCCTCTCCCTCAGTCGGTGTGTGTCACTCTCTCTCCCTCTGTCGGTGTGTGTCTCTCTCTCCCTCTGTCGGTGTGTGTCTCTCTCTCCCTCTGTCGGTGTGTGACTCTCTCCCTCTGTCGGTGTGTGTCTCTCTCTCCCTCTGTCGGTGTGTGTGTCTCTCTCTGCCTCTGTCGGTGTGTGTCTCTCTCTCTCCCTCTGTCGGTGTGTGTCTCTCTCTCTCTCCCACTGTCGGTGTGTGTCTCTCTCTCCCTCCCTCTGTCGGTGTGTGTCTCTCTCTCCCTCCCTCTGTCGGTCTGTGTGTCTCTCTCTCCCTCTGTCGGTGTGTGTGTGTCTCTCTCCCTCAGTTGGTGTGTGTCTCTCACTCCCTCTGTCAGTGTGTGTGTGTCTCTCTCTCCCTCTGTCGGTGTGTCCCTCTCTCCCTCTGTCGGTGTGTCTCTCTCTCCCTCTGTCGGTGTGTGTGTGTCTCTCTCTCCCTCTGTCGGTTTGTGTCTCTCTCTCTCCCTCTGTCGGTGTGTGTCTCTCTCTCCCTCTGTCGGTGTGTGTCTCTCTCTGCCTCTGGAGGTGTGTCTCTCTATCTCTCCCTCTGTCGGTGTGTGTGTCTCTCTCTCTCCCTCTGTCGGTGTGTGTCTCTCTCTCCCTCTGTCGGTGTGTGTGTCTCTCTCTCCCTCTGTCGGTGTGTCTCTCTCTCTCTCCCTCTGTAGGTGTGTGTCTCTCTGTGCCTCTGTGGGTGTGTGTCTCTCTCTGCCTCTGTCAGTGTGTGTCTCTCTCTCCCTCTGTCAGTGTGTGTCTCTCTCTCCCTCTGTCGGTGTGTGTGTGTCTCTCTCTCCGTCTGTCGGTGTGTGTGTCTCTCTCTCCCTCTGTCGGTGTGTGTGTGTCTCTCTCTCCCTCTGTCAGTGTGTGTGTGTGTCTCTCTCTCCCTATGTCGGTGTGTGTGTGTCTCTCTCTCTCCCTCTGTCGGTGTGTGTGTGTCTCTCTCTCTCCCTCTGTCGGTGTGTGTGTCTCCCTCTGTCGGTATGTGTGTCTCCCTCTGTCGGTGTGTGTGTCTCTCTCCCTCTGTCGGTGTGTGTGTCTCCCTCTCTCTCCCTCTGTCGGTGTCTCTCTCTCTCCCTCAGTCGGTGTGTGTCTCTCTCTCCCTCTATCGGTGTGTGTGTATCTCTATCTCTCCCTCTGTCGGTGGGTGTGTGTCACTCTCTCTCCCTCTGTCGGTGTGTGTCTCTCTCTCCCTCTGTCGGTGTGTGTCTCTCTCTCCCTCTGTCGGTGTGTGTCTCTCTCTCCCTCTGTCGGTGTGTGACTCTCTCCCTCTGTCGGTGTGTGTTTCTCTCTCCCTCTGTCGGTGTGTGTGTCTCTCTCTGCCTCTGTCGGTGTGTGTCTCTCACTCCCTCTGTCGGTGTGTGTCTCTCTCTCTCCCTCTGTCGGTGTGTGTCTCTCTCTCTCTCCCACTGTCGGTGTGTGTCTGTCTCTCTCCCTCAGTTGGTGTGTGTCTCTCACTCCCTCTGTCAGTGTGTGTGTGTCTCTCTCTCCCTCTGTCAGTGTGTGTGTGTGTCTCTCTTTCCCTCTGTCGGTGTGTCTCTCTCTCCCTGTGTCGGTGTGTGTGTGTCTCTCTCCCTCAGTTGGTGTGTGTCTCTCACTCCCTCTGTCAGTGTGTGTGTGTCTCTCTCTCCCTCTGTCAGTGTGTGTGTGTGTCTCTCTTTCCCTCTGTCGGTGTCTCTCTCTCTCCCTCTGTCGGTCTGTGCGTCTCTCTCTCCCTCTGTCGGTGTGTCTCTCTCTCCCTCTGTCGGTGTGTGTGTCTCTCACTCCCTCTGTCGGTGAGTGTCTCTCTCTCTCTCCCTCTGTCGGTGTGTCTCTCTCTCCCTCTGTCGGTGTGTGTGTCTCTCTCTCCCTCTGTCGGTGAGTGTCTCTCTCTCTCCCTCTGTCAGTGTGTGTGTCTCTCTCTCCATCTGTCAGTGTGTGTGTGTCTCTCTCCCTCTGTCGGTGTGTCTCTCTCTGTCTCCCTGTGTCGGTGTGTCTCTCTCTGTCTCCCTCTGTCGGTGTGTGTGTCTCTCTCTCCCTCTGTCGGTGTGTGTCTCTCTCTGCCTCTGTCAGTGTGTGTCTCTCTCTCCCTCTGTCGGTGTGTCTCTCTCTCCCTCTGTCGGTGTGTGTGTGTCTCTCTCTCCCTCTGTCGGTGTGCGTGTCTCTCTGCCTCTGCCAGTGTGTGTGTGTCTCTCTCCCTCTGTCGGTGTGTGTGTCTCTCTCTGCCTCTGTTGGTGTGTGTGTCTCTCTCTCCCTCTGTCGGTGTGTCTCTCTCTGCCTCTGTCGGTGTGTGTGTCTCTCTCTCCCTCTGTCGGTGTGTGTCTCTCTCTCTCCCTCTCTCGGTGTGTCTCTCTCTCTCTCCCTCTGTCAGTGTGTGTGTCTCTCTCTCCCTCTGTCAGTGTGTGTGTCTCTCACTCCCGCTGTCGGTGTGTGTCTCTGCCTCTGTCAGTGTGTGTCTCTCTCTGCCTCTGTCGGTGTGTGTGTCTCTCCCTCTGTCGGTGTGTGTGTGTCTCTCTCTCCCTCTGTCGGTGTGCGTGTCTCTCTGCCTCTGCCGGTGTGTGTGTGTCTCTCTCCCTCTGTTGGTGTGTATGTCTCTCTCTGCCTCTGTCGGTGTGTGTGTCTCTCTCTCCCTCTGTCGGTGTGTCTCTCTCTGCCTCTGTCGGTGTGTCTATCTCTCTCTCCCTCTGTCGGTGTGTCTCTCTCTGTCTCCCTGTGTCGGTGTGTCTCTCTCTGTCTCCCTCTGTCGGTGTGTGTGTCTCTCTCTCCCTCTGTCGGTGTGTGTCTCTCTGTGCCTCTGTCGGTGTGTGTGTCTCTCTCTGCCTCTGTCGGTGTGTGTCTCTCTCTGCCTCTGTCGGTGTGTGTCTCTCTCTGCCTCTGTCGGTGTGTGTGTGTCTCTCTCTCCCTCTGTCGGTGTGTGTGTCTCTCTCTCCCTCTGTCGGTGTGTCTCTCTCTCTCCCTCTGTCGGTGTGTGTGTGTCTCTCTCTCCCTCTGTCGGTGTGTCAGTCTCTCTCCCTCTGTCGGTGTGTGTGTGTCTCTCTCTCCCTCTGTCGGTGTGTCTCTCCCTCTCCCTCTGTCGGTGAGTGTGTCTCTCTCTCCCTCTGTCGGTGTGCCTCTCACTTCCTCTGTCAGTGAGTGTCTCACTCTCTCTCCCTCTGTCTGTGTCTCTCTATCTCTCCCTCTGTCGGTGTGTGTGTCTCTCTCTCCCTCTGTCGGTGTCTCTCTCTCCCTCTGTCGGTGTGTCTCTCTCTCCCTCTGTTGGTGTGTCTCTCTCTCCCTCTGTCGGTGTGTCTCTCTCTCCCTCTGTCGGTGTGTCTCTCTCTCCCTCTGTCGGTGTGTCTCTCTCTCCCTCTGTCGGTGTGTCTCTCTCTCCCTCTGTCGGTGTGTCTCTCTCTCCCTCTGTCGGTGTGTCTCTCTCTCCCTCTGTCGGTGTGTCTCTCTCTCCCTCTGTCGGTGTGTCTCTCTCTCCCTCTGTCGGTGTGTGTGTCTCTCTCTCTCACTCTGTCGGTGTGTGTGTATCTCTCTCCCTCAGTTGATGTGTGTCTCTCTCTCTCCCCCTCTGTCAGTGTGTGTGTGTCTCTCTCCCTCAGTTGGTGTGTGTCTCTCTCTCCCTCTGTCGGTATCTCTCACTCTCCCTCTGTCGATGTGTCTCTCACTCCCTCTGTCGGTGAGTGTCTCACACTCTCTCCCTCTGTCGGTGTCTCTCTATCTCTCCCTCTGTCGGTGTGTGTCTCTCTCTCTCCCTCTGTCGGTGTCTCTCTCTCCCTCTGTCGGTGTGTCTCTCTCTCCCTCTGTCGGCATCTCTCACTCTCCCTCTGTCGGTGTGTGTGTCTCTCTCTCTCCCTCTGTCGGTGTGTGTGTTTCTCTCCCTCTGTCGGTGTGTCTCTATCTCTCCCTCTGTCGATGTGTGTCTCTCTCTCCCTCTGTCGGTGTGTGTCTCTCTCTCCCTCTGTCAGTGTGTGTCTCTCTCTCTCCCTCTGTCAGTGTGTGTCTCTCTCTCTCCCTCTGTCAGTGTGTGTCTCTCTGACTCCCTCTGTCGGTGTGTGTCTCTCTCCCTCTGTCAGTGTGTGTGTCTCTCTCCCTCTGTCGGTGTGTCTCTCTCCCTCTGTCGGTGTGTCTCTCTCTCCCTCTGTCGGTGTGTGTGACTCTCTCTCCCTCTGTCGGTGTGTGTCTCTCTCACTCCCTCTGTCGGTGTGTGTGTCTCTCTCTCCCTCAGTCGGTGTCTCTCTCTCTCCCTCTGTCGGTGTGTGTCTCTCTCTCTCACTCTGTCGGTGTGTGTGTGTCTCTCTCTCCCTCTGTCGGTGTGTGTCTCTCTCTCTCTGTCGGTGTGCGTGTGTCTCTCTCTCTCTGTCGGTGTGTGTCTCTCTCTCTCCCTCTGTCGGTGTGTGTCTCTCTCTCTCACTCTGTCGGTGTCTGTGTCTCTCTCTCACTCTGTCGGTGTCTGTGTCTCTCTCTCCCTCTGTCGGTGTGTGGGTCTCTCTCTCCCTCTGTCGGTGTGTGGGTCTCTCTCTCCCTCTGTCGGTGTGTCTTTCTCTCTCACTGTGTCGGTGTGTGTGTGTCTCTCTCTCCCTCTGTCGGTGTGTGTCTCTCTCTCCCTCTGTGGGTGTGTGTCTCTCTCTGCCTCTGTCGTTGTGCGTGTCTCTCTCTCTCCCTCTTTCGGTGTGTATGTGTCTCTCTCCCTCTGTCAGTGTGTGTGTCTCTCTCCCTCTGTCGGTGTGTCTCTCTCTACCTCTGTCGGTGTGTCTCTCTCTCCCTCTGTCGGTGTGTGTCTCTCTCTGCCTCTGTAGGTGTGTCTCTCTCTCTCTCCCTCTGTCGGTGTGTGTGTCTCTCTCTCTCCCTCTGTCGGTGTGTGTCTCTCTCTCCCTCTGTCGGTGTGTGTGTCTCTCTCTCCCTCTGTCAGTATGTGTCTCTCTGTGCCTCTGTCGGTGTGTGTCTCTGTCTGCCTCTGTGGGTGTGTGCGTGTCTCTCTCTCCCTATGTCGGTGTGTGTGTGTCTCTCTCTCTCCCTCTGTCGGTGTGTGTGTGTGTCTCTCTCTCCCTCTGTCGGTGTGTGTGTCTCCCTCTGTCGGTGTGTGTGTCTCCCTCTGTCGGTGTGTGTGTCTCCCTCTCTCTCCCTCTGTCGGTGTCTCTCTCTCTCCCTCAGTCGGTGTGTGTCTCTCTCTCCCTCTATCGGTGTGTGTGTCTCTCTATCTCTCCCTCTGTCGGTGAGTGTGTCTCCCTCTCCCTCAGTCGGTGTGTGTCACACTCTCTCCCTCTGTCGGTGTGTGTCTCTCTCTCCCTCTGTCGGTGTGTGTCTCTCTCTCCCTCTGTCGGTGTGTGACTCTCTCCCTCTGTCGGTGTGTGTCTCTCTCTCCCTCTGTCGGTGTGTGTGTCTCTCTCTGCCTCTGTCGGTGTGTGTCTCTCTCTCTCCCTCTGTCGGTGTGTGTCTCTCTCTCTCTCCCACTGTCGGTGTGTGTCTCTCTCTCCCTCCCTCAGTCGGTGTGTGTCTCTCTCTCCCTCCCTCTGTCGGTCTGTGTGTCTCTCTCTCCCTCTGTCGGTGTGTGTGTGTCTCTCTCCCTCAGTTGGTGTGTGTCTCTCACTCCCTCTGTCAGTGTGTGTGTGTCTCTCTCTCCCTCTGTCGGTGTGTCCCTCTCTCCCTCAGTCGGTGTGTCTCTCTCTCCCTCTGTCGGTGTGTGTGTGTCTCTCTCTCCCTCTGTCGGTTTGTGTCTCTCTCTCTCCCTCTGTCGGTGTGTGTCTCTCTCTCCCTCTGTCGGTGTGTGTCTCTCTCTGCCTCTGTAGGTGTGTCTCTCTATCTCTCCCTCTGTCGGTGTGTGTGTCTCTCTCTCTCCCTCTGTCGGTGTGTGTGTCTCTCTCTCCCTCTGTCGGTGTGTGTGTCTCTCTCTCCCTCTGTCGGTGTGTCTCTCTCTCTCTCCCTCTGTAGGTGTGTGTCTCTCTGTGCCTCTGTGGGTGTGTGCGTGTCTCTCTCTGCCTCTGTCGGTGTGTGTCTCTCTCTCCCTCTGTCAGTGTGTGTCTCTCTCTCCCTCTGTCAGTGTGTGTCTCTCTCTCCCTCTGTCGGTGTGTGTGTCTCTCTCTCCGTCTGTCGGTGTGTGTGTCTCTCTCTCCCTCTGTCGGTGTGTGTGTGTCTCTCTCTCCCTCTGTCAGTGTGTGTGTGTGTCTCTCTCTCCCTATGTCGGTGTGTGTGTGTCTCTCTCTCTCCCTCTGTCGGTGTGTGTGTGTCTCTCTCTCTCCCTCTGTCGGTGTGTGTGTCTCCCTCTGTCGGTATGTGTGTCTCCCTCTGTCGGTGTGTGTGTCTCTCTCCCTCTGTCGGTGTGTGTGTCTCCCTCTCTCTCCCTCTGTCGGTGTCTCTCTCTCTCCCTCAGTCGGTGTGTGTCTCTCTCTCCCTCTATCGGTGTGTGTGTATCTCTATCTCTCCCTCTGTCGGTGGGTGTGTGTCACTCTCTCTCCCTCTGTCGGTGTGTGTCTCTCTCTCCCTCTGTCGGTGTGTGTCTCTCTCTCCCTCTGTCGGTGTGTGTCTCTCTCTCCCTCTGTCGGTGTGTGACTCTCTCCCTCTGTCGGTGTGTGTGTCTCTCTCCCTCTGTCGGTGTGTGGGTCTCTCTCTGCCTCTGTCGGTGTGTGTCTCTCACTCCCTCTGTCGGTGTGTGTCTCTCTCTCTCCCTCTGTCGGTGTGTGTCTCTCTCTCTCTCCCACTGTCGGTGTGTGTCTGTCTCTCTCCCTCAGTTGGTGTGTGTCTCTCACTCCCTCTGTCAGTGTGTGTGTGTCTCTCTCTCCCTCTGTCAGTGTGTGTGTGTGTCTCTCTTTCCCTCTGTCGGTGTGTCTCTCTCTCCCTCTGTCGGTGTGTGTGTGTCTCTCTCCCTCAGTTGGTGTGTGTCTCTCACTCCCTCTGTCAGTGTGTGTGTGTCTCTCTCTCCCTCTGTCAGTGTGTGTGTGTCTCTCTTTCCCTCTGTCGGTGTCTCTCTCTCTCCCTCTGTCGGTGTGTGTGTCTCTCTCTCCCTCTGTCGGTGTGTCTCTCTCTCCCTCTGTCGGTGTGTGTGTCTCTCACTCCCTCTGTCGGTGAGTGTCTCTCTCTCTCTCCCTCTGTCGGTGTGTCTCTCTCTCCCTCTGTCGGTGTGTGTGTCTCTCTCTCCCTCTGTCGGTGAGTGTCTCTCTCTCTCCCTCTGTCAGTGTGCGTGTCTCTCTCTCCCTCTGTCAGTGTGTGTGTGTCTCTCTCCCTCTGTCGGTGTGTCTCTCTCTGTCTCCCTGTGTCGGTGTGTCTCTCTCTGTCTCCCTCTGTCGGTGTGTGTGTCTCTCTCTCCCTCTGTCGGTGTGTGTCTCTCTCTGCCTCTGTCAGTGTGTGTCTCTCTCTCCCTCTGTCGGTGTGTCTCTCTCTCCCTCTGTCGGTGTGTGTGTGTCTCTCTCTCCCTCTGTCGGTGTGCGTGTCTCTCTGCCTCTGCCAGTGTGTGTGTGTCTCTCTCCCTCTGTCGGTGTGTGTGTCTCTCTCTGCCTCTGTTGGTGTGTGTGTCTCTCTCTCCCTCTGTCGGTGTGTCTCTCTCTGCCTCTGTCGGTGTGTGTGTCTCTCTCTCCCTCTGTCGGTGTGTGTCTCTCTCTCTCCCTCTCTCGGTGTGTCTCTCTCTCTCTCCCTCTGTCAGTGTGTGTGTCTCTCTCTCCCTCTGTCAGTGTGTGTGTCTCTCACTCCCGCTGTCGGTGTGTGTCTCTGCCTCTGTCAGTGTGTGTCTCTCTCTGCCTCTGTCGGTGTGTGTGTCTCTCCCTCTGTCGGTGTGTGTGTGTCTCTCTCTCCCTCTGTCGGTGTGCGTGTCTCTCTGCCTCTGCCGGTGTGTGTGTGTCTCTCTCCCTCTGTTGGTGTGTATGTCTCTCTCTGCCTCTGTCGGTGTGTGTGTCTCTCTCTCCCTCTGTCGGTGTGTCTCTCTCTGTCTCCCTGTGTCGGTGTGTCTCTCTCTGTCTCCCTCTGTCGGTGTGTGTGTCTCTCTCTCCCTCTGTCGGTGTGTGTCTCTCTGTGCCTCTGTCGGTGTGTGTCTCTCTGTGCCTCTGTCGGTGTGTGTCTCTCTCTGCCTCTGTCAGTGTGTGTCTCTCTCTACCTCTGTTAGTGTGTGTCTCTCCCTCTGTCGGTGTGTGTGTGCCTCCCTTTCCCTCTGTGGGTGTTTCTCTCTCCCTCTGTCGGTGTGGGTGTCTGTCGGTGTGTGTCTCTCTCTCCCTCTGTCGGTGTGTGTGTCTCCATCTCACCCTCTTTCGGTGTGTGTGTCACTCGCTCCCGCTGTCGTGTCTGTGTGTCTCTCTCTCTCTCCCTCTCTCGGTGTTTGTGTCTCTCTCTCTCTCTCCCTCTGTCGGTGTGTCTCACTCTCTCTCCCTCTGTCGGTGTGTGTGTCTCTCTCTGTCCCTCTGACGGTGTGTGTGTCTCTCTCTCTCTCTCCCTCTGTCGGTGTGTGTCTCTCTCTCTCTCCCTCTGTCGGTGTGTGTGTCTCCCTCTCTCCCTCTGTCGGTGTGTCTCTCTCTCTCCCTCTGTCGGTGTGTGTCTCTCTCTCTCCCTCTGTCGGTGTGTGTCTCTCTCTCTCCCTGTGTCGGTGTGTCTCTCTTTCTCCCTCTGTCAGTGTGTGTCTCTCTCTCTCCCTCTGTCAGTGTGTGGCTCTCTCTCTCCCTCTGTCAGTGTGTGTCTCTCTCCCTCTGTCGGTGTGTATGTGTCTCTCTCCCTCTGTCAGTGTGTGTGTGTCTCTCTCTCCCTCTGTCGGTGTGTGTGTCTCTCTCTCCCTCTGTCGGTGTGTGTCTCTCTCTCTCCCTCTGTCGGTGTGTGTGTCTCTCTCTCTCCCTCTGTCGGTGTGTGTGTGTCTCTCTCTCTCCCTCTGTCGGTGTGTGTCTCTCTCTCTCTCCCTCTGTCGGTGTGTGTGTCTCTCTCCCTCTGTCGGTGTGTGTGTCTCTCTCTGCCTCTGTCGGTGTGTGTCTCTCTCTGCCTCTGTCGGTGTGTGTGTCTCTCTCTCCCTCTGTCGGTGTCTCTCTCTCCCTCTGTCGGTGTGTCTCTCTCTCCCTCTGTCGGCATCTCTCACTCTCCCTCTGTCGGTGTGTCTCTCTCTCTCCCTCTGTCGGTGTGTGTCTCTCTCTCTCCCTATGTCGGTGTGTCTCTCTCTCTCCCTCTGTCAGTGTGTGTCTCTCTCTCTCCCTCTGTCAGTGTGTGTCTCTCTCTCTCCCTCTGTCAGTGTGTGTCTCTCTCACTCCCTCTGTCGGTGTGTGTCTCTCTCCCTCTGTCAGTGTGTGTGTCACTCTCCCTCTGTCGGTGTGTCTCTCTCCCTCTGTCGGTGTGTCTCTCTCTCCCTCTGTCGGTGTGTGTGACTCCCTCTCCCTCTGTCGGTGTGTGTCTCTCTCTCTCCCTCTGTCGGTGTGTGTGTCTCTCTCTCCCTCTGTCGGTGTGTCTCTCTCTCCCTCTGTCGGTGTGTGTCTCTCTCTCTCACTCTGTCGGTGTGTGTGTCTCTCTCTCCCTCTGTCGGTGTGTGTCTCTCTCTCCCTCTGTCGGTGTGCGTGTCTCTCTCTCTCTGTCGGTGTGCGTGTGTCTCTCCCTCTGTCGGTGTGTGTCTCTCTCTCTCCCTCTGTCGGTGTGTGTCTCTCTCTCTCACTCTGTCGGTGTCTGTGTCTCTCTCTCCCTCTGTCGGTGTGTGGGTCTCTCTCTCCCTCTGTCGGTGTGTGGGTCTCTCTCTCCCTCTGTCGGTGTGTCTCTCTCTCTCCCTCTGTCGGTGTGTGTCTCTCTCTCCCTCTGTCGGTGTGTGTCTCTCTCTCCCTCTGTCGGTGTGTGTCTCTCTCTCCCTCTGTCGGTGTGTGTCTCTCTCTCCCTCTGTCAGTGTGCGTGTCTCTCTCTCTCCCTCTTTCGGTGTGTATGTGTCTCTCTCCCTCTGTCAGTGTGTGTGTCTCTCTCCCTCTGTCGGTGTGTCTCTCTCTCCCTCTGTCGGTGTGTCTCTCTCTCCCTCTGTCGGTGTGTCTCCCTCTCCCTCTGTCGGTGTGTCTCTCTCTCCCTCTGTCGGTGTGTGTGTGTCTCTCTCTCCCTCTGTCGATGTGTGTCTCTCTCTTTCCCTCTGTCGGTGTGTGTCTCTCTCTCCCTCTGTCGGTGTGTGTCTCTCTCTGCCTCTGTAGGTGTGTCTCTCTCTCTCTCCCTCTGTCGGTGTGTGTGTCTCTCTCTCTCCCTCTGTCGGTGTGTGTCTCTCTCTCCCTCTGTCGGTGTGTGTGTCTCTCTCTCCCTCTGTCGGTATGTGTCTCTCTGTGCCTCTGTCGGTGTGTGTCTCTGTCTGCCTCTGTGGGTGTGTGCGTGTCTCTCTCTGCCTCTGTCGGTGTGTGTCTCTCTCTCCCTCTGTCGGTGTGTGTCTCTCTCTGCCTCTGTCAGTGTGTGTCTCTCTCTCCCTCTGTCGGTGTGTGTGTCTCTCTCTCCGTCTGTCGGTGTGTGTGTCTCTCTCTCCCTCTGTCAGTGTGTGTGTGTGTCTCTCTCTCCCTATGTCGGTGTGTGTGTGTCTCTCTCTCTCCCTCTGTCGGTGTGTGTGTGTCTCTCTCTCTCCCACTGTCGGTGTGTGTGTCTCCCTCTGTCGGTGTGTGTGTCTCCCTCTGTCGGTATGTGTGTCTCTCTCCCTCTGTCGGTGTGTGTGTCTCCCTCTCTCTCCCTCTGTCGGTGTCTCTCTCTCTCCCTCAGTCGGTGTGTGTCTCTCTCTCCCTCTATCGGTGTGTGTGTCTCTCTATCTCTCCCTCTGTCGGTGAGTGTGTCTCCCTCTCCCTCAGTCGGTGTGTGTCACTCTCTCTCCCTCTGTCGGTGTGTGTCTCTCTCTCCCTCTGTCGGTGTGTGTCTCTCTCTCTCCCTCTGTCGGTGTGTGACTCTCTCCCTCTGTCGGTGTGTGTGTCTCTCTCCCTCTATCGGTGTGTGTGTCTCTCTCTGCCTCTGTCGGTGTGTGTCTCTCACTCCCTCTGTCGGTGTGTGTCTCTCTCTCTCTCCCACTGTCGGTGTGTGTCTCTCTCTCCCTCCCTCTGTCGGTGTGTGTCTCTCTCTCCCTCCCTCTGTCGGTGTGTGTGTCTCTCTCTCCCTCTGTCGGTGTGTGTGTGTCTCTCTCCCTCAGTTGGTGTGTGTCTCTCACTCCCTCTGTCAGTGTGTGTGTGTCTCTCTCTCCCTCTGTCGGTGTGTCTCTCTCTCCCTCTGTCGGTGTGTCTCTCTCTCCCTCTGTCGGTGTGTGTCTCTCTCTCTCTCCCTCTGTCGGTGTGTGTGTCTCTCTCTCCCTCCCTCTGTCGGTGTGTGTCTCTCTCTCCCTCCCTCTGTCGGTCTGTGTGTCTCTCTCTGCCTCTGTCGGTGTGTGTGTGTCTCTCTCCCTCTGTCGGTGTGTGTGTCTCTCTCTCCCTCTGTCGGTGTGTGTCTCTCACTCCCTCTGTCAGTGTGTGTGTGTCTCTCTCTCCCTCTGTCGGTGTGTCTCTCTCTCCCTCTGTCGGTGTGTCTCTCTCTCCCTCTGTCGGTGTGTGTGTGTCTCTCTCTCCCTCTGTCGGTGTGTGTCTCTCTCTCTCCCTCTGTCGGTGTGTGTCTCTCTCTGCCTCTGTAGGTGTGTCTCTCTCTCTCTCCCTCTGTCGGTGTGTGTGTCTCTCTCTCCCTCTGTCGGTGTGTCTCTCTCTGCTTCTGTCGGTGTGTGTGTCTCTCTCTCCCTCTGTCGGTGTGTCTCTCTCTCCCTCTGTCGGTGTGCGTGTCTCTCTCTCTCCCTCTGTCGGTGTGTGTGTCTCTCTCTCCCTCTGTCGCTGTGTGTCTCTCTCTCCCTCTGTCAGTGTGTGTGTCTCTCTCTCCCTCTGTCGGTGTATGTGTCTCTCTCTCCCTCTGTCGGTCTATGTGTGTCTCTCTCTCTCCCTCCCTCTGTCGGTGTGTGTCTCTCTCTCTCCCTCTGTCAGTGTGTGAGTCTCTCTCTCCCTCTGTCAGTGTGTGTGTCTCTCTCTCCGTCTGTCGGTGTGTGTCTCTCTCATTCCCTCTGTCGGTGTGTGTGTGTCTCTCTCCCTCTGTCAGTGTGTGTGTCACTCTCTCCCTCTGTCGGTGTGTGTCTCTCTCTCTCCCTCTGTCAGTGTGTGTGTCTCTCTCTCCCTCTGTCAGTGTGTGTGTGTCTCTCTGCCTCTGTCGGTGTGTGTGTCTCTCTCTCCCTCTGTCGGTGTGTCTCTCTCTGCCTCTGTCGGTGTGTGTGTCTCTCTCTCCCTCTGTCGGTGTGTGTCTCTCTCTCTCCCTCTCTCGGTGTGTCTCTCTCTCTCTCTCCCTCTGTCAGTGTGTGTGTCTCTCTCTCCCTCTGTCAGTGTGTGTGTCTCTCACTCCCGCTGTCGGTGTGTGTCTCTGCCTCTGTCAGTGTGTGTCTCTCTCTGCCTCTGTCGGTGTGTGTGTCTCTCCCTCTGTCGGTGTGTGTGTGTCTCTCTCTCCCTCTGTCGGTGTGCGTGTCTCTCTGCCTCTGCCGGTGTGTGTCTCTCTCTCCCTCTGTCAGTGTGTGTGTCTCTCACTCCCGCTGTCGGTGTGTGTCTCTGCCTCTGTCAGTGTGTGTCTCTCTCTGCCTCTGTCGGTGTGTGTGTCTCTCCCTCTGTCGGTGTGTGTGTGTCTCTCTCTCCCTCTGTCGGTGTGCGTGTCTCTCTGCCTCTGTCGGTGTGTGTGTCTCTCTCTCCCTCTGTCGGTGTGTCTCTCTCTGCCTCTGTCGGTGTGTCTCTCTCTCTCTCCCTCTGTCGGTGTGTGTCTCTCTCTCTCCCTCTGTCGGTGTGTGTCTCTCTGTGCCTCTGTCGGTGTGTGTCTCTCTGTGCCTCTGTCGGTGTGTGTCGCTCTCTGCCTCTGTCAGTGTGTGTCTCTCTCTACCTCTGTCAGTGTGTGTCTCTCCCTCTGTCGGTGTGTGTGTGCCTCCCTTTCCCTCTGTGGGTGTTTCTCACTCCCTCTGTCGGTGTGGGTGTCTGTCTCTCCCTCTGTCGGTGTGTGTCTCTCTCTCCCTCTGTCGGTGTGTGTCTCTCTCTCTCTCCCTCTCTCGGTGTTTGTGTCTCTCTCTCTCTCTCCCTCTGTCGGTGTGTGTGTCTCTCTCTGTCCCTCTGACGGTGTGTGTGTCTCTCTCTCTCTCTCCCTCTGTCGGTGTGTGTCTCTCTCTCTCTCCCTCTGTCGGTGTGTGTGTCTCTCTCTCTCCCTCTGTCGGTGTGTCTCTCTCTCTCCCTCTGTCGGTGTGTGTCTCTCTCTCTCCCTCTGTCGGTGTGTGTCTCTCTCTCTCCCTATGTCGGTGTGTCTCTCTTTCTCCCTCTGTCAGTGTGTGTCTCTCTCTCTCCCTCTGTCAGTGTGTGGCTCTCTCTCTCTCTCTGTCAGTGTGTGTCTCTCTCCCTCTGTCGGTGTGTATGTGTCTCTCTCCCTCTGTCAGTGTGTGTGTGTCTCTCTCTCCCTCTGTCGGTGTGTGTGTGTCTCTCTCTCTCCCTCTGTCGGTGTGTGTCTCACTCTCTCTCCCTCTGTCGGTGTGTGTGTCTCTCTCTCCCTCTGTCGGTGTGTGTCTCTCTCTCTCCCTCTGTCGGTGTGTGTGTCTCTCTCTCTCCCTCTGTCGGTGTGTGTGTCTCTCTCCCTCTGTCGGTGTGTGTGTCTCTCTCTCTCCCTCTGTCGGTGTGTGTGTCTCTCTCTCCCTCTGTCGGTGTGTGTCTCTCTCTCTCTCTCTGTCGGTGTGTGTGTCTCTCTCTCTCCCTCTGTCGGTGTGTGTGTCTCTCTCCCTCTGTCGGTGTGTGTGTCTCTCTCTGCCTCTGTCGGTGTGTGTCTCTCTCTGCCTCTGTCGGTGTGTGTGTCTCTCTCTCCCTCTGTCGGTGTCTCTCTCTCCCTCTGTCGGTGTGTGTCTCTCTGTGCCTCTGTCGGTGTGTGTCTCTCTGTGCCTCTGTCGGTGTGTGTCTCTCTCTGCCTCTGTCAGTGTGTGTCTCTCTCTACCTCTGTTAGTGTGTGTCTCTCCCTCTGTCGGTGTGTGTGTGCCTCCCTTTCCCTCTGTGGGTGTTTCTCTCTCCCTCTGTCGGTGTGGGTGTCTGTCTCTCCCTCTGTCGGTGTGTGTCTCTCTCTCCCTCTGTCGGTGTGTGTGTCTCCATCTCACCCTCTTTCGGTGTGTGTGTCACTCGCTCCCTCTGTCGTGTCTGTGTGTCTCTCTCTCTCTCCCTCTCTCGGTGTTTGTGTCTCTCTCTCTCTCTCCCTCTGTCGGTGTGTCTCACTCTCTCTCCCTCTGTCGGTGTGTGTGTCTCTCTCTGTCCCTCTGACGGTGTGTGTGTCTCTCTCTCTCTCTCCCTCTGTCGGTGTGTGTCTCTCTCTCTCTCCCTCTGTCGGTGTGTGTGTCTCTCTCTCTCCCTCTGTCGGTGTGTCTCTCTCTCTCCCTCTGTCGGTGTGTGTCTCTCTCTCTCCCTCTGTCGGTGTGTGTCTCTGTCTCTCCCTATGTCGGTGTGTGGCTCTCTCTCTCCCTCTGTCAGTGTGTGTCTCTCTCCCTCTGTCGGTGTGTATGTGTCTCTCTCCCTCTGTCAGTGTGTGTGTGTCTCTCTCTCCCTCTGTCGGTGTGTGTGTGTCTCTCTCTCTCCCTCTGTCGGTGTGTGTCTCACTCTCTCTCCCTCTGTCGGTGTGTGTGTCTCTCTCTCCCTCTGTCGGTGTGTGTGTCTCTCTCTCCCTCTGTTGGTGTGTGTCTCTCTCTCTCCCTCTGTCGGTGTGTGTGTCTCTCTCTCTCCCTCTGTCGGTGTGTGTGTGTCTCTCTCTCTCCCTCTGTCGGTGTGTGTCTCTCTCTCTCTCCCTCTGTCGGTGTGTGTGTCTCTCTCCCTCTGTCGGTGTGTGTGTCTCTCTCTGCCTCTGTCGGTGTGTGTCTCTCTCTGCCTCTGTCGGTGTGTGTGTCTCTCTCTCCCTCTGTCGGTGTCTCTCTCTCCCTCTGTCGGTGTTTGTCTCTCTGTGCCTCTGTCGGTGTGTGTCTCTCTGTGCCTCTGTCGGTGTGTGTCTCTCTCTGCCTCTGTCAGTGTGTGTCTCTCTCTACCTCTGTTAGTGTGTGTCTCTCCCTCTGTCGGTGTGTGTGTGCCTCCCTTTCCCTCTGTGGGTGTTTCTCTCTCCCTCTGTCGGTGTGGGTGTCTGTCTCTCCCTCTGTCGGTGTGTGTCTCTCTCTCCCTCTGTCGGTGTGTGTGTCTCCATCTCACCCTCTTTCGGTGTGTGTGTCACTCGCTCCCTCTGTCGTGTCTGTGTGTCTCTCTCTCTCTCCCTCTCTCGGTGTTTGTGTCTCTCTCTCTCTCTCCCTCTGTCGGTGTGTCTCACTCTCTCTCCCTCTGTCGGTGTGTGTGTCTCTCTCTGTCCCTCTGACGGTGTGTGTGTCTCTCTCTCTCTCTCCCTCTGTCGGTGTGTGTCTCTCTCTCTCTCCCTCTGTCGGTGTGTGTGTCTCTCTCTCTCCCTCTGTCGGTGTGTCTCTCTCTCTCCCTCTGTCGGTGTGTGTCTCTCTCTCTCCCTCTGTCGGTGTGTGTGTCTCTCTCTCTCCCTATGTCGGTGTGTCTCTCTTTCTCCCTCTGTCAGTGTGTGTCTCTCTCTCTCCCTCTGTCAGTGTGTGGCTCTCTCTCTCCCTCTGTCAGTGTGTGTCTCTCTCCCTCTGTCGGTGTGTGTGTCTCTCTCTCCCTCTGTCGGTGTGTGTCTCTCTCTCTCCCTCTGTCGGTGTGTGTGTCTCTCTCTCTCCCTCTGTCGGTGTGTGTGTGTCTCTCTCTCCCTCTGTCGGTGTGTGTCTCTCTCTCTCTCTCCCTCTGTCGGTGTGTGTGTCTCTCTCCCTCTGTCGGTGTGTGTGTCTCTCTCTGCCTCTGTCGGTGTGTGTGTCTCTCTCTGCCTCTGTCGGTGTGTGTGTCTCTGTCTCCCTCTGTCGGTGTCTCTCTCTCCCTCTGTCGGTGTGTCTCTCTCTCCCTCTGTCGGCATCTCTCACTCTCCCTCTGTCGGTGTGTCTCTCTCTCCCTCTGTCGGTGTGTGTGACTCTCTCTCCCTCTGTCGGTGTGTGTCTCTCTCTCTCCCTCTGTCGGTGTGTGTGTCTCTCTCTCCCTCTGTCGGTGTGTCTCTCTCTCCCTCTGTCGGTGTGTGTCTCTCTCTCTCACTCTGTCGGTGTGTGTGTCTCTCTCTCCCTCTGTCGGTGTGTGTCTCTCTCTCCCTCTGTCAGTGTGCGTGTCTCTCTCTCTCTGTCGGTGTGCGTATGTCTCTCCCTCTGTCGGTGTGTGTCTCTCTCTCCCTCTGTCGGTGTGCGTGTCTCTCTCTCTCTGTCGGTGTGCGTGTGTCTCTCCCTCTGTCGGTGTGTGTCTCTCTCTCTCCCTCTGTCGGTGTGTGTCTCTCTCTCTCACTCTGTCGGTGTCTGTGTCTCTCTCTCCCTCTGTCGGTGTGTGGGTCTCTCTCTCCCTCTGTCGGTGTGTGGGTCTCTCTCTCCCTCTGTCGGTGTGTCTCTCCCTCTCCCTCTGTCGGTGTGTGTATCTCTCTCCCTCTGTCGGTGTGTGTCTCTCTCTCCCTCTGTCGGTGTGTGTCTCTCTCTCCCTCTGTCAGTGTGCGTGTCTCTCTCTCTCCCTCTTTCGGTGTGTATGTGTCTCTCTCCCTCTGTCAGTGTGTGTGTCTCTCTCCCTCTGTCGGCATCTCTCACTCTCCCTCTGTCGGTGTGTCTCTCTCTCCCTCTGTCGGTGTGTGTGACTCTCTCTCCCTCTGTCGGTGTGTGGGTCTCTCTCTCCCTCTGTCGGTGTTTGGGTCTCTCTCTCCCTCTGTCGGTGTGTCTCTCTCTCTCCCTCTGTCGGTGTGTGTATCTCTCTCCCTCTGTCGGTGTGTGTCTCTCTCTCCCTCTGTCGGTGTGTGTCTCTCTCTCCCTCTGTCAGTGTGCGTGTCTCTCTCTCTCCCTCTTTCGGTGTGTATGTGTCTCTCTCCCTCTGTCATTGTGTGTGTCTCTCTCCCTCTGTCGGTGTGTCTCTCTCTCCCTCTGTCGGGGTGTGTCTCTCTCTCCCTCTGTCGGTGTGTGTGTCTCTCTCTCCCTCTGTCGGTGTGTCTCTCTCTCCCTCTGTCGGTGTGTGTCTCTCTCTCTCACTCTGTCGGTGTGTGTGTCTCTCTCTCCCTCTGTCGGTGTGTGTCTCTCTCTCCCTCTGTCAGTGTGCGTGTCTCTCTCTCTCTGTCGGTGTGCGTGTGTCTCTCCCTCTGTCGGTGTGTGTCTCTGTCTGCCTCTGTGGGTGTGTGCGTGTCTCTCTCTGCCTCTGTCGGTGTGTGTCTCTCTCTCCCTCTGTCGGTGTGTGTCTCTCTCTGCCTCTGTCAGTGTGTGTCTCTCTCTCCCTCTGTCGGTGTGTGTGTCTCTCTCTCCGTCTGTCGGTGTGTGTGTCTCTCTCTCCGTCTGTCGGTGTGTGTGTCTCTCTCTCCCTCTGTCAGTGTGTGTGTGTGTCTCTCTCTCCCTATGTCGGTGTGTGTGTGTCTCTCTCTCTCTCTCCCTCTGTCGGTGTGTGTGTCTCTCTCCCTCTGTCGGTGTGTGTGTCTCTCTCTGCCTCTGTCGGTGTGTGTCTCTCTCTCTCTCTCCCTCTGTCGGTGTGTGTGTCTCTCTCCCTCTGTCGGTGTGTGTGTCTCTCTCTGCCTCTGTCGGTGTGTGTGTCTCTCTCTGCCTCTGTCGGTGTGTGTGTCTCTGTCTCCCTCTGTCGGTGTCTCTCTCTCCCTCTGTCGGTGTGTCTCTCTCTCCCTCTGTCGGCATCTCTCACTCTCCCTCTGTCGGTGTGTCTCTCTCTCCCTCTGTCGGTGTGTGTGACTCTCTCTCCCTCTGTCGGTGTGTGTCTCTCTCTCTCCCTCTGTCGGTGTGTGTGTCTCTCTCTCCCTCTGTCGGTGTGTCTCTCTCTCCCTCTGTCGGTGTGTGTCTCTCTCTCTCACTCTGTCGGTGTATGTGTCTCTCTCTCCCTCTGTCGGTGTGTGTCTCTCTCTCCCTCTGTCGGTGTGCGTGTCTCTCTCTGTCGTTGTGCGTGTGTCTCTCCCTCTGTCGGTGTGTGTCTCTCTCTCCCTCTGTCGGTGTGCGTGTCTCTCTCTCTCTGTCGGTGTGCGTGTGTCTCTCCCTCTGTCGGTGTGTGTCTCTCTCTCTCCCTCTGTCGGTGTGTGTCTCTCTCTCTCACTCTGTCGGTGTCTGTGTCTCTCTCTCCCTCTGTCGGTGTGTGGGTCTCTCTCTCCCTCTGTCGGTGTGTGGGTCTCTCTCTCCCTCTGTCGGTGTGTCTCTCTCTCTCCCTCTGTCGGTGTGTGTATCTCTCTCCCTCTGTCGGTGTGTGTCTCTCTCTCCCTCTGTCGGTGTGTGTCTCTCTCTCCCTCTGTCAGTGTGCGTGTCTCTCTCTCTCCCTCTTTCGGTGTGTATGTGTCTCTCTCCCTCTGTCAGTGTGTGTGTCTCTCTCCCTCTGTCGGCATCTCTCACTCTCCCTCTGTCGGTGTGTCTCTCTCTCCCTCTGTCGGTGTGTGTGACTCTCTCTCCCTCTGTCGGTGTGTGGGTCTCTCTCACCCTCTGTCGGTGTGTGGGTCTCTCTCTCCCTCTGTCGGTGTGTCTCTCTCTCTCCCTCTGTCGGTGTGTTTATCTCTCTCCCTCTGTCGGTGTGTGTGTCTCTCTCACTCCCTCTGTCAGTGTGTGTCTCTCTCTCCCTCTGTCGGTGTGTGTCTCTCTCTCCCTCTGTCGGTGTGTGTCTCTCTCTCCCTCTGTCAGTGTGCGTGTCTCTCTCTCTCCCTCTTTCGGTGTGTATGTGTCTCTCTCCCTCTGTCAGTGTGTGTGTCTCTCTCCCTCTGTCGGTGTGTCTCTCTCTCCCTCTGTCGGGGTGTGTCTCTCTCTCCCTCTGTCGGTGTGTGTCTCTCTCTCCCTCTGTCGGTGTGTGTCTCTCTCTGCCTCTGTAGGTGTGTCTCTCTCTCTCTCCCTCTGTCGGTGTGTGTGTCTCTCTCTCTCCCTCTGTCGGTGTGTGTCTCTCTCTCCCTCTGTCGGTGTGTGTGTCTCTCTCTCCCTCTGTCGGTATGTGTCTCTCTGTGCCTCTGTCGGTGTGTGTCTCTGTCTACCTCTGTGGGTGTGTGCGTGTCTCTCTCTGCCTCTGTCGGTGTGTGTCTCTCTCTCCCTCTGTCGGTGTGTGTCTCTCTCTGCCTCTGTCAGTGTGTGTCTCTCTCTCCCTCTGTCGGTGTGTGTGTCTCTCTCTCCGTCTGTCGGTGTGTGTGTCTCTCTCTCCGTCTGTCGGTGTGTGTGTCTCTCTCTCCGTCTGTCGGTGTGTGTGTCTCTCTCTCCGTCTGTCGGTGTGTGTGTCTCTCTCTCCCTCTGTCGGTGTGTGTGTCTCTCTCACTCCCTCTGTCAGTGTGTGTCTCTCTCTCCCTCTGTCGGTGTGTGTCTCTCTCTGCCTCTGTCAGTGTGTGTCTCTCTCTCCCTCTGTCGGTGTGTGTGTCTCTCTCTCCGTCTGTCGGTGTGTGTGTCTCTCTCTCCGTCTGTCGGTGTGTGTGTCTCTCTCTCCCTCTGTCAGTGTGTGTGTGTGTGTCTCTCTCTCCCTATGTCGGTGTGTGTGTGTCTCTCTCTCTCCCTCTGTCGGTGTGTGTGTGTCTCTCTCTCTCCCTCTGTCGGTGTGTGTGTCTCCCTCTGTCGGTGTGTGTGTCTCCCTCTGTCGGTATGTGTGTCTCTCTCCCTCTGTCGGTGTGTGTGTCTCCCTCTCTCTCCCTCTGTCGGTGTCTCTCTCTCTCCCTCAGTCGGTGTGTGTCTCTCTCTCCCTCTATCGGTGTGTGTGTCTCTCTATCTCTCCCTCTGTCGGTGAGTGTGTCTCCCTCTCCCTCAGTCGGTGTGTGTCACTCCCTCTCCCTCTGTCGGTGTGTGTCTCTCTCTCCCTCTGTCGGTGTGTGTCTCTCTCTCCCTCTGTCGGTGTGTGACACTCTCCCTCTGTCGGTGTGTGTGTCTCTCTCCCTCTGTCGGTGTGTGTGTCTCTCTCTGCCTCTGTCGGTGTGTGTCTCTCACTCCCTCTGTCGGTGTGTGTCTCTCTCTCTCTCCCACTGACGGTGTGTGTCTCTCTCTCCCTCCCTCTGTCGGTGTGTGTCTCTCTCTCCCTCCCTCTGTCGGTGTGTGTGTCTCTCTCTCCCTCTGTCGATGTGTGTGTGTCTCTCTCCCTCAGTTGGTGTGTGTCTCTCTCTCCCTCTGTCGGTGTGTCTCTCTCTCCCTCTGTCGGTGTGTCTCTCTCTCCCTCTGTCGGTGTGTCTCTCTCTCCCTCTGTCGGTGTGTCTCTCTCTCCCTCTGTCGGTGTGTGTGTGTCTCTCTCTCCCTCTGTCGGTGTGTGTGTGTCTCTCTCTCCCTCTGTCGGTGTGTGTGTGTCTCTCTCTCCCTCTGTCGGTGTGTGTCTCTCTCTCCCTCTGTCGGTGTGTGTCTCTCTCTGCCTCTGTAGGTGTGTGTCTCTCTCTCTCCCTCTGTCGGTGTGTGTGTCTCTCTCTCGCCCTCTGTCGGTGTGTGTCTCTCTCTCCCTCTGTCGGTGTGTGTGTCTCTCTCTCCCTCTGTCGGTGTGTGTGTCTCTCTCTCCCTCTGTCGGTGTGTCTCTCTCTCTCTCCCTCTGTCAGTGTGTGTCTCTCTGTGCCTCTGTGGGTGTGTGCGTGTCTCTCTCTGCCACTGTCGGTGTGTGTCTCTCTCTCCCTCTGTCGGTGTGTGTCTCTCTTTGCCTCTGTCAGTGTGTGTCTCTCTCTCCCTCTGTCGGTGTGTCTCTCTCTCTCCCTCTGTCGGTGTGCGTGTCTCTCTCTCTCCCTCTGTCGGTGTGTGTGTGTCTCTCTCTCCCTCTGTCAGTGTGTGTGTGTGTCTCTCTCTCCCTATGTCGGTGTGTGTGTGTCTCTCTCTCTCCCTCTGTCGGTGTGTGTGTGTCTCTCTCTCTCCCTCTGTCGGTGTGTGTGTCTCCCTCTGTCGGTGTGTGTGTCTCCCTCTGTCGGTGTGTGTGTCTCTCTCCCTCTGTCCGTGTGTGTGTCTCCCTCTCTCTCCCTCTGTCGGTGTCGCTCTCTCTCCCTCAGTCGGTGTGTGTCTCTCTCTCCCTCTATCGGTGTTTGTGTATCTCTATCTCTCCCTCTGTCGGTGAGTGTGTCTCCCTCTCCCTCAGTCGGTGTGTGTCACTCTCTCTCCCTCTGTCGGTGTGTGTCTCTCTCTCCCTCTGTCGGTGTGTGTCTCTCTCTCCCTCTGTCGGTGTGTGTCTCTCTCTCTCTCTGTCGGTGTGTGACTCTCTCCCTCTGTCGGTGTGTGTGTCTCTCTCCCTCTGTCGGTGTGTGTGTCTCTCTCTGCCTCTGTCGGTGTGTGTCTCTCACTCCCTCTGTCGGTGTGTGTCTCTCTCTCTCCCTCTGTCGGTGTGTGTCTCTCTCTCCCTCTGTCGGTGTGTGTCTCTCTCTCTCTCCCACTGTCGGTGTGTGTCTCTCTCTCCCTCCCTCTGTCGGTGTGTGTCTCTCTCTCTCCCTCTGTCGGTTTGTGTCTCTCTCTCCCTCCCTCTGTCGGTGTGTGTGTCTCTCTCTCCCTCTGTCTGTGTGTGTGTGTCTCTCTCCCTCAGTTGGTGTGTGTCTCTCACTCCCTCTGTCAGTGTGTGTGTGTCTCTCTCTCCCTCTGTCAGTGTGTGTGTGTGTCTCTCTTTCCCTCTGTCGGTGTGTCTCTCTCTCCCTCTGTCGGTGTGTCTCTCTCTCCCTCTGTCGGTGTGTCTCTCTCTCCCTCTGTCGGTGTGTGTCTCTCTCTCCCTCCCTCTGTCGGTGTGTGTGTCTCTCTCTCCCTCTGTCTGTGTGTGTGTGTCTCTCTCCCTCAGTTGGTGTGTGTCTCTCACTCCCTCTGTCAGTGTGTGTGTGTCTCTCTCTCCCTCTGTCAGTGTGTGTGTGTGTCTCTCTTTCCCTCTGTCGGTGTGTCTCTCTCTCCCTCTGTCGGTGTGTCTCTCTCTCCCTCTGTCGGTGTGTCTCTCTCTCCCTCTGTCGGTGTGTGTGTCTCTCACTCCCTCTGTCGGTGAGTGTCTCTCTATCTCTCCCTCTGTCGGTGTGTGTCTCTCTCTCTCGGTCTGTCTCTCGCTCCCTCTGTCTGTGTGTCTCTCTCTCTCTCCCTCTGTCGGTGTGTCTCTCTCTCTCTCCCTCTCTCGGTGTGTGTGTCTCTCTCTCCCACTGTCAGTGTGTGTCTCTCTCTCCCTCTGTCGGTGTGTGTCTCTCTCTCCCTCTATCGGTGTTTGTGTATCTCTATCTCTCCCTCAGTCGGTGTGTGTGTCTCTCTCCCTCTGTCGGTGTGTGTGTCTCTCTCTCCCTCTGTCTGTGTGTGTGTGTCTCTCTCCCTCAGTCGGTGTGTGTGTCTATCTCTCCCTCTGTCGGTGTGTGTGTGTTTCTCTCCCTCTGTCGGTGTGTCTCTCTCTCTCCCTCTGTCAGTGTGTGTCTCTCTCTCCCTCTGTCGGTGTGTGTGTCTCTCTCTCCGTCTGTCGGTGTGTGTGTCTCTCTCTCCGTCTGTCGGTGTGTGTGTCTCTCTCTCCCTCTGTCAGTGTGTGTGTGTGTCTCTCTCTCCCTATGTCGGTGTGTGTGTGTCTCTCTCTCTCCCTCTGTCGGTGTGTGTGTGTCTCTCTCTCTCCCTCTGTCGGTGTGTGTGTCTCCCTCTGTCGGTATGTGTGTCTCTCTCCCTCTGTCGGTGTGTGTGTCTCCCTCTCTCTCCCTCTGTCGGTGTCTCTCTCTCTCCCTCAGTCGGTGTGTGTCTCTCTCTCCCTCTATCGGTGTGTGTGTCTCTCTATCTCTCCCTCTGTCGGTGAGTGTGTCTCCCTCTCCCTCAGTCGGTGTGTGTCACTCCCTCTCCCTCTGTCGGTGTGTGTCTCTCTCTCCCTCTGTCGGTGTGTGTCTCTCTCTCCCTCTGTCGGTGTGTGACACTCTCCCTCTGTCGGTGTGTGTGTCTCTCTCCCTCTGTCGGTGTGTGTGTCTCTCTCTGCCTCTGTCGGTGTGTGTCTCTCACTCCCTCTGTCGGTGTGTGTCTCTCTCTCTCTCCCACTGACGGTGTGTGTCTCTCTCTCCCTCCCTCTGTCGGTGTGTGTCTCTCTCTCCCTCCCTCTGTCGGTGTGTGTGTCTCTCTCTCCCTCTGTCGATGTGTGTGTGTCTCTCTCCCTCAGTTGGTGTGTGTCTCTCTCTCCCTCTGTCGGTGTGTCTCTCTCTCCCTCTGTCGGTGTGTCTCTCTCTCCCTCTGTCGGTGTGTCTCTCTCTCCCTCTGTCGGTGTGTCTCTCTCTCCCTCTGTCGGTGTGTGTGTGTCTCTCTCTCCCTCTGTCGGTGTGTGTGTGTCTCTCTCTCCCTCTGTCGGTGTGTGTGTGTCTCTCTCTCCCTCTGTCGGTGTGTGTCTCTCTCTCCCTCTGTCGGTGTGTGTCTCTCTCTGCCTCTGTAGGTGTGTGTCTCTCTCTCTCCCTCTGTCGGTGTGTGTGTCTCTCTCTCGCCCTCTGTCGGTGTGTGTCTCTCTCTCTCCCTCTGTCGGTGTGTGTGTCTCTCTCTCCCTCTGTCGGTGTGTGTGTCTCTCTCTCCCTCTGTCGGTGTGTCTCTCTCTCTCTCCCTCTGTCAGTGTGTGTCTCTCTGTGCCTCTGTGGGTGTGTGCGTGTCTCTCTCTGCCACTGTCGGTGTGTGTCTCTCTCTCCCTCTGTCGGTGTGTGTCTCTCTTTGCCTCTGTCAGTGTGTGTCTCTCTCTCCCTCTGTCGGTGTGTCTCTCTCTCTCCCTCTGTCGGTGTGCGTGTCTCTCTCTCTCCCTCTGTCGGTGTGTGTGTGTCTCTCTCTCCCTCTGTCAGTGTGTGTGTGTGTCTCTCTCTCCCTATGTTGGTGTGTGTGTGTCTCTCTCTCTCCCTCTGTCGGTGTGTGTGTGTCTCTCTCTCTCCCTCTGTCGGTGTGTGTGTCTCCCTCTGTCGGTGTGTGTGTCTCCCTCTGTCGGTGTGTGTGTCTCTCTCCCTCTGTCCGTGTGTGTGTCTCCCTCTCTCTCCCTCTGTCGGTGTCGCTCTCTCTCCCTCAGTCGGTGTGTGTCTCTCTCTCCCTCTATCGGTGTTTGTGTATCTCTATCTCTCCCTCTGTCGGTGAGTGTGTCTCCCTCTCCCTCAGTCGGTGTGTGTCACTCTCTCTCCCTCTGTCGGTGTGAGTCTCTCTCTCCCTCTGTCGGTGTGTGTCTCTCTCTCCCTCTGTCGGTGTGTGTCTCTCTCTCTCTCTGTCGGTGTGTGACTCTCTCCCTCTGTCGGTGTGTGTGTCTCTCTCCCTCTGTCGGTGTGTGTGTCTCTCTCTGCCTCTGTCGGTGTGTGTCTCTCACTCCCTCTGTCGGTGTGTGTCTCTCTCTCTCCCTCTGTCGGTGTGTGTCTCTCTCTCCCTCTGTCGGTGTGTGTCTCTCTCTCCCTCCCTCTGTCGGTGTGTGTCTCTCTCTCTCCCTCTGTCGGTTTGTGTCTCTCTCTCCCTCCCTCTGTCGGTGTGTGTGTCTCTCTCTCCCTCTGTCTGTGTGTGTGTGTCTCTCTCCCTCAGTTGGTGTGTGTCTCTCACTCCCTCTGTCAGTGTGTGTGTGTCTCTCTCTCCCTCTGTCAGTGTGTGTGTGTGTCTCTCTTTCCCTCTGTCGGTGTGTCTCTCTCTCCCTCTGTCGGTGTGTCTCTCTCTCCCTCTGTCGGTGTGTCTCTCTCTCCCTCTGTCGGTGTGTGTCTCTCTCTCCCTCCCTCTGTCGGTGTGTGTGTCTCTCTCTCCCTCTGTCTGTGTGTGTGTGTCTCTCTCCCTCAGTTGGTGTGTGTCTCTCACTCCCTCTGTCAGTGTGTGTGTGTCTCTCTCTCCCTCTGTCAGTGTGTGTGTGTGTCTCTCTTTCCCTCTGTCGGTGTGTCTCTCTCTCCCTCTGTCGGTGTGTCTCTCTCTCCCTCTGTCGGTGTGTCTCTCTCTCCCTCTGTCGGTGTGTGTGTCTCTCACTCCCTCTGTCGGTGAGTGTCTCTCTATCTCTCCCTCTGTCGGTGTGTGTCTCTCTCTCTCGGTCTGTCTCTCGCTCCCTCTGTCTGTGTGTCTCTCTCTCTCTCCCTCTGTCGGTGTGTCTCTCTCTCTCTCCCTCTCTCGGTGTGTGTGTCTCTCTCTCCCACTGTCAGTGTGTGTCTCTCTCTCCCTCTGTCGGTGTGTGTCTCTCTCTCCCTCTATCGGTGTTTGTGTATCTCTATCTCTCCCTCAGTCGGTGTGTGTGTCTCTCTCCCTCTGTCGGTGTGTGTGTCTCTCTCTCCCTCTGTCTGTGTGTGTGTGTCTCTCTCCCTCAGTCGGTGTGTGTGTCTATCTCTCCCTCTGTCGGTGTGTGTGTGTTTCTCTCCCTCTGTCGGTGTGTCTCTCTCTCTCCCTCTGTCGGTGTGTGTCTCTCTCTCTCCCTATGTCGGTGTGTCTCTCTCTCTCCCTATGTCGGTGTGTCTCTCTCTCTCCCTCTGTCAGTGTGTGTCTCTCTCTCTCCCTCTGTCAGTGTGTGTCTCTCTCAGTCCCTCTGTCGGTGTGTGTCTCTCTCCCTCTGTCAGTGTGTGTGTCTCTCTCCCTCTGTCGGTGTGTCTCTCTCCCTCTGTCGGTGTGTCTCTCTCTCCCTCTGTCGGTGTGTGTGACTCTCTCTCCCTCTGTCGGTGTGTGTCTCTCTCTCTCCCTCTGTCGGTGTGTGTGTCTCTCTCTCCCTCTGTCGGTGTGTCTCTCTCTCCCTCTGTCGGTGTGTGTCTCTCTCTCTCACTCCGTCGGTGTGTGTGTCTCTCTCTCCCTCTGTCGGTGTGCGTGTCTCTCTCTCTCTGTCGGTGTGCGTGTGTCTCTCCCTCTGTCGGTGTGTGTCTCTCTCGCTCCCTCTGTCGGTGTGTGTCTCTCTCTCTCACTCTGTCGGTGTCTGTGTCTCTCTCTCCCTCTGTCGGTGTGTGGGTCTCTCTCACCCTCTGTCGGTGTGTGGGTCTCTCTCTCCCTCTGTCGGTGTGTCTTTCTCTCTCACTGTGTCGGTGTGTGTGTCTCTCTCTCCCTCTGTCGGTGTGTGTCTCTCTCTCCCTCTGTTGGTGTGTGTCTCTCTCTCCCTCTGTCAGTGTGCGTGTCTCTCTCCCTCTGTCGGTGTGTGTCTCTCTCCCTCTGTCGCTGTGTCTCTCTCTCCCTCTTTCGGTGTGTCTCTCTCTCCCTCTGTCGGTGTGTCTCTCTCTCCCTCTGTCGGTGTGTGTGTGTCTCTCTCTCCCTCTGTCGGTGTGTGTCTCTCTCTTTCCCTCTGTCGGTGTGTGTGTCTCTCTCTCTACCTCTGTCGGTGTGTGTCTCTCTCTCCCTCTGTCGGTGTGTGTCTCTCTCTGCCTCTGTAGGTGTGTCTCTCTCTCTCTCCCTCTGTCGGTGTGTGTGTCTCTCTCTCCCTCTGTCGGTGTGTGTGTCTCTCTCTCCCTCTGTCGGTATGTGTCTCTCTGTGCCTCTGTCGGTGTGTGTCTCTGTCTGCCTCTGTGGGTGTGTGCGTGTCTCTCTCTGCCTCAGTCGGTGTGTGTCTCTCTCTCCCTCTGTCGGAGTGTGTGTCTCTCTCTCCCTCTGTCGGTGTGTGTGTCTCTCTCTCCGTCTGTCGGTGTGTGTGTCTCTCTCTCCGTCTGTCGGTGTGTGTGTCTCTCTCTCCCTCTGTCAGTGTGTGTGTGTGTCTCTCTCTCCCTATGTCGGTGTGTGTGTGTCTCTCTCTCTCCCTCTGTCGGTGTGTGTGTGTCTCTCTCTCTCTCCCTCTGTCGGTGTGTGTGTCTCCCTCTGTCGGTGTGTGTGTCTCTCTCCCTCTGTCGGTGTGTGTGTCTCTCTATCTCTCCCTCTGTCGGTGAGTGTGTCTCCCTCTCCCTCAGTCGGTGTGTGTCACTCTCTCTCCCTCTGTCGGTGTGTGTCTCTCTCTCCCTCTGTCGGTGTGTGTCTCTCTCTCCCTCTGTCGGTGTGTGACTCTCTCCCTCTGTCGGTGTGTGTGTCTCTCTCCCTCTGTCGGTGTGTGTGTCTCTCTCCCTCTGTTGGTGTGTGTGTCTCTCTCTGCCTCTGTCGGTGTGTGTCTCTCACTCCCTCTGTCGGTGTGTGTCTCTCTCTCTCCCTCTGTCGGTGTGTGTCTCTCTCTCTCTCCCACTGTCGGTGTGTGTCTCTCTCTCCCTCCCTCTGTCGGTGTGTGTCTCTCTCTCCCTCCCTCTGTCGGTGTGTGTGTCTCTCTCTCCCTCTGTCGGTGTGTGTGTGTCTCTCTCCCTCAGTTGGTGTGTGTCTCTCACTCCCTCTGTCAGTGTGTGTGTGTCTCTCTCTCCCTCTGTCGGTGTGTCTCTCTCTCCCTCTGTCGGTGTGTCTCTCTCTCCCTGTGTCGGTGTGTCTCTCTCTCCCTGTGTCGGTGTGTCTCTCTCTCCCTCTGTCGGTGTGTCTCTCTCTCCCTCTGTCGGTGTGTGTGTGTCTCTCTCTCCCTCTGTCGGTATGTGTCTCTCTCTCTCCCTCTGTCGGTGTGTGTCTCTCTCTCCCTCTGTCGGTGTGTGTCTCTCTCTGCCTCTGTAGGTGTGTCTCTCTCTCTCTCCCTCTGTCGGTGTGTGTGTCTCTCTCTCTCCCTCTGTCGGTGTGTGTCTCTCTCTCCCTCTGTCGGTGTGTGTGTCTCTCTCTCCCTCTGTCGGTGTGTCTCTCTCTCTCTCCCTCTGTCAGTGTGTGTCTCTCTGTGCCTCTGTGGGTGTGTGCGTATCTCTCTCTGCCTCTGTCGGTGTGTGTCTCTCTCTCCCTCTGTCGGTGTGTGTCTCTCTCTGCCTCTGTCAGTGTGTGTCTCTCTCTCCCTCTGTCGGTGTGTGTGTCTCTCTCTCCGTCTGTCGGTGTGTGTGTCTCTCTCTCCCTCTGTCGGTGTGTGTGTGTCTCTCTCTCCCTCTGTCAGTGTGTGTGTGTGTCTCTCTCTCCCTATGTCGGTGTGTGTGTGTCTCTCTCTCTCCCTCTGTCGGTGTGTGTGTGTCTCTCTCTCTCCCTCTGTCGGTGTGTGTGTCTCCCTGTGTCGGTGTGTGTGTCTCCCTCTGTCGGTGTGTGTGTCTCTCTCCCTCTGTCGGTGTGTGTGTCTCCCTCTCTCTCCCTCTGTCGGTGTCTCTCTCTCTCCCTCAGTCGGTGTGTGTCTCTCTCTCCCTCTATCGGTGTTTGTGTATCTCTATCTCTCCCTCTGTCGGTGAGTGTGTCTCCCTCTCCCTCAGTCGGTGTGTGTCACTCTCTCTCCCTCTGTCGGTGTGTGTCTCTCTCTCCCTCTGTCGGTGTGTGTCTCTCTCTCCCTCTGTCGGTGTGTGTCTCTCTCTCTCTCTGTCGGTGTGTGACTCTCTCCCTCTGTCGGTGTGTGTGTCTCTCTCCCTCTGTCGGTGTGTGTGTCTCTCTCTCCCTCTGTCGGTGTGTGTCTCTCTCTCTCCCTCTGTCGGTGTGTCTCTCTCTCTCTCCCTCTCTCGGTGTGTCTGTCTCTCTCTCCCTCTGTCTGTGTGTCTCTCTCTCTCTCCCTCTGTCGGTGTGTCTCTCACTCTTCCTCTGTCAGTGTGTGTGTCTCTCTCTCCCTTTGTCGGTATGTCTCTTCCCCTCCCTCTGTCGGTGTGTCTCTCCCTCCCTCTGTCGGTGTGTGTGTGTCTCTCCCTCTACCTCTGTCGGTGAGTGTGTCTCACCCTCCCTCTGTCGGTGTGTGTGTCTCTCTCTCCCTCTCTCGGTGTGTGTCTCCCTCTGTCGGTGTGTGTCTCTCTCTCCCTCTGTCGGTGTGTGTCTCTCTCTCCCTCTGTCGGTGTGTGTCTCTCACTCTCCCTCTGTCGGTGTGTGTGTCTCTCTCTCCCTCTGTCGTTGTGTGTCTCTCTCTCCCTCTGTCGGTGTGTCTCTCACTCTCCCTCTGTCGGTGTGTGTGTCTCTCTCTCCCTCTGTCGGTGTGTGTCTCTCTCTCCCTCTGTCGGTGTGTGTCTCTCTCTCCCTCTGTTGGTGTGTCTCTCCCTCCCTCTGTCGGTGTGTCTCTCCCTCTCCCTCTGTCGGTGAGTGTGTCTCACCCTCCCTCTGTCGGTGTGTGTGTGTCTCTCTCTCCCTCTGTCGGTGTGTGTGTGTCTCTCCCTCCCTCTGTCGGTGTGTGTCTCTCACTCTCCCTCTGTCGGTGTGTGTGTCTCTCTCTCCCTCTGTCGGTGTGTGTCTCTCTCTCCCTCTGTCGGTGTGTGTCTCTCTCCCTCTGTCGGTGTTTCTCTCCCTCCCTCTGTCGGTGTGTCTCTCCCTCTCCCTCTGTCGGTGAGTGTGTCTCACCCTCCCTCTGTCGGTGTGTGTGTGTCTCTCTCTCCCTCTGTCGGTGTGTGTGTCTCTCCCTCCCTCTGTCGGTGTGTGTCTCTCTCTCTCTCCCTCTGTCGGTGTGTGTCTCTCTCTCCCTCTCTCGGTGTGTGTCTCCCTCTGTCGGTGTGTGTCTCTCTCTCCCTCTGTCGGTGTCTCTCTCTCCCCCTCTGTCGGTGTGTGTCTCTCACTCTCCCTCTGTCGGTGTGTGTGTCTATCTCTCCCTCTGTCAGTGTGTCTATCTCTCCCTCTGTCGGTGTGTCTCTCTCTCCCTCTGTCGGTGTGTGTGTCTATCTCTCCCTCTGTCAGTGTGTCTCTCTCTCCCTCTGTCGGTGTGTATCTCTCTCCCTCTGTCGGTGTGTGTCTCTCTCTCTCCCTCTGTCGGTGTGTGTGTCTATCTCTCCCTCTGTCAGTGTGTCTCTCTCTCCCTCTGTCGGTGTGTATCTCTCTCCCTCTGCTTGTGTGTGTCTCTCTCTCCCTCTGTCGGTGTGTGTGTGTCTCTCTCTCCCTCTGTCGGTGTGTATCTCTCTCCCTCTGTCGGTATGTCTCTCTCTCTCTCCCTCTGCTCGTGTGTGTCTCTCTCTCCCTCTGTCGGTGAGTGTCTCACTCTCTCTCCCTCTGTCGGTGTCTCTCGCTCTCTCCCTCTGTCGGTGTGTCTCTCCCTCTCCCTCTGTCGGTGTGTGTGTCTCTCTCTCCCTCTGTCGGTGTGTCTCTCTCTCTCTCCCTCTGTCGGTGTGTCTCTCTCTCCCTCTGTCGGTGAGTGTCTCTCACTCTCCCTCTGTCGGTGTGTGTCTCTCTCTCTCCCTCTGTCGGTGTGTGTATCTCTCTCTCCCTCTGTCGGTGTGTGTGTCTCTCTCTCCCTCTGTCGGTGTGTGTGTCTCTCTCTCTCCCTCTGTCAGTGTGTGTCTCTCTCTCTCCCTCTGTCAGTGTGTGTGTGTCTCTCTCTCTCCCTCTGTCGGTGTGTATGTGTCTCTCTCCCTCTGTCAGTGTGTGTGTCTCTCTCCCTCTGTCGGTGTGTCTCTATCTCCCTTTGTCGGTGTGTCTCTCTCTCTCCCTCTGTCGGTGTGTCTCTCTCTCTCTCCCTCTGTCGGTGTGTGTGTGTGTCTCTCTCTCCCTCTGTCGGTGTGTGTCTCTCTCTCTCACCCTGTCGGTGTGTGTGTCTCTCTCTCCCTCTGTCGGTGTGTGTGTGTCTCTCTCTCCCTCTCTCGGTGTGTGTGTTTCTCTCTCCCTCTGTCGGTGTGTATGTGTCTCTCTCCCTCTGTCGGGGTGTGTGTCTCTCTCTCCCTCTGTCGGTGTGTGTCTCTCTCTCCCTCTGTCGGTGTGTCTCTCTCTCTCCCTCTCTCGTTGTGTCTCTCTCTCTCCCTCTGTCGGTGTGTGTCTCTCTCTCTCCCTATGTCGGTGTGTCTCTCTCTCTCTCCCTCTGTCAGTGTGTGTCTCTCTCTCTCCCTCTGTCGGTGTGTATGTGTCTCTCTCCCTCTGTCGGTGTGTCTCTCTCTCCCTCTGTCGGTGTGTGTGTGTCTCTCTCTGCCTCTGTCGGTGTGTGTGTCTCTCTCTCCCTCTGTCGGTGTGTCTCTCTCTGCTTCTGTCGGTGTGCGTGTCTCTCTCTCTCTCCCTCTGTCGGTGTGTGTGTCTCTCTCTCCCTCTGTCGCTGTGTGTCTCTCTCTCCCTCTGTCAGTGTGTGTGTCTCTCTCTCCCTCTGTCGGTGTATGTGTCTCTCTCTCCCTCTGTCGGTCTATGTGTGTCTCTCTCTCTCCCTCTGTCGGTGTGTGTGTCTCTCTCTCCCTCTGTCAGTGTGTGAGTCTCTCTCTCCCTCTGTCAGTGTGTGTGTCTCTCTCTCCCTCTGTCGGTGTGTGTCTCTCTCATTCCCTCTGTCGGTGTGTGTGTGTCTCTCTCCCTCTGTCAGTGTGTGTGTCTCTCTCCCTCTGTCGGTGTGTCTCTCTCTCTCTCCCTCTGTCGGTGTGTGTGTCTCTCTCTCTCCCTCTGTCGGTGATTGTCTCTCTCTCTCGGTCTGTCTCTCCCTCCCTCTGTCGGTGTGTGTGTCTATCTCTCCCTCTGTCAGCGTGTCTCTCTCTCCCTCTGTCGGTGTGTATCTCTCTCCCTCTGCTCGTGTGTGTCTCTCTCTCTCCCTCTGTCGGTGAGTGTCTCACTCTCTCTCCCTCTGTCGGTGTCTCTAGCTCTCTCCCTCTGTCGGTGTGTGTGTCTCTCTCTCCCTCTGTCGGTGTGTGTCTCTCCCTCTCCCTCTGTCGGTGTGTGTGTCTCCCTCTCCCTCTGTCGGTGTGTCTCTCTCTCTCTCCCTCTGTCGGTGTGTGTCTCTCTCCCTCTGTCGGTGTGTCTCTCTCTCCCTCTGTCGGTGTCTCTCACTCTCCCTCTGTCGGTGTGTGTGTCTCTCCCTCAGTTGGTGTGTGTCTCTCTCTCCCTCTGTCGGTGTGTCTCTCTCTCTCCCTCCCTCTGTCGGTGTGTCTTACTCTTTCTCCCTCTGTCGGTGTGTGTGTCTCTCTCTGTCCCTCTGACGGTGTGTGTGTCTCTCTCTCTCTCTGTCGGTGTGTGTCTCTCTCTCTCCCTCTGTCGGTGTGTGTGTCTCTCTCTCCCTCTGTCGGTGTGTGTGTGTCTCTCTCTCCCTCTCTCGGTGTGTGTGTTTCTCTCTCCCTCTGTCGGTGTGTGTCTCTCTCTCTCACTCTGTCGGTGTGTGTGTCTATCTCTCCCTCTCTCGGTGTGTGTGTTTCTCTCTCTCCCTCTCTCGGTGTGTGTGTTTCTCTCTCCCTCTGTCGGTGTGTGTCTCTCTCTCTCACTCTGTCGGTGTGTGTGTGTCTCTCTCTCCCTCTCTCGGTGTGTGTGTTTCTCTCTCCCTCTGTCGGTGTGTGTCTCTCTCTCTCACTCTGTCGGTGTGTGTGTCTCTCTCTCCCTCTGTCAGAGGATCAGTACTGAGGCAGTGCTGCACTGTCAGAGGGTCAGTACTGAGGGAGTGCTGCAATGTCAGAGGGTTAGTACTGATGGAGTGCTGCACTGTCAGAGGTGAGGACTGAGGGAGGGCTGCACTGTCAGAGGGTCAATACTGACGAGGTGCTGCACTGTCAGAGGGTCAGTGCTCAGGAGACGCTGAACTGTCAGAGGGTCAGTAGTGAGGGAGTGCTGCACTGTCAGAGGGTCAGTACTGAGGGAATGCTGCAATGTCAGAGGGTAAGTATTGAGGGAGTGCGGCACTGTCAGAGGGTCAGTACTGAGGGAGTGCTGCACTGTGAGATGGTCAGTACTGAGGGAGTGCTGCACTGTCAGAGGGTCAGTACTGAGGGAGTGCTGCACTGTCAGAGGGTCAGTACTGAGGGAGTGCTGCACTGTCAGAGGGTCAGGACTGAGGGAGTGCTGCACTGTCAGAGGGTCAGTACTGAGGGAGTGCTGCACTGTCAGAGGGTCAGTACTGAGAGAGTGCTGCACTGTCAGAAGGTCAGTACTGAGGGAGTGCTGCACTGTCAGAGGGTCAATACTGAGGGAGTGCTGCACTGTCAGAGGGTCAGTACTGAGGAAGTGCTGCACTGTCAGAGGGTCAGTACTGAGGGAGTGCTGCACTGTCAGAGGGTCCGTGCTCAGGAGGCGCTGCACTGTCAGAGGGTCAGTACTGAGGGAGTGTTGCACTGTCAGAGGGACAGTACTGAGGGAGTGCTGCACTGTCAGAGGGTTAGTATTGAGGGAGTGCTGCACTGTCAGAGGGTTAGTATTGAGGAAGTGCTGCACTGTCAGAGGGTCAGTACTGAGGGAGTGCTGCACTGTCAGAGGGTCAGTACTGAGGGAGTGCTGCACTGTCAGAGGGTCCGTGCTCAGGAGGCGCTGCACTGTCAGAGGGTCAGTACTGAGGGAGTGTTGCACTGTCAGAGGGACAGTACTGAGGGAGTGCTGCACTGTCAGAGGGTCAGTACTGAGGGAGTGATGCACTGTCAGAGGGTCAGTACTGAGGGAGTGCTACACTGTCAGAGGTTCAGTATTGCGGGAGTGCGGCACTGTCAGAGGGTCAGTACTGAGGGAGTGCTGCACTGTGAGATGGTCAGTACTGAGGAAGTGCTGCACTGTCAGAGGGTCAGTACTGAGGGAGTGCTGCACTGTCAGAGGGTCAGTACTGAGGGAGTGCTGCACTGTCAGAGGGTCAGGACTGAGGGAGTGCTGCACTGTCAGAGGGTCAGTACTGAGGAAGTGCTGCACTGTCAGAGGGTCAGTACTGAGGGAGTGCTGCACTGTCAGAGGGTCCGTGCTCAGGAGGCGCTGCACTGTCAGAGGGTCAGTACTGAGGGAGTGTTGCACTGTCAGAGGGACAGTACTGAGTGAGTGCTGCACTGTCAGAGGGTCAGTACTGAGGAAGTGCTGCACTGTCAGAGGGTCAGTACTGAGGGAGTGCTGCACTGTCAGAGGGTCCGTGCTCAGGAGGCGCTGCACTGTCAGAGGGTCAGTACTGAGGGAGTGTTGCACTGTCAGAGGGACAGTACTGAGGGAGTGCTGCACTGTCAGAGGGTCAGTACTGAGGGAGTGCTGCACTGTCAGAGGGTCAGTACTGAGGGAGTGATGCACTGTCAGAGGGTCAGTACTGAGGGAGTGCTACACTGTCAGAGGTTCAGTATTGCGGGAATGCTGCACTATCAGAGGGTAAATACTGAGGGAGTTCTGCACTGTCAGAGGGTCAGTAATGAGGGAATGCTGCACGGTCAGAGGGTCAGTACTGAGGGAGTGCTGCACTGTCAGAGGGTATGTAGTGAGGGAGTGCTGCACTGTCAGAGGGTCAGTTCTGAGGGAGTGCCGCACTGTCAGAGGGTCAGTACTGAGGGAGTGCTGCACTGTCAGAGGGTCAGTACTGAGGGAGTGCTGCACTGTCAGAGGGTCAGTACTGAGGGAGTGCTGTACTGTCAGAGGGTCAGTACTGAGGGAGTGCTGCACTGTCATAAAGAACAAAGAACAAAACAGCACGGGAAACAGGCCCTTCGGCCCAACGAGCCCGCGCCGCCGTCCCATGGTCAGTGACCTATTCATGACTCTAGTCTGTGCCTACTGTGTGAGGATCAGGGAGGTCCAATATAGGGACAATTTGTTACCCAATCAATCAGCCTAAAAGCACATTTTTGGGATGTGGGAGGAAACCGGAGCACCCGGAGGAAACCCACGCAACCACGGGGAGAACGCACAAACTCCCACGGACACAGGCCCAACTCCATGTGTCCGCACAGCAACAGAGATAACCTCTGTGCTGCCATGATGCCCTCGAGATGGTAAGTGCCTGTGGATAAAAATTTCATTATTAAAGACTCTATACCCCTGAGACTAAACTGACCCCAAGCCTACAATGCTTAATAAGGCCTGCTATATCCCCCTATATGTAAACTGCTCATGTGGCTGTCCAAGTGACTCTTGAACAACCCTAGCGTGCCTGCTTCCACCACCTCACTCGGCAGTGCATTCCACATCCCCACTACCCTTTGTGTGAAAAACTGCCCTCTAACATTAGTCTTATATCTAGCCCCCCTCACCCTAAGCCCGTGACCCCTCGTTCTATCCATTTCTAATAGCGGAAAAAGCTTATCACCATCTACTCTATCTGTCCCCTTCATAATCTTATAAACCTCTATCAAATCCCCCCTCAGCCGACGTCTCTCAAGGGAAAACAGCCCAAGTGCGTTCAATCTTTCCTCGTAAGACAGCCCTTCCATACCAGGCAACATCCTGGTAAATCTCCTCTGCACTCTCTCCAGGATCTCTACATCCTTCCGGTAGTACGGCGACCAGAACTGGACGCAGTACTCCAGGTGAGGCCTAACCAACGTTCTATACAACTGCAACATCAGACTCCTACTCTTATATTCTATACCCCTTCCTATGAAGGCTAACATGCCATACGCTTTCCTCATCACATTCTGCACCTGCACCGACACCTTCAGGGACTTGTGTACCTGCACCCCCAGGTCTCTCTGCGTATCTATACTCCGGATAGTTCTACCTTTTATCATACAACTCCCTTCCACATTATTCCGGCCAAAGTGCATCACCTCGCATTTCTCCGGATTAAATTCCATTTGCCATCTATCTGCCCAATCTACCAGCCTATCTATGTCCTGTTGCATTGCCAGGCACTGCTCCTCAGTACCCGCCAATCCAACCAACTTAGTGTCATCAGCAAATTTGCTGATCACACCACCTACCCCCTCTTCCAAGTCATTAATGTATACTACAAATAGTAGAGGTCCTAGTACCGAGCCCTGCGGCACCCCACTGGTGACAGACCTCCAATTGGAAAAGGAGCCCTCCACTACTACCCGCTGTCTCCTCCTCCCAAGCCAGTTCTTCACCCATCTACATACCTGGCCTTGTATCCCATGAGCCTTCACCTTTTCTATCAGCCTACCGTGAGGGACCTTGTCAAACGCCTTACTGAAATCCATATAGACAACATCAACGGCTTGTCCTTCGTCAACCGTTTTTGTCACCTCTTCAAAAAATTCCAACAGATTCGTAAGGCACGACCTCCCTGTAACGAAGCCATGCTGCGTATCCCTGATCAGATTGCAGCGCTCCAGATGCTCATACATCCTATCCTTGAGGATCCTCTCCATTATCTTGCCTATAACTGAAGTCAAGCTCACTGGCCTATAGTTCCCTGGGTTATCCCTCTGACCCTTCTTAAACAACGGTACAACATTTGCAATCCGCCAATCCTCTGGGACCTCACCTGTGTCGGTGTATGTGTCTCTCTCTCCCTCTGTCGGTCTATGTGTGTCTCTCTCTCTCCCTCTGTCGGTGTGTGTGTCTCTCTCTCCCTCTGTCAGTGTGTGAGTCTCTCTCTCCCTCTGTCAGTGTGTGTGTCTCTCTCTCCCTCTGTCGGTGTGTGTCTCTCTCATTCCCTCTGTCGGTGTGTGTGTGTCTCTCTCCCTCTGTCAGTGTGTGTGTCTCTCTCCCTCTGTCGGTGTGTCTCTCTCTCTCTCCCTCTGTCGGTGTGTGTGTCTCTCTCTCTCCCTCTGTCGGTGATTGTCTCTCTCTCTCGGTCTGTCTCTCCCTCCCTCTGTCGGTGTGTGTGTCTATCTCTCCCTCTGTCAGCGTGTCTCTCTCTCCCTCTGTCGGTGTGTATCTCTCTCCCTCTGCTCGTGTGTGTCTCTCTCTCTCCCTCTGTCGGTGAGTGTCTCACTCTCTCTCCCTCTGTCGGTGTCTCTAGCTCTCTCCCTCTGTCGGTGTGTGTGTCTCTCTCTCCCTCTGTCGGTGTGTGTCTCTCCCTCTCCCTCTGTCGGTGTGTGTGTCTCCCTCTCCCTCTGTCGGTGTGTCTCTCTCTCTCTCCCTCTGTCGGTGTGTGTCTCTCTCCCTCTGTCGGTGTGTCTCTCTCTCCCTCTGTCGGTGTCTCTCACTCTCCCTCTGTCGGTGTGTGTGTCTCTCCCTCAGTTGGTGTGTGTCTCTCTCTCCCTCTGTCGGTGTGTCTCTCTCTCTCCCTCCCTCTGTCGGTGTGTCTTACTCTTTCTCCCTCTGTCGGTGTGTGTGTCTCTCTCTGTCCCTCTGACGGTGTGTGTGTCTCTCTCTCTCTCTGTCGGTGTGTGTCTCTCTCTCTCCCTCTGTCGGTGTGTGTGTCTCTCTCTCCCTCTGTCGGTGTGTGTGTGTCTCTCTCTCCCTCTCTCGGTGTGTGTGTTTCTCTCTCCCTCTGTCGGTGTGTGTCTCTCTCTCTCACTCTGTCGGTGTGTGTGTCTATCTCTCCCTCTCTCGGTGTGTGTGTTTCTCTCTCTCCCTCTCTCGGTGTGTGTGTTTCTCTCTCCCTCTGTCGGTGTGTGTCTCTCTCTCTCACTCTGTCGGTGTGTGTGTGTCTCTCTCTCCCTCTCTCGGTGTGTGTGTTTCTCTCTCCCTCTGTCGGTGTGTGTCTCTCTCTCTCACTCTGTCGGTGTGTGTGTCTCTCTCTCCCTCTGTCAGAGGATCAGTACTGAGGCAGTGCTGCACTGTCAGAGGGTCAGTACTGAGGGAGTGCTGCAATGTCAGAGGGTTAGTACTGATGGAGTGCTGCACTGTCAGAGGTGAGGACTGAGGGAGGGCTGCACTGTCAGAGGGTCAATACTGACGAGGTGCTGCACTGTCAGAGGGTCAGTGCTCAGGAGACGCTGAACTGTCAGAGGGTCAGTAGTGAGGGAGTGCTGCACTGTCAGAGGGTCAGTACTGAGGGAATGCTGCAATGTCAGAGGGTAAGTATTGAGGGAGTGCGGCACTGTCAGAGGGTCAGTACTGAGGGAGTGCTGCACTGTGAGATGGTCAGTACTGAGGGAGTGCTGCACTGTCAGAGGGTCAGTACTGAGGGAGTGCTGCACTGTCAGAGGGTCAGTACTGAGGGAGTGCTGCACTGTCAGAGGGTCAGGACTGAGGGAGTGCTGCACTGTCAGAGGGTCAGTACTGAGGGAGTGCTGCACTGTCAGAGGGTCAGTACTGAGAGAGTGCTGCACTGTCAGAGGGTCAATACTGAGGGAGTGCTGCACTGTCAGAGGGTCAGTACTGAGGAAGTGCTGCACTGTCAGAGGGTCAGTACTGAGGGAGTGCTGCACTGTCAGAGGGTCAGTACTGAGGGAGTGCTGCACTGTCAGAGGGTCAGGACTGAGGGAGTGCTGCACTGTCAGAGGGTCAGTACTGAGGAAGTGCTGCACTGTCAGAGGGTCAGTACTGAGGGAGTGTTGCACTGTCAGAGGGTCAGTACTGAGGAAGTGCTGCACTGTCAGAGGGTCAGTACTGAGGGAGTGCTGCACTGTCAGAGGGTCCGTGCTCAGGAGGCGCTGCACTGTCAGAGGGTCAGTACTGAGGGAGTGTTGCACTGTCAGAGGGACAGTACTGAGGGAGTGCTGCACTGTCAGAGGGTTAGTATTGAGGAAGTGCTGCACTGTCAGAGGGTCAGTACTGAGGAAGTGCTGCACTGTCAGAGGGTCAGTACTGAGGGAGTGCTGCACTGTCAGAGGGTCCGTGCTCAGGAGGCGCTGCACTGTCAGAGGGTCAGTACTGAGGGAGTGTTGCACTGTCAGAGGGACAGTACTGAGGGAGTGCTGCACTGTCAGAGGGTCAGTACTGAGGGAGTGCTGCACTGTCAGAGGGTCAGTACTGAGGGAGTGATGCACTGTCAGAGGGTCAGTACTGAGGGAGTGCTACACTGTCAGAGGTTCAGTATTGCGGGAATGCTGCACTATCAGAGGGTAAATACTGAGGGAGTTCTGCACTGTCAGAGGGTCAGTAATGAGGGAATGCTGCACGGTCAGAGGGTCAGTACTGAGGGAGTGCTGCACTGTCAGAGGGTATGTAGTGAGGGAGTGCTGCACTGTCAGAGGGTCAGTACTGAGGGAGTGCCGCACTGTCAGAGGGTCAGTACTGAGGGAGTGCTGCACTGTCAGAGGGTCAGTACTGAGGGAGTGCTGCACTGTCAGAGGGTCAGTACTGAGGGAGTGCTGTACTGTCAGAGGGTCAGTACTGAGGGAGTGCTGCACTGTCATAAAGAACAAAGAACAAAACAGCACGGGAAACAGGCCCTTCGGCCCAACGAGCCCGCGCCGCCGTCCCATGGTCAGTGACCTATTCATGACTCTAGTCTGTGCCTACTGTGTGAGGATCAGGGAGGTCCAATATAGGGACAATTTGTTACCCAATCAATCAGCCTAAAAGCACATTTTTGGGATGTGGGAGGAAACCGGAGCACCCGGAGGAAACCCACGCAACCACGGGGAGAACGCACAAACTCCCACGGACACAGGCCCAACTCCATGTGTCCGCACAGCAACAGAGATAACCTCTGTGCTGCCATGATGCCCTCGAGATGGTAAGTGCCTGTGGATAAAAATTTCATTATTAAAGACTCTATACCCCTGAGACTAAACTGACCCCAAGCCTACAATGCTTAATAAGGCCTGCTATATCCCCCTATATGTAAACTGCTCATGTGGCTGTCCAAGTGACTCTTGAACAACCCTAGCGTGCCTGCTTCCACCACCTCACTCGGCAGTGCATTCCACATCCCCACTACCCTTTGTGTGAAAAACTGCCCTCTAACATTAGTCTTATATCTAGCCCCCCTCACCCTAAGCCCGTGACCCCTCGTTCTATCCATTTCTAATAGCGGAAAAAGCTTATCACCATCTACTCTATCTGTCCCCTTCATAATCTTATAAACCTCTATCAAATCCCCCCTCAGCCGACGTCTCTCAAGGGAAAACAGCCCAAGTGCGTTCAATCTTTCCTCGTAAGACAGCCCTTCCATACCAGGCAACATCCTGGTAAATCTCCTCTGCACTCTCTCCAGGATCTCTACATCCTTCCGGTAGTACGGCGACCAGAACTGGACGCAGTACTCCAGGTGAGGCCTAACCAACGTTCTATACAACTGCAACATCAGACTCCTACTCTTATATTCTATACCCCTTCCTATGAAGGCTAACATGCCATACGCTTTCCTCATCACATTCTGCACCTGCACCGACACCTTCAGGGACTTGTGTACCTGCACCCCCAGGTCTCTCTGCGTATCTATACTCCGGATAGTTCTACCTTTTATCATACAACTCCCTTCCACATTATTCCGGCCAAAGTGCATCACCTCGCATTTCTCCGGATTAAATTCCATTTGCCATCTATCTGCCCAATCTACCAGCCTATCTATGTCCTGTTGCATTGCCAGGCACTGCTCCTCAGTACCCGCCAATCCAACCAACTTAGTGTCATCAGCAAATTTGCTGATCACACCACCTACCCCCTCTTCCAAGTCATTAATGTATACTACAAATAGTAGAGGTCCTAGTACCGAGCCCTGCGGCACACCACTGGTGACAGACCTCCAATTGGAAAAGGAGCCCTCCACTACTACCCGCTGTCTCCTCCTCCCAAGCCAGTTCTTCACCCATCTACATACCTGGCCTTGTATCCCATGAGCCTTCACCTTTTCTATCAGCCTACCGTGAGGGACCTTGTCAAACGCCTTACTGAAATCCATATAGACAACATCAACGGCTTGTCCTTCGTCAACCGTTTTTGTCACCTCTTCAAAAAATTCCAACAGATTCGTAAGGCACGACCTCCCTGTAACGAAGCCATGCTGCGTATCCCTGATCAGATTGCAGCGCTCCAGATGCTCATACATCCTATCCTTGAGGATCCTCTCCATTATCTTGCCTATAACTGAAGTCAAGCTCACTGGCCTATAGTTCCCTGGGTTATCCCTCTGACCCTTCTTAAACAACGGTACAACATTTGCAATCCGCCAATCCTCTGGGACCTCACCTGTGTCCAAAGAAGAGACAAAGATTTGCGTCAGAGGCCCAGCAATTTCATCCCTCACCTCCCTTAGCAGCCTAGGATAGATGCCATCAGGCCCCGGAGATTTGTCTGTCTTTATAGTGTCTAAAAGTCCCAACACCTCTTCCCTCGTGATGACTATTTGTAGTGGTCTATATGTAGGACTATATGTAGTCCCATACATTTATAATTCTCCTCGCTTTCCTTCTTTGATGAGATATCAGTGTGATATGCTATTAGAACACTACTTTGGAATGATGCTCCCCTAGTATGGGATTGGGATGTTAAGGCAAGAAGACAAAGAATGGTGGCACAGTGGTTAGCACTGCAGCCTCACAATGCCAGGGACTCGGGTTCGATTCCTGGCTTGGGTGACGATGTGCGTGTGGAGTTTGCATATTCTCCCCGTGTCTGCGCGGGTTTCCTCCGGGTGCTCTAGTTTCCCCTCACAGTCCAAAGATGTGCGGGTTAGATTGTTGGGCTGTGCTAAATTGCCAGTTAGTGTCAGGAGAACCAGCAAGGTAAATGCATGGGCTATGGTGGGGGGATGTGGTCGGTGCAGATTCAATGGGCTAAATGACCTCCTTTTGTACGTAGGGGTTCTATCACAATAATCTAATATCAATTCTGGAAAAAGTTGTCAGTGATACAGCCTTACTGAACTCAGTGATGAGATAGTTGCTACGCACGCTGTGATATTTCAGCATCGTATGGCACTGGACTTTATCTTGGTAGCCAAGGGTGGAACATATGTTGTAATTGGGTCAGAGTGTTGCGCATATATACCGGATAATTCAGAGTCCATAACTAATCCAGCAGCTCACATTAAAAAGAATTTGAGAAACTCAAGCAGGCTTAAACCATCACGCTCGGGGGTTGGACTTCAGGCTGGCGAGGGGTCCCTGGGAACGTCAATGACACAAGAACTTGTATTATATTTTCATCGTGATCCTAGCATTCACTGTAATTCTGTACCTGCTCAAATGCTGCTGTGCACAAGTGTACATGGGGGGTGGGGGGGCGGCTACAATAATAAGTGTGCGATAAGTGTGGAGAAAAGAGGATCCTGAATGCCAAATAACTATTCAAGAGTCGACAATATTTACTTAAAAACATGGCCTAATCTTGGGCTGGCCAAGGGCCAAGATTGGGGGTTGTGGGGAATATATTTGCAGGGTTTAGGATAACCTGGGACTAAAAAGACTAAAGATTAAGATAAACTAATAGCGAGTGAATATAATATTGAAAAAGTACAAAGTACCTGGAGTTACAAAGGTACAGTTGGCATAGAAACACACAACCACTGTTAGAGAATTTAAACATTTTTGTTTGAAAATCATATTGTATCCTGTATTAAAGGCATACACCTTGGCTAATGACACTCTAGGCCATGATGGGATACAGCTGAACAAGAAGAACCACATTCCTTGAAAACAATACAGCGACTGAGAACTATCTTATCAGCTTTACAAAGTACAAGCTTCCCGGACTGTAGAATGAATAGAATAATTCAAATTAACTGATAAAGGCTTGCAAAGTAGACAGTGGAAAAGGAACTTTTGAACTCTATCGACCTACGTATTTGGATTGCTAGGAGGCAGTGGGGAAAGAACTTTTAAACCCTACAAACTCTCATGTTGCCAGATGAGAGTCGGCCAAGGTAAATGATTCATACTAGTAAGTGGCTCACATCCGGCTAGGATGAGCAAACATCTGGGTAAATGACTTTTGAAAAACTGTAATTGTACGACGATAAACAATGCAATTTAGAATCAGTTGGGCTGCCCCAAATCATTCTCCTACTTGTGTGAACCAGGCCAGGGAAACAATAAAGTATGTCTTCCACCAGAATTACTGTCTCCGTGAAATCTTTGTATTTGCTAAGCTGTAATTAATAAAGAGAAATCTCTCACAAGAAAGCCAGCGTAATACATATGTCTCTGAAAAACGCCAACAGAAATTGGCATTGCGAGCAGGGTCATTTATCGGATTCCAATCGCAAGACACGTCACCTAGATGGGTGAGTATTATTTTGTTTAACCCAATAGTTAGAGAAGATACATGTCAGGCTTTCAGAACCATAAGTTGAGCAACCCAACAAAAATAAGGGCGCTACGGACAATAGTATTTCTTAAGTGAAGTCATGTGAATGTATATGGGGATGGGTGGGGATGGGGTTTTGGGGGGGGAGGGGGGGGTGCGGCAAAGACATACTTTTGCACTACCCTGAGTAGCAGAACTAAATAGCCACGCAAAGGGCCCTTGCTGTTTGTCATTTTCATAAATGACCTGGATGAGGAAGTGGAGGGATGGGTTAGTAAGTTCGCCGACGATATGAAGGTTGGTGGTGTTGTGGATGGTCTTGAGGGATGTCAGAACTTGCAGCGAGACATAGATAGGATGCAAGACTGGGCGGAGAAGTGGCAGATGGACTTCAATGTGGATAAATGTGTAGTGGTCCATTTTGGCAGGACCAACAGGGTGTAGGAGTACAATATCAAGGGTAGGAGTCTTAGCTGTGTTGAAGAGCAGAAGGACCTTGGGGTCCGGGTCCACAGGACTCTTAAATCAGCCTCGCAAGTGGAGGATGTGGTCAAGAAGGCGTATGGTGTACTGGCCTTCATTAATCAAGGGATTGAGTTTAGGAGTTGGGAGGTAATGCTGCAACTTTATAAGACCCTTGTCAGGCCCCACTTGGAGTACTGTGCGCAGTTCTGGTTGCCTCACTACAGGAAGGATGTGGAAGGTATTGAGAGAGTGCAGAGGAGATTTACAAGGATGTTGCCCGGAATGGGTGGCATGCCTTATGAAGATAGGTTGAGGGAGCTGGGATTCTTCTCCCTGGAGAGGCGAAGGTTGAGAGGTGACCTGATAGAGGTCTATAAAATGTTGAGAGGAATAGATAGGGTGGATTCTCAGAGGCTATTTCCCAGGGCTGAAATGGTCGCTACGAGAGGACACAGGTTTAAGGTGCTGGGAAGCAAGTACAGAGGAGATGTTAAGGGTAAGTTTTTCACTCAGAGGGTGGTGAGTGAGTGGAATCGGCTGCAATCGGTGGTGGTAGAGGCGAACTCGCTGAGGTCTTTTAAAAGACTTCTGGATGAGTACATGGGATTTAATGGGATTGGGAGTTACAGATAGTTCTATGGCATGGTAGGTATGGATATGATCGGCGCAACTTGTGGACCGAAGGGCCTGTTTGTGCTGTAGTGTTCTATGTTCTATGTAGGGAATAGGGATATGCCCTAATACGGAGGAGGGGGGGGGAGGGAAAAGACAGACTTTTGCACTGTCCCAAATAGCAGAGCAACCCATCTAAGGACACACAGAATACAGAGGGAAGAGAGGCAGATTTCTATATCTCTTTCTCTGAGTAATAGAGCAACAGAAAAAGAGAATACGCTGCACAGCCATAGGATACTAGAGGGTGAGAGCGATGTGATATACTGATGTCAGCTGGCCCAGACACAGGGAATCTCCAACAGGCACCCAAAGGTGGTTCAATACAAGTAATAGTACCTGAACATGGAAAATTAATAAAGGAAATGTTAAAAAAAAGGATATGATTCGGAATCCCCTGAAGCTGAGCAAGCGGGTGGAGCAAATAAAGAATAACCCAGAAACGGTAGCAGTCATATTGGCAGCCTTGATGAAAAATCATCTCCAGATGGAAGCATATTGTAAGCAAACAGGTGCCGTTAAGACAGCACAGGAAGAAGAAACACGTACACCAGGAGAAGGATGGTGGCTGGTTCAAAGTACCCCTGACTCCCTGAAGTAGGAGAAAAAGGGGGGAAGGGATCAGGAGAGAAGGGATTGGGAAAGTGCACCAGAGGAAGTTGCTCAGTATGATAATATTTCCCCTTCCCTATAATACAACCACCCTGTCCACGGCCCCGGTTCATACTGTAGTGAAAACTCCTGTGAATGGAGGACTAGCCTCTATCATTACCCATGAGGTGCCAATGACCGAATCTGAAAAACAGCTGTTTATGGATAAGTTAGGTCTGTTGTGTCACGCCCACCAGAATTTGGCTTTTTGAGATGCGACGAACAAATTAAGAGAAGTTCACAATTTAACTTTGGATGAGGTGAGTTATTGGTGAAAGGGGAACTAACTGGGGCCAATATGGCACATGTTGCCCTCTGCCCTACAGAGGAGAGAATGGATAATGGAGAAATGTCCATCCACTCAGCAAAAGCATGAGGGATTTAAACAGGACTTAGGGCGAGCTCTACGTAGGGGACACACACCAACTGGACAAAGGTAACCCTCATTAAGCAGACCCCGAGGGAAACAGTGGAAGAATATGGGGAAAGAAATTCAAAGTAGATGAGAGAGGGATAATGGACCCTAGAAGAGATGATGAGATATTTTTGAACCTGTTTATAGATGGATTCAGTCCAACCCTGACTCGAATTGTAGAGAAGGGTCTCCCACTTGTTGGGAAATTATGAATTGGGCTATGAAAGCTGTACGCAATCATCAGAAGAACCCAAGATAAACCCAGTACAGATTGACAAGCCCCAATTCAGGGCTACAGGAGATCGTCTTGTGTGTGGAAAGAAAAGGCATAATGCTAGAAACTGTCAAAGCAAACTCACAGGAAAGGACATTTGATGCAGCAATTGCTACAAGTTAGGGGTTGTGCTGATAGTGTAGGAAGTGGGGAGGGGGGGTGCAGAGAAAGACAGGGTCTCAGGCCGACAAGATGGTCCTCGAGGCTTCACCTTAAGGTCCCGAACCCACCACAGCCAGAAATCCAGGCAATGGCAGCTGAGCTGCAGAAGTTGATGGGACAGAAATGACAATTAACGCTCCTTGGGTTCAGATCCCTGGGTATCTGAGGGAGCAATACTTGGGGGTCAGCCTTGTACCATGTTAATAACATCTGTAAATAGCTAGTTGAATTAGGGAGCATCTGTAAATTGAAAGTAGAATTCAGGAGTCTGTGCAAATAGGCAGTGGAAATAAGGGAGTGTGTGTAAATAGAAAACGAATTCGGGAGTGTGTGTAAATAGAGTGGATTTAGGGATCATTTGTTACTGGGGTGCAGAAACAGGGAGTGTGTGTAAATAGATAGTGGAATTGCGTGAAGTGGAAGTGGGTGTGCGTAAACTGGACCATCTCGAGGGCATCATGACAGCTCAGAGACTATCTCTGTTGCTGTGCGGGCACATGGATTTGGGCCTGTGTCCGTGGGAGTTTGCGCGTTCTCCCTGTGGTTGCGTGGGTTTCCTCCGGGTGCTCCAGTTTCCTCCCACATCCCAAAAATGTGCTTTTAGGCTGATTGATTGGGTAACAAATTGTCCCTATATTGGACCTCCCTGATCCTCACACATTAGGCATAGACTAAAATTTAGTCAATAGGTCACTGACCATGGGACGGTGGCGCGGGCTCATTGGGCCGAAGGGCCTGTTTCCCGTGCTGTGTTGTTCTTTGTTCTTTATTCTTTGTAATTAGGGAGTGTGTGCAAACTGAAACACAGATAGGATGCAAGACTGGGCGGAGAAGTGGCAGATGGATTTCAAAGCAGGTAAATGTATAGTGATCCATTTTGGCAGGACCAATGGGATGAAGGAATACAATATCAAGGGTAGGAGTCTTAGCTGTGTTGAAGAGCAGAGGGGTCTTGGGGTCCGGGTCCATAGGACACTTAAATCGGCCTCGCAGGTGGAGGATGTGGTCAAGAAGGCATATGGTATACTGGCCTTCACTAATCGAGGGATTGAATTTAGGAGTCGGGAGGTAATGCTTCAACTTTATAAGACCCTTGTTAGACCCCACTTGGAGTACTGTGCGCAGTTCTGGTTGCCTCACTACAGGAAGGATGTGGAAGCTATTGAAAGGGTGCAGAGGAGATCTACAAGGATGTTGCCTGGACTGGGAGGCATGCCTTATGAGGGAGCTAGGTCTCTTCTCCCTGGAGAGACGAAGGTTGAGAGGTGACCTGATAGAGGTTTATAAAATGTTGAGAGGAATAGATAGGGTGGATTATCGGAGGCTATTTCCCAGGGCTGAAATGGTCGCTATGAGAGGACACAGATTTAAGGTGCTGGGGAGCAGGTACAGAGGAGATGTTAGGGGTAAGTTTTTCACTCAGAGGGTGATGAGTGAGTGGAATCGGCTGCCGTCGGTGGTGGTAAAGGCGAACTCGCTGGGGTCTTTTAAAAGACTTCTGGATGAGTACATGGGATCTAATGGGATTGGGGGTTCAAGATAGGTCTATGGCTTAGTAGGTATAGATGTGATCGGCGCAACTTGTGGGCCGAAGGGCCTGTTTGCGCTGTAGTGTTCTATGTTCTATGAAAGAAGAGTTAGGTAGCGTTTGTAAATACAGAGTGAAGTTAGGGAGCATTTGCAAATAGAGAATGTAATTAAGGAGTGTGTGTAAATAGTGTGTGGAGTTAGAGTACGTGTGTAAATAGAGAGTGAAATTATGGAGTGTCTGTAAGCAAAGTGGTTTTAGAGAGCTTCTGTAAATAATCAAGGAGTATATGTAAATAGACAGTGAACTTTCTATTTACCATAGAAAGCTACCATAACTAATTTCCCATTGCAGGCCACTCACCAAACAATACAATTAAAAGGGGTAACAGTACTGCAGTATTTATTAAATACTGCATTAGAGATTGGGGATCGCGGGGAATGGGCCCAGACACATTCCAAACAAATCTTCTTCAAAACAAAACCTCCACAGAAAATATAAATGCTCGCACGATGCTGGAACTTAGTCCTTTTGTTTGGAGAATTGAAACTCTGGCTGGCCAGCAACTTTCAAGGTAGAGAGAATGCCATCACTGGCCTCCAGCTTTCAGCCAGAGACAGAATTCTCACCCTGGAAAGTTAAGAAGATCTGCTTCCTGCTAGCCAGCGGAATTTACAATACCAGGGAGAGAGAGAGAAACACTGCCATTCATCCTAATGTTCAAACACCTTCTAAACTAAAACAGCCCAAACAGGACTGAAAGAACAGTCACCTGGCCTGTCAATCATTGTTCCCCCAACAAAGCAAAAGGTCATAAAATACAGGCACTGCATAAGGCCCAGAGTAAAAATAAACAAACCCCCATTTAAACCATTGAAGCAGCAATATAAGGATTCTAAGCAGACAACTTGGCAACAGTGAAATAAACAAAGCTGCTTATAACAGCAGACAGCATGATTAAAAATACAGTAGCACAGCAGTGTCACAACACAATCCCTAATTACACTCTTTATTTTAGCACATGCTGTTATTCCACCCTGAATTTGTACACATTTCATAATGCCTCTTTCGATTTACACATGCTCCCTAGATTCACTCCCTGTTTAAGACCACTTCCTATTTACAGGCCTTCTAAAAGTTCACTGTCTATTTACACATGCTCCTTGATTATTTACAGAAGCTCTCTAAAACCACTTTGCTTACAGACGCTCCATAATTTCACTCTCTATTTACTCTAACTCCACACACTATTTACACACACTCCTTAATTACATTCTCTATTTGCAAATGCTCCCTAACTTCACTCTGTATTTACACAAACTACCTAACTCTTCTTTGCACGCACTCCCTAATTCCACTATCTATTTACACACACTCCCCGTTTCTGCACTCCCGTATCAGATCCATTCTATTTACTCACGCTTCTTATTTCACTTCCTATTTACACACACTCCCTATTTTCACTGCCTATTTACACACATTCCCGAGTTCAACTCTCAATTTACAGATGCTCCCTAATTCCACTAGCTATTTACAGATGCTCCCTAAGTCCAGTCTCTATTTACACACAAACCCTAACTCCACTCTCTAAGTATACATGCTCCCTAATTCCATTTTATTTACAAATGCTCCCTAAGTGCACTCTCTCTTTACACATGCTCCCACATCCCTCACTCTTTTTACTCACGCATACTAATTCCACTTTCTGTTAACACACATACCCTTACTCCACTCTGTCTTTACACACACTCCCTAATCGACTTTCTATTTACACACACTCTCTAATTTACTCTCATTTTAAACAGACACACTAATTCCACTCTCTGTATTTACATACTTCTTAATTTCTCTCTCTTTTACACATTCCACTCTCTATTAATACACATCCCATAATATTGCCTTTGATTTACACATGCTCCCCAAGTCCATTCCCTATTTACACACATTCTCTAATTCTCACTCAATTTATAGACGCTCCCTAATTCCACTCTCTATTTACAGATTGCTCCCTAATTATATTTCAAATGCAACAAATGCAATTTATTGCACTCTCTTTTCAGGCATGCTCCCTAGTTCCTCTTTCAATTTACACACACTCCCTAATTCTGCTCTCTACTTACACATGCTTCCTTAGTCAACTCCCTTTTTACACATGTCCTTAATTTCAAGTTCCATTTACACACATACTTAATTCCCCCTTTGCTTGATACACACTCCCTATTTCCACTCTCTATTTACACACACTCCCAAATTCCTCACTATATTTACTCACCTTCGTTAATTCATCTTTCTGTTAACACACATTCCCTTATCCCACCCACTCTTTACACACACTCCCTAATTCCATTCTATCTACATCCACTCCCTAATTCCACTTTATATTTACACACACTCCCTAATTCCACTCACACTTTACACACACTCCCTAATTCCATTCTATCTATAGCCACTCCCTCATTCCACTTTCTATTTACACACACTTCCTAATTCCACTCACTCTTAACACACACTCCTCAATTTCACTTTCTATTACACACACTCCCTGATTACACTCATTCTTTACACACACTCCCTAATTCCCCTTTCTATTTACACATGTTCCCTAGTTTCACTGTCTCTTTACACACATTCCCGAATTCCACCCTCAATTTCACACATTCCATAATAACACTGTGAATGGTTTTGGTCCCCTTACCTAAGGGAAAGATATACTGGCAATAAGAGGCAGTCCAGACAAGGTTCACTGGGTTGATTCTGGGTGTGGAGGGATTTTCTTTTGAGGCAAGTAGTTGGGCCTGAACTTATTGGAGTTTAGAAGAATGAGGGGTGATCTTAGTGAGGGATAAGGGGGCGGCACGCTGCTGCTTCACAGCTCCAGGGTCCTGAGTTCGATTCCCGGCTCAGGTCACTGTCTGTGTGGAGTTTGCACATTCTCCTCGTGTCTGCGTGGGTTTCCTCCGGGTGCTCCGGTTCACTCCCACTGTACAAAGATGTGTGGGTTAGGTTGATTGGCCATGCTAAGAAATGGCCCCTTAGTGTCCAGGGATGCGGAGGTTAGAGGGATTAGTGGGTCTAATATGGAGGGATATGGGGGTGGGGCCTGGGTGGGATTGTGTTTGGTGCAGACTCGATGGGCTGAAGGGCCTCTTTCTACCCTGTAGGGTTCTGTGATTCTAAAGGATTCTCAGGGGGATTGTCAGGGTAGTTGCTGAGAGGTTGTTTCCTCTTGGGAGAGAGTCTAGGACCAGAGGGCAGTATCTCAGAGTCAGGCGTCGCCCGTTTAAGATAGAGTTGAGGAAGAATTTCTTCTCTCAGAGGGTGGCAAATCTGTGGAATTCTTTACTGCAGAGATTTATACTGTCTGCGTCGTTAAGTGTGTTCAAGGCTGAGATAGTAAGAAGTCTCACAACACCAGGTTAGGAGGATTTTCAATCAGGAAGGAAACCAAAGGTTATGGGGATAAGGTGGGAAAACGGAGTTGATCACCCACTACACTCAGAGGGTGGTGGAATTGGCTGCCGTCGGTAGAGGCGAACTTGCTGGGGTCTTTTAAGAGACTTCTGGATGAGTACATGAGATTTAAGGTCATAGATAGGCCTGATAGGTATGGATATGATCAGTGCAACTTGTGGGCCGAAGGGCCTGTCTAAGCTGTGGTGTTCATAGAACACGACAGTGCAGAAAGAGGCCCTTCAGCCCATCGAGTCTGCACTGAGAACAATCCCACACAAGCCCCACCCCCATATCCCTACAGTTTATACCCACTAATCCGTCGAACCTACTCATTCCAGGACACTAAGGGGCAATTTCTTAGCGTGGCCAATCAACCTAATCCGCACATCTTTGGACTGTGGGAGGAAACTGGAGCACCCGGAGGAAACCCATGCAGACACGAGGAGAATGTGCAAACTCCACACAGACAGTGACCCCAGCTGGGAATCGAACCCAGGACCCTGGAGCTGTGAAGCAGCAGTGCTAACCACTATGCTACCGTGCCGCCCATGTTCTACGTTCTATGTTCTACATCAGATCAGTCATGATCTCACTGAATGACAGAGCAGACCTGGTGAACTAAATGGCCTACTTCTGCTCCTGTTCCTTATGGTTGACTACCCATCATTACTTTTCAGGATGGTGGAAAGAGATTTTGTGTATGGGGAGGGCAGGGTGTGTCTGAATACAGATTTCTGATAGACAGGGGAATTGAGGGTTATGGGGAGAAGGCGGGAAAGCGATCCACTTCAGATCAGCCATGATCTTATTGAATGGCGGGGCAGGCTTAAAGGGCTAGATGGCCTCCTCCTGCTCCCATTTCTTATGTTCTTAATATAAGCAGGTTCAGGCATTGCGGGGGGTGGGGGGGGGAGGAGAGGGGCAGTAAGGTGGTCTCCTGCATCAGCAGTCCCTGCTTAACTGCACTCGTCTGCCATGGATGTGGAGGCTTTGGAGAGGGTGCAGAGGAGGTTTACCAGGATGTTGCCTGGTATGGAGGGGAGGTCCTATGAGGAGAGACTGAGAGATTTGGGGTTGTTTTCGCTGGAAAGAAGGCGGCTAAGAGGGGATCTTATTGAAACATATAAGATGATTAGAGGTTTAGACAGGGTGGATAGTGATAGCCTTTTTCCTAGGATGGAGAAAGCTAGCACGAGGGGGCACGGCTCTAAATTAAGGGGGGATAGTTATAGGACTGATGTCAGGGGTAGGTTCTTTACCCAGAGGGTGGTGAGGGACTGGAATGCCCTGCCTGCTGCAGTTGTAAATGCACCTAGTTTGGGGGCGTTTAAGAGATCCGTGGATAGGTTGATGGACGAAAAGGGATTGGTATAGGCTAGTGGGTCATTGTTTTTGTAACTGGTCGGCGCAACATCGTGGGCCGAAGGGCCTGTTCTGCGCTGTAATGTTCTATGTTCTATGTCTCCCTCCCCCGACCCACAAATCCACCCCCTTTAATGTCTGGTGAGTGCCAGGCCTTCCATTCCAGACCATTTTTGCAGAGAGCCCCCACCCCACGATGTTCCCCACCCCCCCATCAAACTTTTGTATTCCAGAAATGACAAGAAAGCGCTGACCTCAGTAGCAAAGAAGTCCATAGAACCATAGAAAATTACAGCTCAGAAACAGGCCTTTTGGCCCTTCTTGTCTGTGCCGAACCATTTTTTGCCTAGTCCCACTGACCTGCTCTTGGACAATATCCCTCCTCACCCCTCTCATTCATGAACCCTCCAAGTTTTTCTTAAATGTTAAAAGTGACCCTGCATTTACCACTTTATCCGGCAGCTCATTCCACACTCCCACCACTCTCTGTGTGAAGAAGCCCCCCCTAATATTCCCTTTAAACTTTCCTCCTTTCACCCCTAACCCATGCCCTCTGGTTTTTTTCTCCCCTAGCCTCAGTGGAAAAAGCCTGCTTGCATTCACTCTATCTGTACTCATCAAAATCTTATACACCTCTATCAAATCTCCCCTCATTCTTCTACACTCCAGGGAATAAAGTCCTAACCTATTCAATCTCTCTCTGTAATTCAGCTTCTCAAGTCCCAGCAACATCCTTGTGAACCTTCTCTGCACTTTTTGTAATAGTAACACTTTGGGGAATTTGATAAAGAAGGGAAAAACTTAGTAAAAAAGGGAAGATACAAACGCACAAGATTACAGTTACACAGTTAAAATTGTACTAAAGAACTTTGCTATACAGATGTATAAGTAAACAACCCAGGTCATGACCCCTTCCAGGTGTTTAACTATACACCCATAACATGATAAAAATGTGGTAATATTACCGGAGGAAAAATGCTGTCGCAGTCATTAGGTTCATAACTTCTCTAACCTGCACTCTACTGTGGAATGCAACAATGCTGGAGGGTCAGTACTGAGGGAGTGCTGCACTGTCAGAGGGTCAGTACTGAGGGAGTGCTGCACTGTCAGAGGGTCAGTACTGAGGGAGTGCTGCACTGTCAGAGGGTCATTACAGAGGGAGTGCTGCACTGTCAGAGGGTCAGTACTGAGGGAGTGCTGCACGGTCAGAGGGTCAGTACTGAGGGAGTGCTGCACTGTCAGAGGGTCATTACAGAGGGAGTGCTGCACTGTCAGAGGGTCATTACTGAGGGAGTGCTGCACTGTCAGAGGGTCAGTACTGAGGGAGTGCCGCACTGTCAGAGGGTCATTACTGAGGGAGTGCTGCACTGTCAGAGGGTCAGTACTGAGGGAGTGCTGCACTGTCAGAGGGTCATTACAGAGGGAGTGCTGCACTGTCAGAGGGTCAGTACTGAGGGAGTGCTGCACTGTCAGAGGGTCAGTACTGAGGGAGTGCCGCACTGTCAGAGGGTCATTACTGAGGGAGTGCTGCACTGTCAGAGGGTCAGTACTGAGGGAGTGCTGCACTGTCAGAGGGTCAGTAATGAGGGAGTGCTGCACTGTCAGGGGTCAGTACTGAGGGAGTGCTTCACTGTCAGAGGGTCATTACTGAGGGAGTGCTGCACGGTCAGAGGGTCAGTACTGAGGGAGTGCTGCACTGTCAGAGGGTCATTACAGAGGGAGTGCTGCACTGTCAGAGGGTCAGTACTGAGGGAGTGCTGCACTGTCAGAGGGTCAGTACTGAGGGAGTGCCGCACTGTCAGAGGGTCATTACTGAGGGAGTGCTGCACTGTCAGAGGGTCAGTACTGAGGGAGTGCTGCACTGTCAGAGGGTCAGTAATGAGGGAGTGCTGCACTGTCAGGGGTCAGTACTGAGGGAGTGCTTCACTGTCAGAGGGTCATTACTGAGGGAGTGCTGCACGGTCAGAGGGTCAGTACTGAGGGAGTGCTGCACTGTCAGAGGGTCAGTAGTGAGGGAGTGCTGCACTGTCAGAGGGTCATTACAGAGAGAGTGCTGCACTGTCAGAGGGTCAGTACTGAGGGAGTGCTGCACTGTCAGAGGGTCAGTACTGAGGGAGCGCTGCACTTTCAGATGGTCAGTACTGAGGGAGTGCTGCACTGTCAGATGGTCAGTACTGAGGGAGTGCTGCACTGTCAGAGGGTCAGTAATGAGGGAACGCTGAACTGTCAGGAGGTCACTACTGAGGGAGTGCTGGACTGTCAGAGGGTCAGTACTGAGGCAGTGCCGGACTGTCGGAGGATAAGTGCTGAGGGAGTGCCGCACTGTCAGAGGGTCAGTACTAAGTGAGTGCTGCATTGTCAGACAGTCAGTACTGAGGGAGTACTGCGTGTCAGAGGGTCAGTACTGAGGGAGTGCCGCACTGTCAGAGGGTCAGTACTGAGGGAGTGCTGCACTGTCAGACGGTTCGGACTGAGGGAGTGCTGCACTGTCAGAGGGTCAGTACTGAGGGAGTGCCGCACTGTCGGAGGGTCAGTACTGAGGGAGTGCTGCACTGTCAGACAGTTCGGACTGAGGGAGTGCTGCACTGTTAGAGGGTCAGTACTGGGGGAGTGCGGCACTTTCAGAGGGTCTACACTGAGGGAGTGCTGCACTGTCAGAGTATCAGTACTGAGGGAGTGCTGCACGTTCAGATGGTCAGTACTGAGGGAGTGCTGCACTGTAAAGGGTCAGTACTGACGGAGCGCTGCACTGTCAGAGGGTCAGTACTGAGGGAGTGCTGCACTGTAAAGGGTCAGTACTGAGGGAGTGCTGCACTGTCAGAGGGTCAGGACTGAGGGGGTTCTGCACTGTCAGACGGTGAGTACCGAGGGAGTGCTGCACTGTCAGAGGGTCAGGACTGAGGGAGTGATGCACTGGCAGAGAGTCAGTACTGATGGAGTGCTGCACTGTCAGAGGGTCAGTACTGATGGAGCACTCCACTGTCAGAGGGTCAGTACTGAGGGGCTTCTGCACTGTCAGACGGTCAGTACTGAGGGAGTGATGCACTGTCAGAGGGTCAGTACTGAGAGAATGCTGCACTGTCAGAGGGTCAGTACTGAGGGAGTGCTGCACTGTCAGAAGGTCAGTACTGAGGGAGTGCTGCACTGTCAGAGGATCATTACTGAGGGAGTGTTGCACTGTCAGAGGGTCAGTACTGAGGGAGTGCTGCACTGTCAGAGGGTCATTACTGAGGGAGTCTTGCACTGTCAGAGGTTCAGTACTGAGGGAGGGCTGCACTGTTTGAGAGTCGTACTGAGGGAGTGCTGCACTGTCAGAGGGACAGTACTGAGGGAGTGCTGCTCTGTCAGAGTGTCAGTACTGAGGGAGTGCTGCACTGTCAGAGGGTCAGTATTGAGGGAGTGCTGAACTGTCAGAGGATCAGTACTGAGGGAGTGCTGCACTGTCAGAGGGTCAGAACTGAGGGAGTGCTGAACTGTCAGAGGGTCAGTACTGAGGGAGTGCTGCACTGTCAGTGAGTCAGTACTGAGGGAGTGCTGCACTGTCAGAGGGTCAGTACTGAGGGAGTGCTGCACTGTCAGAGGGTCAGAACTGAGGGAGTGCTGAACTGTCACAGGGTCAGTACTGAGGGAGTGCTGCACTGTCAGAGAGTCAGTACTGAGGGAGTGCTGCACTGTCAGAGGGTCAGTACTGAGGGAGTGCTGCAATGTCAGAGGGTCAGTACTGAGGGAGTGCTGCACTGTCAGAGAGTCAGTACTGAGGGAGTGCTGCACTGTCAGAGGGTCAGTACTGAGGGAGTGCTGCACTGTCAGAGGGTCAGTACTGAGGGAGTGCTGCACTGTCAGAGGGTCAGTACTGAGGGAGTGCTGCACTGTCAGAGAGCAGTACCGAGAGAGTGTTGCAATGTCAGAGCGTCAGTACTGAGGGAGTGCTGCACTGTCAGAGGGTCAGTACTGAGGGAATGCTGCAGTGTCAGAGGGTCAGTACTGAGGGAGTGCTGCACTGTGAGAGAGTCAGTAACTGCAGGAGGGCTGCTCTGTCTGAGGGTCAGTACTGAGGGAGTGCTGCACTGTCAGATGGTCAGTACTGAGGGAGTGCTGCACTGTCACAGGGTCAGTACTGAGGGAGTGCCGGACTGTCGGAGGATAAGTGCTGAGGGAGTGCCGCACTGTCAGAGGGTCAGTACTAAGTGAGTGCTGCATTGTCAGACAGTCAGTACTGAGGGAGTACTGCGCTGTCAGAGGGTCAGTACTGAGGGAGTGCCGCACTGTCAGAGGGTCAGTACTGAGGGAGTGCTGCACTGTCAGACAGTTCGGACTGAGGGAGTGCTGCACTGTTAGAGGGTGAGTACTGAGGGAGTGCTGCACTGTCAGACGGTTTGGACTGAGGGACTGCTGCACTGTCAGAGGGTCAGTACTGAGGGAGTGCTGCACTGTCAGACGGTTCGGACTGAGGGACTGCTGCACTGTCAGAGGGTCAGTACTGAGGGAGTGCCGCACTGTCGGAGGGTCAATACTGAGGGAGTGCTGCACTGTCAGACAGTTCGGACTGAGGGAGTGCTGCACTGTTAGAGGGTGAGTACTGAGGGAGTGCTGCACTGTCAGGGGGTCAGTACTGAGGGAGTGCTGCACGTTCAGATGGTCAGTACTGAGGGAGTGCTGCACTGTCAGAGGGTCAGTACTGAGGGGGTGCTGCACTGTCAGGGGGTCAGTACTGAGGGAGTGCTGCACGTTCAGATGGTCAGTCCTGGGGGAGTGCGGCACTGTCAGAGGGTCTACACTGATGGAGTGCTGCACTGTCAGAGTGTCAGTACTGAGGGAGTGCTGCACTGTAGAGGGTCAGTACTGATGGAGCGCTGCACTGTCAGAGGGTCAGTACTGAGGGAGTGCTGCACTGTCAGAGGGTCAGTACTGAGGGAGTGCTGCCCTGTCAGAGGGTCAGGACTGAGGGGGTTCTGCACTGTCAGACGGTGAGTACCGAGGGAGTGCTGCACTGTCAGAGGGTCAGGAGTGAGGGAGTGATGCACTGGCAGAGAGTCAGTACTGATGGAGTGCTGCACTGTCAGAGGGTCAGTACTGATGGAACGCTCCACTGTCAGACGGTCAGTACTGGGGGTGTGATGCACTGTCAGAGGGTCAGTACTGAGGGATTGCTGAACTGTGAGAGGGTCAGTACTGAGAGAATGCTGCACTGTCAGAGGGTCAGTACTGAGGGAGTGCAGCACTGTCAGAAGGTCAGCACTGAGGGAGTGTTGCACTGTCAGAGGGTCAGTACTGAGGGAGTGCTGCACTGTCAGAGGGTCAGTACTGAGGGAGTGCTGCACTGTTTGAGAGTCGTACTGAGGGAGTGCTGCACTGTCAGAGGGTCGGTACTGAGGGAGTGCTGCTCTGCCAGAGGGTCAGCACTGAGGGAGTGCTACACTGACAGAGGGTCAGTATTGAGGGAGTGCTGAACTGTCAGAGGGTCAGTACTGAGGGAGTGCTGCACTGTCAGAGGGTCAGAACTGAGGGAGTGCTGAACTGTCAGAGGGTCAGTACTGAGGGAGTGCTGCACTGTCAGAGGGTCAGTACTGAGGGAGTGCTGCACTGTCAGAGGGTCAGAACTGAGGGAGTGCTGAACTGTCAGAGATTCAGAACTGAGGGAGTGCTGAACTGTCAGAGGGTCAGTACTGAGGGAGTGCAGCACTGTTTGAGAGTCGTACTGAGGGAGTGCTGCACTGTCAGAGGGTCAGTACTGAGGGAGTGCTGCACTGTCAGAGGGTCAGAACTGAGGGAGTGCTGAACTGTCAGAGGGTCAGTACTGAGGGAGTACTGCACTGTCAGAGGGTCAGTACTGAGGGAGTGTTGCACTGTCAGAGGGTCAGTACTGAGGGAGTGTTGCACTGTCAGAGTGTCAGTACTGAGGGAGTGCTGCACTGTCAGAGGGTCAGTATTGAGGGAGTGCTGAACTGTCAGAGGGTCAGTACTGAGGGAGTGCTGCACTGTCAGAGGGTCAGAAGTGAGGGAGTGCTGAACTGTCAGAGGGTCAGTACTGAGGGAGTGCTGCACTGTCAGAGAGTCAGTACTGAGGGAGTGCTGCACTGTCAGATGGTCAGTACTGAGGGAGTGCTGCACTGTCAGAGAGTCAGTACTGAGGGAGTGCTGCACTGTCAGAGGGTCAGTACTGAGGGAGTGCTGCACTGTCAGAGGGTCAGTACTGAGGGAGTGCTGCACTGTCAGAGGGTCAGTACTGAGGGAGTGCTGCACTGTCAGAGGGTCAGGACTGAGGGAGTGCTGCACTGTCACAGGGTCAGTACTGAGGGAGTGCTGCACTCTCAGAGGGTCAGTACTGAGGGAGTGCTGCACTGTCAGAGAGCAGTACTGAGAGAGTGTTGCACTGTCAGAGCGTCAGTACTGAGGGAGTGCTGCACTGTCAGAGGGTCAGTACTGAGGGAATGCTGCACTGTCAGAGGGTCAGTACTGAGGGAGTGCTGCACTGTCAGAGAGTCAGTAACTGCAGGAGGGCTGCTCTGTCAGAGGGTCAGTACTGAGGGAGTGCTGCACTGTCACAGGGTCAGTACTGAGGGAGTGCCGGACTGTCGGAGGATAAGTGCTGAGGGAGTGCCGCACTGTCAGAGGGTCAGTACTAAGTGAGTGCTGCATTGTTCGGACTGAGGGACTGCTGCACTGTCAGAGGGTCAGTACTGAGGGAGTGCCGCACTGTCAGAGGGTCAGTACTGAGGGAGTGCTGCACTGTCAGACGGTTCGGACTGAGGGAGTGCTGCACTGTTAGAGGGTGAGTACTGAGGGAGTGCTGCACTGTCAGGGGGTCAGTACTGAGGGAGTGCCGCAATGTCAGAGGGTCAGTACTGAGGGAGCGCTGCACTGTCAGACGGTTCGGACTGAGGGATTGCTGCACTGTCAGAGGGTCAGTACTGAGGGAGTGCCGCACTGTCGGAGGGTCAGTACTGAGGGAGTGCTGCACTGTCAGACAGTTCGGACTGAGGGAGTGCTGCACTGTTAGAGGGTGAGTACTGAGGGAGTGCTGCACTGTCAGGGGGTCAGTACTGAGGGAGTGCTGCACGTTCAGATGGTCAGTACTGAGGGAGTGCTGCACTGTCAGAGTGTCAGTACTGAGGGGGTGCTGCACTGTCAGGGGGTCAGTACTGAGGGAGTGCTGCACGTTCAGATGGTCAGTACTGGGGGAGTGCGGCACTGTCAGAGGGTCTACACTGATGGAGTGCTGCACTATCAGAGTGTCAGTACTGAGGGAGTGCTGCACTGTCAGAGGGTCAGTACTGAGGGAGTGCTGCCCTGTCAGAGGGTCAGGACTGAGGGGGTTCTGCACTGTCAGACGGTGAGTACCGAGGGAGTGCTGCACTGTCAGAGGGTCAGGAGTGAGATAGTGATGCACTGGCAGAGAGTCAGTACTGATGGAGTGCTGCACTGTCAGAGGGTCAGTACTGAGGGAGTGCTGCACTGTCAGAGGGTCCGTACTGATGGAATGCTCCACTGTCAGACGGTCAGTACTGGGGGAGTGATGCACTGTCAGAGGGTCAGTACTGAGGGATTGCTGAACTGTCAGAGGGTCAGTACTGAGAGAATGCTGCACTGTCAGAGGGTCAGTACTGAGGGAGTGCAGCACTGTCAGAAGGTCAGCACTGAGGGAGTGTTGCACTGTCAGAGGGTCATTACTGAGGGAGTGCTGCACTGTCAGAGGGTCAGTACTGAGGGAGTGCTGCACTGTTTGAGAGTCGTAATGAGGGAGTGCTGCACTGTCAGAGGGTCAGTACTGAGGGAGTGCTGCTCTGCCAGAGTGTCAGTACTGAGGGAGTGCTACACTGTCAGAGGGTCAGTATTGAGGGAGTGCTGAACTGTCAGAGGGTCAGTACTGAGGGAGTGCTGCACTGTCAGAGGGTCAGAACTGAGGGAGTGCTGAACTGTCAGAGGGTCAGTACTGAGGGAGTGCTGCACTGTCAGAGAGGCAGTACTGAGGGAGTGCTGCACTGTCAGAGGGTCAGTACTGAGGGAGTGCTGCACTGTCAGAGGGTCAGAACTGAGGGAGTGCTGAACTGTCAGAGAGTCAGTACTGAGGGATTGCTGCACTGTCAGAAGGTCAGTACTGAGGGAGTGCAGCACTGTTTGAGAGTCGTACTGAGGGAGTGCTGCACTGTCAGAGGGTCAGTACTGAGGGAGTGCTGCTCTGTCAGAGTGTCAGTACTGAGGGAGTGCTGCACTGTCAGAGGGTCAGTATTGAGGGAGTGCTGAACTGTCAGAGGGTCAGTACTGAGGGAGTGCTGCACTGTCAGAGGGTCAGTACTGAGGGAGTGCTGCACTGTCAGAGGGTCAGTACTGAGGGAGTGCTGCACTGTCAGAGGGTCAGTACTGAGGGAGTGCTGCACTGTCACAGGGTCAGTACTGAGGGAGTGCTGCACTGTCAGAGAGCAGTACTGAGAGAGTGTTGCACTGTCAGAGCGTCAGTACTGAGGGAGTGCTGCACTGTCAGAGGGTCAGTACTGAGGGAATGCTGCACTGTCAGAGGGTCAGTACTGAGGGAGTGCTGCACTGTCAGAGAGTCAGTAACTGCAGGAGGGCTGCTCTGTCAGAGGGTCAGTACTGAGGGAGTGCTGCACTGTCAGAGGGTCAGTACTGAGGGAGTGCTGCACTGTCACAGGGTCAGTACTGAGGGAGTGCCGGACTGTCGGAGGATAAGTGCTGAGGGAGTGCCGCACTGTCAGAGGGTCAGTACTAAGTGAGTGCTGCATTGTTCGGACTGAGGGACTGCTGCACTGTCAGAGGGTCAGTACTGAGGGAGTGCCGCACTGTCAGAGGGTCAGTACTGAGGGAGTGCTGCACTGTCAGACGGTTCGGACTGAGGGAGTGCTGCACTGTTAGAGGGTGAGTACTGAGGGAGTGCTGCACTGTCAGGGGGTCAGTACTGAGGGAGTGCCGCAATGTCAGAGGGTCAGTACTGAGGGATCGCTGCACTGTCAGACGGTTCGGACTGAGGGATTGCTGCACTGTCAGAGGGTCAGTACTGAGGGAGTGCCGCACTGTCGGAGGGTCAGTACTGAGGGAGTGCTGCACTGTCAGACAGTTCGGACTGAGGGAGTGCTGCACTGTTAGAGGGTGAGTACTGAGGGAGTGCTGCACTGTCAGGGGGTCAGTACTGAGGGAGTGCTGCACGTTCAGATGGTCAGTACTGAGGGAGTGCTGCACTGTCAGAGTGTCAGTACTGAGGGGGTGCTGCACTGTCAGGGGGTCAGTACTGAGGGAGTGCTGCACGTTCAGATGGTCAGTACTGGGGGAGTGCGGCACTGTCAGAGGGTCTACACTGATGGAGTGCTGCACTATCAGAGTGTCAGTACTGAGGGAGTGCTGCACTGTCAGAGGGTCAGTACTGACGGAGCGCTGCACTTTCAGAGGGTCAGTACTGAGGGAGTGCTGCACTGTCAGAGGGCCAGTACTGAGGGAGTGCTGCCCTGTCAGAGGGTCAGGACTGAGGGGGTTCTGCACTGTCAGACGGTGAGTACCGAGGGAGTGCTGCACTGTCAGAGGGTCAGGAGTGAGATAGTGATGCACTGGCAGAGAGTCAGTACTGATGGAGTGCTGCACTGTCAGAGGGTCAGTACTGAGGGAGTGCTTGCACTGTCAGAGGGTCAGTACTGATGGAATGCTCCACTGTCAGACGGTCAGTACTGGGGGAGTGATGCACTGTCAGAGGGTCAGGACTGAGGGATTGCAGAACTGTCAGAGGGTCAGTACTGAGAGAATGCTGCACTGTCAGAGGGTCAGTACTGAGGGAGTGCAGCACTGTCAGAAGGTCAGCACTGAGGGAGTGTTGCACTGTCAGAGGGTCATTACTGAGGGAGTGCTGCACTGTCAGAGGGTCAGTACTGAGGGAGTGCTGCACTGTTTGAGAGTCGTAATGAGGGAGTGCTGCACTGTCAGAGGGTCAGTACTGAGGGAGTGCTGCTCTGCCAGAGTGTCAGTACTGAGGGAGTGCTACACTGTCAGAGGTCAGTATTGAGGGAGTGCTGAACTGTCAGAGGGACAGTACTGAGGGAGTGCTGCACTGTCAGAGGGTCAGAACTGAGGGAGTGCTGAACTGTCAGAGGGTCAGAACTGAGGGAGTGCTGCACTGTCAGAGAGGCAGTACTGAGGGAGTGCTGCACTGTCAGAGGGTCAGTACTGAGGGAGTGCTGCACTGTCAGAGGGTCAGAACTGAGGGAGTGCTGAACTGTCAGAGAGTCAGTACTGAGGGATTGCTGCACTGTCAGAAGGTCAGTACTGAGGGAGTGCAGCACTGTTTGAGAGTCGTACTGAGGGAGTGCTGCACTGTCAGAGGGTCAGTACTGAGGGAGTGCTGCTCTGTCAGAGTGTCAGTACTGAGGGAGTGCTGCACTGTCAGAGGGTCAGTATTGAGGGAGTGCTGAACTGTCAGAGGGTCAGTACTGAGGGAGTGCTGCACTGTCAGAGGGTCAGTACTGAGGGAGTGCTGCACTGTCAGAGGGTCAGTACTGAGGGAGTGCTGCACTGTCAGAGGGTCAGTACTGAGGGAGTGCTGCACTGTCACAGGGTCAGTACTGAGGGAGTGCTGCACTGTCAGAGAGCAGTACTGAGAGAGTGTTGCACTGTCAGAGCGTCAGTACTGAGGGAGTGCTGCACTGTCAGAGGGTCAGTACTGAGGGAATGCTGCACTCTCAGAGGGTCAGTACTGAGGGAGTGCTGCACTGTCAGAGAGTCAGTAACTGCAGGAGGGCTGCTCTGTCAGAGGGTCAGTACTGAGGGAGTGCTGCACTGTCAGACGGTCAGTACTGAGGGAGTGCTGCACTGTCACAGGGTCAGTACTGAGGGAGTGCCGGACTGTCGGAGGATAAGTGCTGAGGGAGTGCCGCACTGTCAGAGGGTCAGTACTAAGTGAGTGCTGCATTGTTCGGACTGAGGGACTGCTGCACTGTCAGAGGGTCAGTACTGAGGGAGTGCTGCACTGTCAGACGGTTCGGACTGAGGGAGTGCTGCACTGTTAGAGGGTGAGTACTGAGGGAGTGCTGCACTGTCAGGGGGTCAGTACTGAGGGAGTGCCGCAATGTCAGAGGGTCAGTACTGAGGGAGCGCTGCACTGTCAGACGGTTCGGACTGAGGGATTGCTGCACTGTCAGAGGGTCAGTACTGAGGGAGTGCCGCACTGTCGGAGGGTCAGTACTGAGGGAGTGCTGCACTGTCAGACAGTTCGGACTGAGGGAGTGCTGCACTGTTAGAGGGTGAGTACTGAGGGAGTGCTGCACTGTCAGGGGGTCAGTACTGAGGGAGTGCTGCACGTTCAGATGGTCAGTACTGAGGGAGTGCTGCACTGTCAGAGTGTCAGTACTGAGGGGGTGCTGCACTGTCAGGGGGTCAGTACTGAGGGAGTGCTGCACGTTCAGATGGTCAGTACTGGGGGAGTGCGGCACTGTCAGAGGGTCTACACTGATGGAGTGCTGCACTATCAGAGTGTCAGTACTGAGGGAGTGCTGCACTGTCAGAGGGTCAGTACTGACGGAGCGCTGCACTTTCAGAGGGTCAGTACTGAGGGAGTGCTGCACTGTCAGAGGGTCAGTACTGAGGGAGTGCTGCCCTGTCAGAGGGTCAGGACTGAGGGGGTTCTGCACTGTCAGACGGTGAGTACTGAGGGAGTGCTGCACTGTCAGAGGGTCAGGAGTGAGATAGTGATGCACTGGCAGAGAGTCAGTACTGATGGAGTGCTGCACTGTCAGAGGGTCAGTACTGAGGGAGTGCTGCACTGTCAGAGGGTCAGTACTGATGGAATGCTCCACTGTCAGACGGTCAGTACTGGGGGAGTGATGCACTGTCAGAGGGTCAGTACTGAGGGATTGCTGAACTGTCAGAGGGTCAGTACTGAGAGAATGCTGCACTGTCAGAGGGTCAGTACTGAGGGAGTGCAGCACTGTCAGAAGGTCAGCACTGAGGGAGTGTTGCACTGTCAGAGGGTCATTACTGAGGGAGTGCTGCACTGTTTGAGAGTCGTAATGAGGGAGTGCTGCACTGTCAGAGGGTCAGTACTGAGGGAGTGCTGCTCTGCCAGAGTGTCAGTACTGAGGGAGTGCTACACTGTCAGAGGGTCAGTATTGAGGGAGTGCTGAACTGTCAGAGGGTCAGTACTGAGGGAGTGCTGCACTGTCAGAGGGTCAGAACTGAGGGAGTGCTGAACTGTCAGAGGGTCAGTACTGAGGGAGTGCTGCCCTGTCAGAGGGTCAGTACTGAGGGAGTGCTGCACTGTCAGAGGGTCAGAACTGAGGGAGTGCTGAACTGTCAGAGAGTCAGTACTGAGGGATTGCTGCACTGTCAGAAGGTCAGTACTGAGGGAGTGCAGCACTGTTTGAGAGTCGTACTGAGGGAGTGCTGCACTGTCAGAGGGTCAGTACTGAGGGAGTGCTGCTCTGTCAGAGTGTCAGTACTGAGGGAGTGCTGCACTGTCAGAGGGTCAGTATTGAGGGAGTGCTGAACTGTCAGAGGGTCAGTACTGAGGGAGTGCTGCACTGTCAGAGCGTCAGAACTGAGGAAGTGCTGAACTGTCAGAGGGTCAGTACTGAGGGAGTGCTGCACTGTCAGAGAGTCAGTACTGAGGGAGTGCTGCACTGTCAGAGGGTCAGTACTGAGGGAGTGCTGCACTGTCAGAGGGTCAGAACTGAGGGAGTGCTGAACTGTCACAGGGTCAGTACTGAGGGAGTGCTGCACTGTCAGAGAGTCAGTACTGAGGGAGTGCTGCACTGTCAGAGGGTCAGTACTGAGGGAGTGCTGCACTGTCAGAGGGTCAGTACTGAGGGAGTGCTGCACTGTCAGAGGGTCAGTACTGAGGAAGTGCTGCACTGACAGAAGGTCAGTACGGAGGGAGTGCTGCACTGTCAGAGGGTCAGTACTGAGGGAGTGCTGCACTGTCAGAGAGCAGTACTGAGAGAGTGTTGCACTGTCAGAGCGTCAGTACTGAGGGAGTGCTGCACTGTCAGAGGGTCAGTACTGAGGGAATGCTGCACTGTCAGACGGTCAGTACTGAGGGAGTGCTGCACTGTCAGAGAGTCAGTACTGAGGGAGTGCTGCACTGTCACAGGGTCAGTACTGAGGGAGTGCCGGACTGTCGGAGGATAAGTGCTGAGGGAGTGCCGCACTGTCAGAGGGTCAGTACTAAGTGAGTGCTGCATTGTCAGACAGTCAGTACTGAGGGAGTACTGCGCTGTCAGAGGGTCAGTACTGAAGGAGTGCCGCACTGTCAGAGGGTCAGTACTGAGGGAGTGCTGCACTGTTAGACAGTTCGGACTGAGGGACTGCTGCACTGTCAGAGGGTCAGTACTGAGGGAGTGCCGCACTGTCGGAGGGTCAGTACTGAGGGAGTGCTGCACTGTCAGAGGGTCAGTACTGAGGGAGTGCTGCCCTGCCAGAGTGTCAGTACTGAGGGAGTGCTGCACTGTCAGAGGGTCAGAACTGAGGGAGTGCTGAACTGTCAGAGCGTCAGTACTGAGGGAGTGCTGCACTGTCAGAGAGGCAGTACTGAGGGAGTGCTGCACTGTCAGAGGGTCAGTACTGAGGGAGTGCTGCACTGTCAGAGGGTCAGAACTGAGGGAGTGCTGAACTGTCAGAGAGTCAGTACTGAGGGAGTGCTGCACTGTCAGAGGGTCAGTAATGAGGGAGTGCTGCACTGTCAGAGGGTCAGTACTGAGGGAGTGCTGCACTGTCAGAGGGTCAGTACTGAGGGAGTGCTGCACTGTCACAGGGTCAGTACTGAGGGAGTGCTGCACTGTCAGAGAGCAGTACTGAGAGTGTGTTGCACTGTCAGAGCGTCAGTACTGAGGGAGTGCTGCACTGTCAGAGGGTCAGTACTGAGGGAGTGCTGCACTGTCAGAGGGTCAGTACTGAGGGAGTGCTGCACTGTCAGAGGGTCAGTACTGAGGGAGTGCTGCACTGTCACAGGGTCAGTACTGAGGGAGTGCTGCATTGTCAGAGGGTCAGTACTGAGGCAGTGCTTCACAGTCAGATGGTCAGTACTGAGAGAGTGCAGCACTGTCAGAGGTTCAGTACTGAGGGAGTGCTGCACTATCAGAGGGTGAGTACTGAGGGAGTGCTGCACTGTCAGGGGGTCGGTACTGAGGGAGTGCTGCACTGTCAGAGGGTCAGTACTGAGGGAGTGCTGCACTGTCAGAGGGTCAGTACTGAGGGAGTGCTGCAATGACAGAGAATCAGTATTGAGGGAGTGCTGCACTGTCAGAGGGTCAGTACTGAGAGAGTGCTGCACTGTCAGAGGGTCATTGCTGAGGGAGTGCTGCAATGTCAGAGAATCAGTACTGAGGGAGTGCTGCACTGTCAGTGGGTCAGTACTGAGGGAGTGCTGCACTGTCAGAGAATCAGTACTGAGGGAGGGCTGCACTGTCAGAAGGTCAGTACTGAGAGAGTGCTGCACTGTCAGAGGGTCAGTACTGAGGGAGTGCTGCACTGTCAGAGGGTCAGTACTGAGGGAGTGCTGCACTGTCAGAGGGTCAGTACTGAGGGAGTGCTGCACTGTCACAGGGTCAGTACTGAGGGAGTGCTGCATTGTCAGAGGGTCAGTACTGAGGCAGTGCTTCACAGTCAGATGGTCAGTACTGAGAGAGTGCAGCACTGTCAGAGGTTCAGTACTGAGGGAGTGCTGCACTATCAGAGGGTGAGTACTGAGGGAGTGCTGCACTGTCAGGGGGTCGGTACTGAGGGAGTGCTGCACTGTCAGAGGGTCAGTACTGAGGGAGTGCTGCACTGTCAGAGGGTCAGTACTGAGGGAGTGCTGCAATGACAGAGAATCAGTATTGAGGGAGTGCTGCACTGTCAGAGGGTCAGTACTGAGAGAGTGCTGCACTGTCAGAGGGTCATTGCTGAGGGAGTGCTGCAATGTCAGAGAATCAGTACTGAGGGAGTGCTGCACTGTCAGTGGGTCAGTACTGAGGGAGTGCTGCACTGTCAGAGAATCAGTACTGAGGGAGGGCTGCACTGTCAGAAGGTCAGTACTGAGAGAGTGCTGCACTGTCAGAAGGTCAGTACTGAGGGGGTGCTGCAATGTCAGAGAATCAGTACTGAGGGAGTGCTGCACTGTCAGAGGGTCATTGCTGAGGGAGTGCTGCAATGTCAGAGAATCAGTACTGAGGGAGTGCTGCACTGTCAGTGGGTCAGTACTGAGGGAGTGCTGCACTGTCAGAGGGTCAGTACTGAGGGAGTGCTGCACTGTCAGAGGATCAGTACTGAGGGAGTGCTGCACTGTCAGAGGGTCATTGCTGAGGGAGTGCTGCAATGTCAGAGGATCAGTGCTGAGGGAGTGCTGCACTGTCAGAGGGTCAGTACTGCGAGAGTGCTGGACTGCCAGAGGGTGAGTACTGACGGAGTGCTGCACTGTCAGAGGGTCAGTACTGAGAGAGCTCTGCACTGTCAGAGGGTCAGTACTGAGAGAGTGCCGCACTGTCAGAGGGTCAGTATTGAGGAGGTGCTGCAGTGTTGGAGGGTTAGTACCGAAGGTTTGCTGCACAGCCAGAGAGTTAGTACTGAGGGAGTGCTGCAACTTCAGATGGTCATTACTGAGGGAGTGTCGCACTGTCAGAAGGTCAGTACTGAGGGAGTGCCCCACTGTCAGAGGGTCAGTAATGAGGGAGTGCTGCACTGTCGGAGATCAGTACTGAGAGAGTGCTGCACTGTCAGAGGGTCATTGCTGAGGGAGTGCTGCAATGTTAGAGAATCAGTACTGAGGGAGTGCCCCACTGTCAGAGGGTCAGTACTCAGGGATTGCTGCACTGTCAGAGAATCAGTACTGAGGGAGTGCTGCACTGTCAGAGGGTCAGGACTGAGGGACTGCTGCACTGTCAGAGGGTCAGTACTGAGGGAGTGCTGCACTGTCAGAGGGTCAGTACTGAGGGAGTGCTGCACTGTCAGAGGGTCAGTACTGAGGGAGTGCTGCACTGTCAGAGGGTCAGTACTGAGGCAGTGCTTCACTGTCAGAGGGTCATTACTGAGGGAGTGCTGCACTGACAGAGGGTCAGTACTGAGGGAGTGCTGCACTATCAGAGGGTCAGTACTGAGGGAGTGCTGCACTGTTTGAGAGTCGTACTGAGGGAGTGCTGCACTGTCAGAGGGTCAGTACTGAGGGAGTGCTGCACTGTCAGAGGGTCAGTACTGAGGGAGTGCTGCACTGTTTGTGAGTCGTACTGAGGGAGTGCTGCATTGTCAGAGGGTCAGTACTGAGGGAGTGCTGCAAGTTCAGATGGTCAGTACTGAGGGAGTGTCGCACTGTCAGACATCAGTACTGAGGGAGTGCTGCACTGTAGAGGGTCAGTACTGAGGGAGTGCTGCACTGTCAGAGAGTCAGTACTGAGGGAGTGCTGCACTGTCAGAGGGTCAGTACTGAGGGAGTACTGCACTGTCAGAGGGTCAGTACTGAGGGAGTGTTGCACTGTCAGAGGGTCAGTACTGAGGGCGTGTTGCACTGTCAGAGGGTCAGTACTGAGGGAGTGCTGCACTGTCAGAGGGTCAGTACTGAGGGAGTGCTGCACTGTCAGAGGGTCAGTACTGAGGGAGTGCTGCACTGTCAGAGAGTCAGTACTGAGGGAGTGCTGCACTGTCAGAGGGTCAGTACTGAGGGAGTGCTGCTCTGTCAGAGAGTCAGTACTGAGGGAGTGCTGCACTGTAGAGGGTCAGTACTGAGGGAGTGCTGCACTGTCAGAGAGTCAGTACTGAGGGAGTGCTGCACTGTCAGAGGGTCAGTACTGAGGGAGTGCTGCACTGTCAGAGGGTCAGTACTGAACGAGTGTTGCACTGTCAGAGGGTCAGTACTGAGGGAGTGCTGCACTGTCAGAGGGTCAGTACTGAGGGAGTGCTGCACTGTCAGAGGGTCAGTATTGAGGGAATGCTGACCTGTCAGATTGTCAGTACTGAGGGAGTGCTGCACTGTCAGAGGGTCAGTACTGAGGGAGTGCTGCACTGTCAGAGGGTCAGTACTGAGGGAGTGCTTCACTGTCAGAGGGTCATTACTGAGGTAGTGCTGCACTGACAGAGGGTCAGTACTGAGGGAGTGCTGCACTATCAGAGGGTCAGTACTGAGGGAGTGCTGCACTGTTTGAGAGTCGTACTGAGGGAGTGCTGCACTGTCAGAGGGTGAGTACTGAGGGAATGCTGCTCTGTCAGAGTGTTAGTACTGAGGGAGTGCTGAACTGTCAGAGGGTCAGTACTGAGAGAGTGCTGCATTGTCAGAGGATCAGTACTGAGGGAGTGCCCCACAGTCAGAGGGTCAGTACTCAGGGAGTGCTGCACTGTCAGAGGGTCAGTACTGAGGCATTGCTGAACAGTCAGAGGGTCAGTACTGAGGGAGTGCTGCACTGTCAGAGGGTCAGTACTGAGGGAGTGCTGCACTGTCAAAGAGTCAGTACTGAGGGAGCGCTGCACTGTCAGAGGGTCAGTACTGAGGGAGTGCTGCACTGTCGGAGGGTCAGTATTGATGGAGTGCTGCACCGCCAGAGGGTCAGTACTGAGGGAGTGCTGCACTCTTACAGGGTTAGTACTGAGAGAGTGCTGCACTGTCAGAGAGTCAGTACTGAGGGAGTGCTGCACTGTCAGAGGGTCAGTACTGAGGGTGTGCTGCACTATCAGATGGTCAGCACTGAGGGAGTGCTGCACTGTCAGAGGGTCAGTACTGAGTGGGTGCTGCACTGTCAGAGAGTCAGTACTGAGAGAGTGCTGCAGTGTCAGAGGGTCAGTACTGAGTGAGTGCTACACGGTCACTGAGTCAGTACTGAGGGAGTGCTGCACTGTCAGACGGTTTGGACTGAGGGACTGCTGCACTGTCAGAGGGTCAGTACTGAGGGAGTGCTGCACTGTCAGACGGTTCGGACTGAGGGACTGCTGCACTGTCAGAGGTTATGTACTGAGGGAGTGCCGCACTGTCGGAGGGTCAATACTGAGGGAGTGCTGCACTGTCAGACAGTTCGGACTGAGGGAGTGCTGCACTGTTAGAGGGTGAGTACTGAGGGAGTGCTGCACTGTCAGGGGGTCAGTACTGAGGGAGTGCTGCACGTTCAGATGGTCAGTACTGAGGGAGTGCTGCACTGTCAGAGGGTCAGTACTGAGGGGGTGCTGCACTGTCAGGGGGTCAGTACTGAGGGAGTGCTGCACGTTCAGATGGTCAGTCCTGGGGGAGTGCGGCACTGTCAGAGGGTCTACACTGATGGAGTGCTGCACTGTCAGACAGTTCGGACTGAGGGAGTGCTGCACTGTAGAGGGTCAGTACTGATGGAGCGCTGCACTGTCAGAGGGTCAGTACTGAGGGAGTGCTGCACTGTCAGAGGGTCAGTACTGAGGGAGTGCTGCCCTGTCAGAGGGTCAGGACTGAGGGGGTTCTGCACTGTCAGACGATGAGTACCGAGGGAGTGCTGCACTGTCAGAGGGTCAGGAGTGAGGGAGTGATGCACTGGCAGAGAGTCAGTACTGATGGAGTGCTGCACTGTCAGAGGGTCAGTACTGATGGAACGCTCCACTGTCAGACGGTCAGTACTGGGGGAGTGATGCACTGTCAGAGGGTCAGTACTGAGGGATTGCTGAACTGTGAGAGGGTCAGTACTGAGAGAATGCTGCACTGTCAGAGGGTCTGTACTGAGGGAGTGCAGCACTGTCAGACGGTTCGGACTGAGGGAGTGCTGCACTGTTAGAGGGTGAGTACTGAGGGAGTGCTGCACTGTCAGGGGGTCAGTACTGAGGGAGTGCCGCAATGTCAGAGGGTCAGTACTGAGGGAGCGCTGCACTGTCAGACGGTTCGGACTGAGGGATTGCTGCACTGTCAGAGGGTCAGTACTGAGGGAGTGCCGCACTGTCAGAGGGTCAGTACTGAGGGAGTGCTGCACTGTCAGACAGTTCGGACTGAGGGAGTGCTGCACTGTTAGAGGGTGAGTACTGAGGGAGTGCTGCACGTTCAGATGGTCAGTACTGAGGGAGTGCTGCACTGTCAGAGTGTCAGTACTGAGGGGGTGCTGCACTGTCAGGGGGTCAGTACTGAGGGAGTGCTGCACGTTCAGATGGTCAGTACTGGGGGAGTGCGGCACTGTCAGAGGGTCTACACTGATGGAGTGCTGCACTATCAGAGTGTCAGTACTGAGGGAGTGCTGCACTGTCAGAGGGTCAGTACTGACGGAGCGCTGCACTTTCAGAGGGTCAGTACTGAGGGAGTGCTGCACTGACAGAGGGTCAGTACTGAGGGAGTGCTGCCCTGTCAGAGGGTCAGGACTGAGGGGGTTCTGCACTGTCAGACGGTGAGTACCGAGGGAGTGCTGCACTGTCAGAGGGTCAGGAGTGAGATAGTGATGCACTGGCAGAGAGTCAGTACTGATGGAGTGCTGCACTGTCAGAGGGTCAGTACTGAGGGAGTGCTGCACTGTCAGAGGGTCAGTACTGATGGAATGCTCCACTGTCAGACGGTCAGTACTGGGGGAGTGATGCACTGTCAGAGGGTCAGTACTGAGGGATTGCTGCACTGTCAGAGGGTCAGTACTGAGGGAGTGCAGCACTGTCAGAAGGTCAGCACTGAGGGAGTGTTGCACTGTCAGAGGGTCAGTACTGAGGGAGTGCTGCACTGTTTGAGAGTCGTAATGAGGGAGTGCTGCACTGTCAGAGGGTCAGTACTGAGGGAGTGCTGCTCTGCCAGAGTGTCAGTACTGAGGGAGTGCTATACTGTCAGAGGGTCAGTATTGAGGGAGTGCTGAACTGTCAGAGGGTCAGTACTGAGGGAGTGCTGCACTGTCAGAGGGTCAGAACTGAGGGAGTGCTGAACTGTCAGAGGGTCAGTACTGAGGGAGTGCTGCACTGTCAGAGAGGCAGTACTGAGGGAGTGCTGCCCTGTCAGAGGGTCAGTACTGAGGGAGTGCTGCACTGTCAGACGGTCAGAACTGAGGGAGTGCTGAACTGTCAGAGAGTCAGTACTGAGGGATTGCTGCACTGTCAGAAGGTCAGTACTGAGGGAGTGCAGCACTGTTTGAGAGTCGTACTGAGGGAGGGCTGCACTGTCAGAGGGTCAGTACTGAGGGAGTGCTGCTCTGTCAGAGTGTCAGTACTGAGGGAGTGCTGCACTGTCAGAGGGTCAGTATTGAGGGAGTGCTGAACTGTCAGAGGGTCAGTACTGAGGGAGTGCTGCACTGTCAGAGCGTCAGAACTGAGGGAGTGCTGAACTGTCAGAGGGTCAGTACTGAGGGAGTGCTGCACTGTCAGAGAGTCAGTACTGAGGGAGTGCTGCACTGTCAGAGGGTCAGTACTGAGGGAGTGCTGCACTGTCAGAGGGTCAGAACTGAGGGAGTGCTGAACTGTCACAGGGTCAGTACTGAGGGAGTGCTGCACTGTCAGAGAGTCAGTACTGAGGGAGTGCTGCACTGTCAGAGGGTCAGTACTGAGGGAGTGCTGCACTGTCAGAGGGTCAGTACTGAGGGAGTGCTGCACTGTCAGAGGGTCAGTACTGAGGGAGTGCTGCACTGACAGAAGGTCAGTACGGAGGGAGTGCTGCACTGTCAGAGGGTCAGTACTGAGGGAGTGCTGCACTGTCAGAGAGCAGTACTGAGAGAGTGTTGCACTGTCAGAGCGTCAGTACTGAGGGAGTGCTGCACTGTCAGAGGGTCAGTACTGAGGGAATGCTGCACTGTCAGACGGTCAGTACTGAGGGAGTGCTGCACTGTCAGAGAGTCAGTACTGAGGGAGTGCTGCACTGTCACAGGGTCAGTACTGAGGGAGTGCCGGACTGTCTGAGGATAAGTGCTGAGGGAGTGCCGCACTGTCAGAGGGTCAGTACTAAGTGAGTGCTGCATTGTCAGACAGTCAGTACTGAGGGAGTACTGCGCTGTCAGAGGGTCAGTACTGAAGGAGTGCCGCACTGTCAGAGGGTCAGTACTGAGGGAGTGCTGCACTGTTAGACAGTTCGGACTGAGGGACTGCTGCACTGTCAGAGGGTCAGTACTGAGGGAGTGCCGCACTGTCGGAGGGTCAGTACTGAGGGAGTGCTGCACTGTCAGAGGGTCAGTACTGAGGGAGTGCTGCCCTGCCAGAGTGTCAGTACTGAGGGAGTGCTGCACTGTCAGAGGGTCAGAACTGAGGGAGTGCTGAACTGTCAGAGGGTCAGTACTGAGGGAGTGCTGCACTGTCAGAGAGGCAGTACTGAGGGAGTGCTGCACTGTCAGAGGGTCAGTACTGAGGGAGTGCTGCACTGTCAGAGGGTCAGAACTGAGGGAGTGCTGAACTGTCAGAGAGTCAGTACTGAGGGAGTGCTGCACTGTCAGAGGGTCAGTACTGAGGGAGTGCTGCACTGTCAGAGGGTCAGTACTGAGGGAGTGCTGCACTGTCAGAGGGTCAGTACTGAGGGAGTGCTGCACTGTCACAGGGTCAGTACTGAGGGAGTGCTGCACTGTCAGAGAGCAGTACTGAGAGTGTGTTGCACTGTCAGAGCGTCAGTACTGAGGGAGTGCTGCACTGTCAGAGGGTCAGTACTGAGGGAGTGCTGCACTGTCAGAGGGTCAGTACTGAGGGAGTGCTGCACTGTCAGAGGGTCAGTACTGAGGGAGTGCTGCACTGTCACAGGGTCAGTACTGAGGGAGTGCTGCATTGTCAGAGGGTCAGTACTGAGGCAGTGCTTCACAGTCAGATGGTCAGTACTGAGAGAGTGCAGCACTGTCAGAGGTTCAGTACTGAGGGAGTGCTGCACTATCAGAGGGTGAGTACTGAGGGAGTGCTGCACTGTCAGGGGGTCGGTACTGAGGGAGTGCTGCACTGTCAGAGGGTCAGTACTGAGGGAGTGCTGCACTGTCAGAGGGTCAGTACTGAGGGAGTGCTGCAATGACAGAGAATCAGTATTGAGGGAGTGCTGCACTGTCAGAGGGTCAGTACTGAGAGAGTGCTGCACTGTCAGAGGGTCATTGCTGAGGGAGTGCTGCAATGTCAGAGAATCAGTACTGAGGGAGTGCTGCACTGTTAGAGGGTCATTGCTGAGGGAGTGCTGCAATGTCAGAGAATCAGTACTGAGGGAGTGCTGCACTGTCAGTGGGTCAGTACTGAGGGAGTGCTGCACTGTCAGAGAATCAGTACTGAGGGAGGGCTGCACTGTCAGAAGGTCAGTACTGAGAGAGTGCTGCACTGTCAGAAGGTCAGTACTGAGGGGGTGCTGCAATGTCAGAGAATCAGTACTGAGGGAGTGCTGCACTGTCAGAGGGTCATTGCTGAGGGAGTGCTGCAATGTCAGAGAATCAGTACTGAGGGAGTGCTGCACTGTCAGTGGGTCAGTACTGAGGGAGTGCTGCACTGTCAGAGGGTCAGTACTGAGGGAGTGCTGCACTGTCAGAGGATCAGTACTGAGGGAGTGCTGCACTGTCAGAGGGTCATTGCTGAGGGAGTGCTGCAATGTCAGAGGATCAGTGCTGAGGGAGTGCTGCACTGTCAGAGGGTCAGTACTGCGAGAGTGCTGGACTGCCAGAGGGTGAGTACTGACGGAGTGCTGCACTGTCAGAGGGTCAGTACTGAGAGAGCTCTGCACTGTCAGAGGGTCAGTACTGAAAGAGTGCCGCACTGTCAGAGGGTCAGTATTGAGGAGGTGCTGCAGTGTTGGAGGGTTAGTACCGAAGGTTTGCTGCACAGCCAGAGAGTTAGTACTGAGGGAGTGCTGCAACTTCAGATGGTCATTACTGAGGGAGTGTCTCACTGTCAGAGGGTCAGTACTGAGGGAGTGCCCCACTGTCAGAGGGTCAGTAATGAGGGAGTGCTGCACTGTCGGAGATCAGTACTGAGAGAGTGCTGCACTGTCAGAGGGTCATTGCTGAGGGAGTGCTGCAATGTTAGAGAATCAGTACTGAGGGAGTGCCCCACTGTCAGAGGGTCAGTACTCAGGGATTGCTGCACTGTCAGAGAATCAGTACTGAGGGAGTGCTGCACTGTCAGAGGGTCAGGACTGAGGGACTGCTGCACTGTCAGAGGGTCAGTACTGAGGGAGTGCTGCACTGTCAGAGGGTCAGTACTGAGGGAGTGCTGCACTGTCAGAGGGTCAGTACTGAGGGAGTGCTGCACTGTCAGAGGGTCAGTACTGAGGGAGTGCTTCACTGTCAGAGGGTCATTACTGAGGGAGTGCTGCACTGACAGAGGGTCAGTACTGAGGGAGTGCTGCACTATCAGAGGGTCAGTACTGAGGGAGTGCTGCACTGTTTGAGAGTCGTACTGAGGGAGTGCTGCACTGTCAGAGGGTCAGTACTGAGGGAGTGCTGCACTGTCAGAGGGTCAGTACTGAGGGAGTGCTGCACTGTTTGAGAGTCGTACTGAGGGAGTGCTGCATTGTCAGAGGGTCAGTACTGAGGGAGTGCTGCAAGTTCAGATGGTCAGTACTGAGGGAGTGTCGCACTGTCAGACATCAGTACTGAGGGAGTGCTGCACTGTAGAGGGTCAGTACTGAGGGAGTGCTGCACTGTCAGAGAGTCAGTACTGAGGGAGTGCTGCACTGTCAGAGGGTCAGTACTGAGGGAGTACTGCACTGTCAGAGGGTCAGTACTGAGGGAGTGTTGCACTGTCAGAGGGTCAGTACTGAGGGAGTGTTGCACTGTCAGAGGGTCAGTACTGAGGGAGTGCTGCACTGTCAGAGGGTCAGTACTGAGGGAGTGCTGCACTGTCAGAGAGTCAGTACTGAGGGAGTGCTGCACTGTCAGAGGGTCAGTACTGAGGGAGTGCTGCTCTGTCAGAGAGTCAGTACTGAGGGAGTGCTGCACTGTAGAGGGTCAGTACTGAGGGAGTGCTGCACTGTCAGAGAGTCAGTACTGAGGGAGTGCTGCACTGTCAGAGGGTCAGTACTGAGGGAGTGCTGCACTGTCAGAGGGTCAGTACTGAACGAGTGTTGCACTGTCAGAGGGTCAGTACTGAGGGAGTGCTGCACTGTCAGAGGGTCAGTACTGAGGGAGTGCTGCACTGTCAGAGGGTCAGTATTGAGGGAATGCTGACCTGTCAGATTGTCAGTACTGAGGGAGAGCTGCACTGTCAGACGGTCAGTACTGAGGGAGTGCTGCACTGTCAGAGGGTCAGTACTGAGGGAGTGCTTCACTGTCAGAGGGTCATTACTGAGGTAGTGCTGCACTGACAGAGGGTCAGTACTGAGGGAGTGCTGCACTATCAGAGGGTCAGTACTGAGGGAGTGCTGCACTGTTTGAGAGTCGTACTGAGGGAGTGCTGCACTGTCAGAGGGTGAGTACTGAGGGAATGCTGCTCTGTCAGAGTGTTAGTACTGAGGGAGTGCTGAACTGTCAGAGGGTCAGTACTGAGAGAGTGCTGCATTGTCAGAGGATCAGTACTGAGGGAGTGCCCCACAGTCAGAGGGTCAGTACTCAGGGAGTGCTGCACTGTCAGAGGGTCAGTACTGAGGCATTGCTGAACAGTCAGAGGGTCAGTACTGAGGGAGTGCTGCACTGTCAGAGGGTCAGTACTGAGGGAGTGCTGCACTGTCAAAGAGTCAGTACTGAGGGAGCGCTGCACTGTCAGAGGGTCAGTACTGAGGGAGTGCTGCACTGTCGGAGGGTCAGTATTGATGGAGTGCTGCACCGCCAGAGGGTCAGTACTGAGGGAGTGCTGCACTATCAGATGGTCAGCACTGAGGGAGTGCTGCACTGTCAGAGGGTCAGTACTGAGTGGGTGCTGCACTGTCAGAGAGTCAGTACTGAGAGAGTGCTGCAGTGTCAGAGGGTCAGTACTGAGTGAGTGCTACACGGTCACTGAGTCAGTACTGAGGGAGTGCTGCACTGTCAGACGGTTTGGACTGAGGGACTGCTGCACTGTCAGAGGGTCAGTACTGAGGGAGTGCTGCACTGTCAGACGGTTCGGACTGAGGGACTGCTGCACTGTCAGAGGGTCAGTACTGAGGGAGTGCCGCACTGTCGGAGGGTCAATACTGAGGGAGTGCTGCACTGTCAGACAGTTCGGACTGAGGGAGTGCTGCACTGTTAGAGGGTGAGTACTGAGGGAGTGCTGCACTGTCAGGGGGTCAGTACTGAGGGAGTGCTGCACGTTCAGATGGTCAGTACTGAGGGAGTGCTGCACTGTCAGAGGGTCAGTACTGAGGGGGTGCTGCACTGTCAGGGGGTCAGTACTGAGGGAGTGCTGCACGTTCAGATGGTCAGTCCTGGGGGAGTGCGGCACTGTCAGAGGGTCTACACTGATGGAGTGCTGCACTGTCAGAGTGTCAGTACTGAGGGAGTGCTGCACTGTAGAGGGTCAGTACTGATGGAGCGCTGCACTGTCAGAGGGTCAGTACTGAGGGAGTGCTGCACTGTCAGAGGGTCAGTACTGAGGGAGTGCTGCCCTGTCAGAGGGTCAGGACTGAGGGGGTTCTGCACTGTCAGACGATGAGTACCGAGGGAGTGCTGCACTGTCAGAGGGTCAGGAGTGAGGGAGTGATGCACTGGCAGAGAGTCAGTACTGATGGAGTGCTGCACTGTCAGAGGGTCAGTACTGATGGAACGCTCCACTGTCAGACGGTCAGTACTGGGGGTGTGATGCACTGTCAGAGGGTCAGTACTGAGGGATTGCTGAACTGTGAGAGGGTCAGTACTGAGAGAATGCTGCACAGTCAGAGGGTCAGTACTGAGGGAGTGCAGCACTGTCAGAAGGTCAGCACTGAGGGAGTGTTGCACTGTCAGAGGGTCAGTACTGAGGGAGTGCTGCACTGTCAGAGGGTCAGTACTGAGGGAGTGCTGCACTGTTTGAGAGTCGTACTGAGGGAGTGCTGCACTGTCAGAGGGTCAGTACTGAGGGAGTGCTGCTCTGCCAGAGTGTCAGCACTGAGGGAGTGCTACACTGACAGAGGGTCAGTATTGAGGGAGTGCTGAACTGTCAGAGGGTCAGTACTGAGGGAGTGCTGCACTGTCAGAGGGTCAGAACTGAGGGAGTGCTGAACTGTCAGAGGGTCAGTACTGAGGGAGTGCTGCACTGTCAGAGGGTCAGTACTGAGGGAGTGCTGCACTGTCAGAGGGTCAGAACTGAGGGAGTGCTGAACTGTCAGAGAGTCAGTACTGAGGGAGTGCTGCACTGTCAGAAGGTCAGTACTGAGGGAGTGCAGCACTGTTTGAGAGTCGTACTGAGGGAGTGCTGCACTGTCAGAGGGTCAGTACTGAGGGAGTTCTGCTCTGTCAGAGTGTCAGTACTGAGGGAGTGCTGCACTGTCAGAGGGTCAGAACTGAGGGAGTGCTGAACTGTCAGAGGGTCAGTACTGAGGGAGTGCTGCACTGTCAGAGAGTCAGTACTGAGGGAGTGCTGCACTGTCAGATGGTCAGTACTGAGGGAGTGCTGCACTGTCAGAGGGTCAGAACTGAGGGAGTGCTGAACTGTCAGAGGGTCAGTACTGAGGGAGTGCTGCACTGTCAGAGAGTCAGTACTGAGGGAGTGCTGCACTGTCAGAGGGTCAGTACTGAGGGAGTGCTGCACTGTCAGAGGGTCAGTACTGAGGGAGTGCTGCACTGTCAGAGGGTCAGTACTGAGGGAGTGCTGCACTGTCAGAGGGTCAGTACTGAGGGAGTGCTGCACTGTCACAGGGTCAGTACTGAGGGAGTGCTGCACTGTCAGAGAGCAGTACTGAGAGAGTGTTGCACTGTCAGAGCGTCAGTACTGAGGGAGTGCTGCACTGTCAGAGGGTCAGTACTGAGGGAATGCTGCACTGTCAGAGGGTCAGTACTGAGGGAGTGCTGCACTGTCAGAGAGTCAGTAACTGCAGGAGGGCTGCTCTGTCAGAGGGTCAGTACTGAGGGAGTGCTGCACTGTCAGAGGGTCAGTACTGAGGGAGTGCTGCACTGTCACAGGGTCAGTACTGAGGGAGTGCCGGACTGTCGGAGGATAAGTGCTGAGGGAGTGCCGCACTGTCAGAGGGTCAGTACTAAGTGAGTGCTGCATTGTTCGGACTGAGGGACTGCTGCACTGTCAGAGGGTCAGTACTGAGGGAGTGCTGCACTGTCAGACGGTTCGGACTGAGGGACTGCTGCACTGTCAGAGGGTCAGTACTGAGGGAGTGCCGCACTGTCGGAGGGTCAATACTGAGGGAGTGCTGCACTGTCAGACAGTTCGGACTGAGGGAGTGCTGCACTGTTAGAGGGTGAGTACTGAGGGAGTGCTGCACTGTCAGGGGGTCAGTACTGAGGGAGTGCTGCACGTTCAGATGGTCAGTACTGAGGGAGTGCTGCACTGTCAGACGGTCAGTACTGAGGGGGTGCTGCACTGTCAGGGGGTCAGTACTGAGGGAGTGCTGCACGTTCAGATGGTCAGTCCTGGGGGAGTGCGGCACTGTCAGAGGGTCTACACTGATGGAGTGCTGCACTGTCAGAGTGTCAGTACTGAGGGAGTGCTGCACTGTAGAGGGTCAGGACTGATGGAGCGCTGCACTGTCAGAGGGTCAGTACTGAGGGAGTGCTGCACTGTCAGAGGGTCAGTACTGAGGGAGTGCTGCCCTGTCAGAGGGTCAGGACATAGGGGGTTCTGCACTGTCAGACGATGAGTACCGAGGGAGTGCTGCACTGTCAGAGGGTCAGGAATGAGGGAGTGATGCACTGGCAGAGAGTCAGTACTGATGGAGTGCTGCACTGTCAGAGGGTCAGTACTGATGGAACGCTCCACTGTCAGACGGTCAGTACTGGGGGAGTGATGCACTGTCAGAGGGTCAGTACTGAGGGATTGCTGAACTGTGAGAGGGTCAGTACTGAGAGAATGCTGCACTGTCAGAGGGTCAGTACTGAGGGAGTGCAGCACTGTCAGAAGGTCAGCACTGAGGGAGTGTTGCACTGTCAGAGGGTCAGTACTGAGGGAGTGCTGCACTGTCAGAGGGTCAGTACTGAGGGAGTGCTGCACTGTTTGAGAGTCGTACTGAGGGAGTGCTGCACTGTCAGAGGGTCAGTACTGAGGGAGTGCTGCACTGCCAGAGTGTCAGTACTGAGGGAGTGCTACACTGACAGAGGGTCAGTATTGAGGGAGTGCTGAACTGTCAGAGGGTCAGTACTGAGGGAGTGCTGCACTGTCAGAGGGTCAGAACTGAGGGAGTGCTGAACTGTCAGAGGGTCAGTACTGAGGGAGTGCTGCACTGTCAGAGGGTCAGTACTGAGGGAGTGCTGCACTGTCAGAGGGTCAGAACTGAGGGAGTGCTGAACTGTCAGAGAGTCAGTACTGAGGGAGTGCTGCACTGTCAGAAGGTCAGTACTGAGGGAGTGCAGCACTGTTTGAGAGTCGTACTGAGGGAGTGCTGCACTGTCAGAGGGTCAGTACTGAGGGAGTGCAGCACTGTTTGAGAGTCGTACTGAGGGAGTGCTGCACTGTCAGAGGGTCAGTACTGAGGGAGTTCTGCTCTGTCAGAGTGTCAGTACTGAGGGAGTGCTGCACTGTCAGAGGGTCAGAACTGAGGGAGTGCTGAACTGTCAGAGGGTCAGTACTGAGGGAGTGCTGCACTGTCAGAGAGTCAGTACTGAGGGAGTGCTGCACTGTCAGAGGGTCAGTACTGAGGGAGTGCTGCACTGTCAGAGGGTCAGTACTGAGGGAGTGCTGCACTGTCAGAGGGTCAGTACTGAGGGAGTGCTGCACTGTCAGAGGGTCAGTACTGAGGGAGTGCTGCACTGTCACAGGGTCAGTACTGAGGGAGTGCTGCACTGTCAGAGGGTCAGTACTGAGAGAGTGTTGCACTGTCAGAGCGTCAGTACTGAGGGAGTGCTGCACTGTCAGAGGGTCAGTACTGAGGAAATGCTGCACTGTCAGAGGGTCAGTACTGAGGGAGTGCTGCACTGTCAGAGAGTCAGTAACTGCAGGAGGGCTGCTCTGTCAGAGGGTCAGTACTGAGGGAGTGCTGCACTGTCAGAGGGTCAGTACTGAGGGAGTGCTGCACTGTCACAGGGTCAGTACTGAGGGAGTGCCGGACTGTCGGAGGATAAGTGCTGACGGAGTGCCGCACTGTCAGAGGGTCAGTACTAAGTGAGTGCTGCATTGTTCGGACTGAGGGACTGCTGCACTGTCAGAGGGTCAGTACTGAGGGAGTGCCGCACTGTCAGAGGGTCAGTACTGAGGGAGTGCTGCACTGTCAGACGGTTCGGACTGAGGGAGTGCTGCACTGTTAGAGGGTGAGTACTGAGGGAGTGCTGCACTGTCAGGGGGTCAGTACTGAGGGAGTGCCGCAATGTCAGAGGGTCAGTACTGAGGGAGCGCTGCACTGTCAGACGGTTCGGACTGAGGGATTGCTGCACTGTCAGAGGGTCAGTACTGAGGGAGTGCCGCACTGTCGGAGGGTCAGTACTGAGGGAGTGCTGCACTGTCAGACAGTTCGGACTGAGGGAGTGCTGCACTGTTAGAGGGTGAGTACTGAGGGAGTGCTGCACTGTCAGGGGGTCAGTACTGAGGGAGTGCTGCACGTTCAGATGGTCAGTACTGAGGGAGTGCTGCACTGTCAGAGTGTCAGTACTGAGGGGATGCTGCACTGTCAGGGGGTCAGTACTGAGGGAGTGCTGCACGTTCAGATGGTCAGTACTGGGGGAGTGCGGTACTGTCAGAGGGTCTACACTGATGGAGTGCTGCACTATCAGAGTGTCAGTACTGAGGGAGTGCTGCACTGTCAGAGGGTCAGTACTGACGGAGCGCTGCACTTTCAGAGGGTCAGTACTGAGGGAGTGCTGCACTGTCAGATGGTCAGTACTGAGGGAGTGCTGCCCTGTCAGAGGGTCAGGACTGAGGGGGTTCTGCACTGTCAGACGGTGAGTACCGAGGGAGTGCTGCACTGTCAGAGGGTCAGGAGTGAGATAGTGATGCACTGGCAGAGAGTCAGTACTGATGGAGTGCTGCACTGTCAGAGGGTCAGTACTGAGGGAGTGCTGCACTGTCAGAGGGTCAGTACTGATGGAATGCTCCACTGTCAGACGGTCAGTACTGGGGGAGTGATGCACTGTCAGAGGGTCAGTACTGAGGGATTGCTGAACTGTCAGAGGGTCAGTACTGAGAGAATGCTGCACTGTCAGAGGGTCAGTACTGAGGGAGTGCAGCACTGTCAGAAGGTCAGCACTGAGGGAGTGTTGCACTGTCAGAGGGTCATTACTGAGGGAGTGCTGCACTGTCAGAGGGTCAGTACTGAGGGAGTGCTGCACTGTTTGAGAGTCGTAATGAGGGAGTGCTGCACTGTCAGAGGGTCAGTACTGAGGGAGTGCTGCTCTGCCAGAGTGTCAGTACTGAGGGAGTGCTACACTGTCAGAGGGTCAGTATTGAGGGAGTGCTGAACTGTCAGAGGGTCAGTACTGAGGGAGTGCTGCACTGTCAGAGGGTCAGAACTGAGGGAGTGCTGAACTGTCAGAGGGTCAGTAGTGAGGGAGTGCTGCACTGTCAGAGAGGCAGTACTGAGGGAGTGCTGCACTGTCAGAGGGTCAGTACTGAGGGAGTGCTGCACTGTCAGAGGGTCAGAACTGAGGGAGTGCTGAACTGTCAGAGAGTCAGTACTGAGGGATTGCTGCACTGTCAGAAGGTCAGTACTGAGGGAGTGCAGCACTGTTTGAGAGTCGTACTGAGGGAGTGCTGCACTGTCAGAGGGTCAGTACTGAGGGAGTGCTGCTCTGTCAGAGTGTCAGTACTGAGGCAGTGCTGCACTGTCAGAGGGTCAGTATTGAGGGAGTGCTGAACTGTCAGAGGGTCAGTACTGAGGGAGTGCTGCACTATCAGAGCGTCAGAACTGAGGGAGTGCTGAACTGTCAGAGGGTCAGTACTGAGGGAGTGCTGCACTGTCAGAGAGTCAGTACTGAGGGAGTGCTGCACTGTCAGAGGGTCAGTACTGAGGGAGTGCTGCACTGTCAGAGGGTCAGAACTGAGGGAGTGCTGAACTGTCACAGGGTCAGTACTGAGGGAGTGCTGCACTGTCAGAGAGTCAGTACTGAGGGAGTGCTGCACTGTCAGAGGGTCAGTACTGAGGGAGTGCTGCACTGTCAGAGGGTCAGTACTGAGGGAGTGCTGCACTGTCAGAGGGTCAGTACTGAGGGAGTGCTGCACTGACAGAAGGTCAGTACTGAGGGAGTGCTGCACTGTCAGAGGGTCAGTACGGAGGGAGTGCTGCACTGTCAGAGGGTCAGTACTGAGGGAGTGCTGCACTGTCAGAGAGCAGTACTGAGAGAGTGTTGCACTGTCAGAGCGTCAGTACTGAGGGAGTGCTGCACTGTCAGAGGGTCAGTACTGAGGGAATGCTGCACTGTCAGACGGTCAGTACTGAGGGAGTGCTGCACTGTCAGAGAGTCAGTACTGAGGGAGTGCTGCACTGTCACAGGGTCAGTACTGAGGGAGTGCCGGACTGTCGGAGGATAAGTGCTGAGGGAGTGCCGCACTGTCAGAGGGTCAGTACTAAGTGAGTGCTGCATTGTCAGACAGTCAGTACTGAGGGAGTACTGCGCTGTCAGAGGGTCAGTACTGAAGGAGTGCCGCACTGTCAGAGGGTCAGTACTGAGGGAGTGCTGCACTGTCAGACGGTTCGGACTGAGGGACTGCTGCACTGTCAGAGGGTCAGTACTGAGGGAGTGCCGCACTGTCGGAGGGTCAGTACTGAGGGAGTGCTGCACTGTCAGAGGGTCAGTACTGAGGGAGTGCTGCCCTGCCAGAGTGTCAGTACTGAGGGAGTGCTGCACTGTCAGAGGGTCAGAACTGAGGGAGTGCTGAACTGTCAGAGGGTCAGTACTGAGGGAGTGCTGCACTGTCAGAGAGGCAGTACTGAGGGAGTGCTGCACTGTCAGAGGGTCAGTACTGAGGGAGTGCTGCACTGTCAGAGGGTCAGAACTGAGGGAGTGCTGAACTGTCAGAGAGTCAGTACTGAGGGAGTGCTGCACTGTCAGAGGGTCAGTACTGAGGGAGTGCTGCACTGTCAGAGGGTCAGTACTGAGGGAGTGCTGCACTGTCAGAGGGTCAGTACTGAGGGAGTGCTGCACTGTCACAGGGTCAGTACTGAGGGAGTGCTGCACTGTCAGAGAGCAGTACTGAGAGTGTGTTGCACTGTCAGAGCGTCAGTACTGAGGGAGTGCTGCACTGTCAGAGGGTCAGTACTGAGGGAGTGCTGCACTGTCAGAGGGTCAGTACTGAGGGAGTGCTGCACTGTCAGAGGGTCAGTACTGAGGGAGTGCTGCACTGTCACAGGGTCAGTACTGAGGGAGTGCTGCATTGTCAGAGGGTCAGTACTGAGGCAGTGCTTCACAGTCAGATGGTCAGTACTGAGAGAGTGCAGCACTGTCAGAGGTTCAGTACTGAGGGAGTGCTGCACTATCAGAGGGTGAGTACTGAGGGAGTGCTGCACTGTCAGGGGGTCGGTACTGAGGGAGTGCTGCACTGTCAGAGGGTCAGTACTGAGGGAGTGCTGCACTGTCAGAGGGTCAGTACTGAGGGAGTGCTGCAATGACAGAGAATCAGTATTGAGGGAGTGCTGCACTGTCAGAGGGTCAGTACTGAGAGAGTGCTGCACTGTCAGAGGGTCATTGCTGAGGGAGTGCTGCAATGTCAGAGAATCAGTACTGAGGGAGTGCTGCACTGTTAGAGGGTCATTGCTGAGGGAGTGCTGCAATGTCAGAGAATCAGTACTGAGGGAGTGCTGCACTGTCAGTGGGTCAGTACTGAGGGAGTGCTGCACTGTCAGAGAATCAGTACTGAGGGAGGGCTGCACTGTCAGAAGGTCAGCACTGAGAGAGTGCTGCACTGTCAGAAGGTCAGTACTGAGGGGGTGCTGCAATGTCAGAGAATCAGTACTGAGGGAGTGCTGCACTGTCAGAGGGTCATTGCTGAGGGAGTGCTGCAATGTCAGAGAATCAGTACTGAGGGAGTGCTGCACTGTCAGTGGGTCAGTACTGAGGGAGTGCTGCACTGTCAGAGGATCAGTACTGAGGGAGTGCTGCACTGTCAGAGGGTCATTGCTGAGGGAGTGCTGCAATGTCAGAGGATCAGTGCTGAGGGAGTGCTGCACTGTCAGAGGGTCAGTACTGCGAGAGTGCTGGACTGCCAGAGGGTGAGTACTGACGGAGTGCTGCACTGTCAGAGGGTCAGTACTGAGAGAGCTCTGCACTGTCAGAGGGTCAGTACTGAGAGAGTGCCGCACTGTCAGAGGGTCAGTATTGAGGAGGTGCTGCAGTGTTGGAGGGTTAGTACCGAAGGTTTGCTGCACAGCCAGAGAGTTAGTACTGAGGGAGTGCTGCAACTTCAGATGGTCATTACTGAGGGAGTGTCGCATTGTCAGAGGGTCAGTACTGAGGGAGTGCCCCACTGTCAGATGGTCAGTAATGAGGGAGTGCTGCACTGTCAGAGATCAGTACTGAGAGAGTGCTGCACTGTCAGCGGGTCATTGCTGAGGGAGTGCTGCAATGTTAGAGAATCAGTACTGAGGGAGTGCCCCACTGTCAGAGGGTCAGTACTGAGGGATTGCTGCACTGTCAGAGAATCAGTACTGAGGGAGTGCTGCACTGTCAGAGGGTCAGTACTGAGGGAGTGCAGCACTGTTTGAGAGTCGTACTGAGGGAGTGCTGCACTGTCAGAGGGTCAGTACTGAGGGAGTTCTGCTCTGTCAGAGTGTCAGTACTGAGGGAGTGCTGCACTGTCAGAGGGTCAGAACTGAGGGAGTGCTGAACTGTCAGAGGGTCAGTACTGAGGGAGTGCTGCACTGTCAGAGAGTCAGTACTGAGGGAGTGCTGCACTGTCAGATGGTCAGTACTGAGGGAGTGCTGCACTGTCAGAGGGTCAGAACTGAGGGAGTGCTGAACTGTCAGAGGGTCAGTACTGAGGGAGTGCTGCACTGTCAGAGAGTCAGTACTGAGGGAGTGCTGCACTGTCAGAGGGTCAGTACTGAGGGAGTGCTGCACTGTCAGAGGGTCAGTACTGAGGGAGTGCTGCACTGTCAGAGGGTCAGTACTGAGGGAGTGCTGCACTGTCAGAGGGTCAGTACTGAGGGAGTGCTGCACTGTCACAGGGTCAGTACTGAGGGAGTGCTGCACTGTCAGAGAGCAGTACTGAGAGAGTGTTGCACTGTCAGAGCGTCAGTACTGAGGGAGTGCTGCACTGTCAGAGGGTCAGTACTGAGGAAATGCTGCACTGTCAGAGGGTCAGTACTGAGGGAGTGCTGCACTGTCAGAGAGTCAGTAACTGCAGGAGGGCTGCTCTGTCAGAGGGTCAGTACTGAGGGAGTGCTGCACTGTCAGAGGGTCAGTACTGAGGGAGTGCTGCACTGTCACAGGGTCAGTACTGAGGGAGTGCCGGACTGTCGGAGGATAAGTGCTGACGGAGTGCCGCACTGTCAGAGGGTCAGTACTAAGTGAGTGCTGCATTGTTCGGACTGAGGGACTGCTGCACTGTCAGAGGGTCAGTACTGAGGGAGTGCCGCACTGTCAGAGGGTCAGTACTGAGGGAGTGCTGCACTGTCAGACGGTTCGGACTGAGGGAGTGCTGCACTGTTAGAGGGTGAGTACTGAGGGAGTGTTGCACTGTCAGGGGGTCAGTACTGAGGGAGTGCCGCAATGTCAGAGGGTCAGTACTGAGGGAGCGCTGCACTGTCAGACGGTTCGGACTGAGGGATTGCTGCACTGTCAGAGGGTCAGTACTGAGGGAGTGCCGCACTGTCGGAGGGTCAGTACTGAGGGAGTGCTGCACTGTCAGACAGTTCGGACTGAGGGAGTGCTGCACTGTTAGAGGGTGAGTACTGAGGGAGTGCTGCACTGTCAGGGGGTCAGTACTGAGGGAGTGCTGCACGTTCAGATGGTCAGTACTGAGGGAGTGCTGCACTGTCAGAGTGTCAGTACTGAGGGGGTGCTGCACTGTCAGGGGGTCAGTACTGAGGGAGTGCTGCACGTTCAGATGGTCAGTACTGGGGGAGTGCGGTACTGTCAGAGGGTCTACACTGATGGAGTGCTGCACTATCAGAGTGTCAGTACTGAGGGAGTGCTGCACTGTCAGAGGGTCAGTACTGACGGAGCGCTGCACTTTCAGAGGGTCAGTACTGAGGGAGTGCTGCACTGTCAGAGGGTCAGTACTGAGGGAGTGCTGCCCTGTCAGAGGGTCAGGACTGAGGGGGTTCTGCACTGTCAGACGGTGAGTACCGAGGGAGTGCTGCACTGTCAGAGGGTCAGGAGTGAGATAGTGATGCACTGGCAGAGAGTCAGTACTGATGGAGTGCTGCACTGTCAGAGGGTCAGTACTGAGGGAGTGCTGCACTGTCAGAGGGTCAGTACTGATGGAATGCTCCACTGTCAGACGGTCAGTACTGGGGGAGTGATGCACTGTCAGAGGGTCAGTACTGAGGGATTGCTGAACTGTCAGAGGGTCAGTACTGAGAGAATGCTGCACTGTCAGAGGGTCAGTACTGAGGGAGTGCAGCACTGTCAGAAGGTCAGCACTGAGGGAGTGTTGCACTGTCAGAGGGTCATTACTGAGGGAGTGCTGCACTGTCAGAGGGTCAGTACTGAGGGAGTGCTGCACTGTTTGAGAGTCGTAATGAGGGAGTGCTGCACTGTCAGAGGGTCAGTACTGAGGGAGTGCTGCTCTGCCAGAGTGTCAGTACTGAGGGAGTGCTACACTGTCAGAGGGTCAGTATTGAGGGAGTGCTGAACTGTCAGAGGGTCAGTACTGAGGGAGTGCTGCACTGTCAGAGGGTCAGAACTGAGGGAGTGCTGAACTGTCAGAGGGTCAGTAGTGAGGGAGTGCTGCACTGTCAGAGAGGCAGTACTGAGGGAGTGCTGCACTGTCAGAGGGTCAGTACTGAGGGAGTGCTGCACTGTCAGAGGGTCAGATCTGAGGGAGTGCTGAACTGTCAGAGAGTCAGTACTGAGGGATTGCTGCACTGTCAGAAGGTCAGTACTGAGGGAGTGCAGCACTGTTTGAGAGTCGTACTGAGGGAGTGCTGCACTGTCAGAGGGTCAGTACTGAGGGAGTGCTGCTCTGTCAGAGTGTCAGTACTGAGGCAGTGCTGCACTGTCAGAGGGTCAGTATTGAGGGAGTGCTGAACTGTCAGAGGGTCAGTACTGAGGGAGTGCTGCACTATCAGAGCGTCAGAACTGAGGGAGTGCTGAACTGTCAGAGGGTCAGTACTGAGGGAGTGCTGCACTGTCAGAGAGTCAGTACTGAGGGAGTGCTGCACTGTCAGAGGGTCAGTACTGAGGGAGTGCTGCACTGTCAGAGGGTCAGAACTGAGGGAGTGCTGAACTGTCACAGGGTCAGTACTGAGGGAGTGCTGCACTGTCAGAGAGTCAGTACTGAGGGAGTGCTGCACTGTCAGAGGGTCAGTACTGAGGGAGTGCTGCACTGTCAGAGGGTCAGTACTGAGGGAGTGCTGCACTGTCAGAGGGTCAGTACTGAGGGAGTGCTGCACTGACAGAAGGTCAGTACTGAGGGAGTGCTGCACTGTCAGAGGGTCAGTACGGAGGGAGTGCTGCACTGTCAGAGGGTCAGTACTGAGGGAGTGCTGCACTGTCAGAGAGCAGTACTGAGAGAGTGTTGCACTGTCAGAGCGTCAGTACTGAGGGAGTGCTGCACTGTCAGAGGGTCAGTACTGAGGGAATGCTGCACTGTCAGACGGTCAGTACTGAGGGAGTGCTGCACTGTCAGAGAGTCAGTACTGAGGGAGTGCTGCACTGTCACAGGGTCAGTACTGAGGGAGTGCCGGACTGTCGGAGGATAAGTGCTGAGGGAGTGCCGCACTGTCAGAGGGTCAGTACTAAGTGAGTGCTGCATTGTCAGACAGTCAGTACTGAGGGAGTACTGCGCTGTCAGAGGGTCAGTACTGAAGGAGTGCCGCACTGTCAGAGGGTCAGTACTGAGGGAGTGCTGCACTGTCAGACGGTTCGGACTGAGGGACTGCTGCACTGTCAGAGGGTCAGTACTGAGGGAGTGCCGCACTGTCGGAGGGTCAGTACTGAGGGAGTGCTGCACTGTCAGAGGGTCAGTACTGAGGGAGTGCTGCCCTGCCAGAGTGTCAGTACTGAGGGAGTGCTGCACTGTCAGAGGGTCAGAACTGAGGGAGTGCTGAACTGTCAGAGGGTCAGTACTGAGGGAGTGCTGCACTGTCAGAGAGGCAGTACTGAGGGAGTGCTGCACTGTCACAGGGTCAGTACTGAGGGAGTGCTGCACTGTCAGAGAGCAGTACTGAGAGTGTGTTGCACTGTCAGAGCGTCAGTACTGAGGGAGTGCTGCACTGTCAGAGGGTCAGTACTGAGGGAGTGCTGCACTGTCAGAGGGTCAGTACTGAGGGAGTGCTGCACTGTCAGAGGGTCAGTACTGAGGGAGTGCTGCACTGTCACAGGGTCAGTACTGAGGGAGTGCTGCATTGTCAGAGGGTCAGTACTGAGGCAGTGCTTCACAGTCAGATGGTCAGTACTGAGAGAGTGCAGCACTGTCAGAGGTTCAGTACTGAGGGAGTGCTGCACTATCAGAGGGTGAGTACTGAGGGAGTGCTGCACTGTCAGGGGGTCGGTACTGAGGGAGTGCTGCACTGTCAGAGGGTCAGTACTGAGGGAGTGCTGCACTGTCAGAGGGTCAGTACTGAGGGAGTGCTGCAATGACAGAGAATCAGTATTGAGGGAGTGCTGCACTGTCAGAGGGTCAGTACTGAGAGAGTGCTGCACTGTCAGAGGGTCATTGCTGAGGGAGTGCTGCAATGTCAGAGAATCAGTACTGAGGGAGTGCTGCACTGTTAGAGGGTCATTGCTGAGGGAGTGCTGCAATGTCAGAGAATCAGTACTGAGGGAGTGCTGCACTGTCAGTGGGTCAGTACTGAGGGAGTGCTGCACTGTCAGAGAATCAGTACTGAGGGAGGGCTGCACTGTCAGAAGGTCAGCACTGAGAGAGTGCTGCACTGTCAGAAGGTCAGTACTGAGGGGGTGCTGCAATGTCAGAGAATCAGTACTGAGGGAGTGCTGCACTGTCAGAGGGTCATTGCTGAGGGAGTGCTGCAATGTCAGAGAATCAGTACTGAGGGAGTGCTGCACTGTCAGTGGGTCAGTACTGAGGGAGTGCTGCACTGTCAGAGGATCAGTACTGAGGGAGTGCTGCACTGTCAGAGGGTCATTGCTGAGGGAGTGCTGCAATGTCAGAGGATCAGTGCTGAGGGAGTGCTGCACTGTCAGAGGGTCAGTACTGCGAGAGTGCTGGACTGCCAGAGGGTGAGTACTGACGGAGTGCTGCACTGTCAGAGGGTCAGTACTGAGAGAGCTCTGCACTGTCAGAGGGTCAGTACTGAGAGAGTGCCGCACTGTCAGAGGGTCAGTATTGAGGAGGTGCTGCAGTGTTGGAGGGTTAGTACCGAAGGTTTGCTGCACAGCCAGAGAGTTAGTACTGAGGGAGTGCTGCAACTTCAGATGGTCATTACTGAGGGAGTGTCGCATTGTCAGAGGGTCAGTACTGAGGGAGTGCTGCACTGTCAGAGGGTCAGTAATGAGGGAGTGCTGCACTGTCAGAGGGTCAGTACTGAGAGAGTGCTGCACTGTCAGCGGGTCATTGCTGAGGGAGTGCTGCAATGTTAGAGAATCAGTACTGAGGGAGTGCCCCACTGTCAGAGGGTCAGTACTCAGGGATTGCTGCACTGTCAGAGAATCAGTACTGAGGGAGTGCTGCACTGTCAGAGAGTCAGGACTGAGGGACTGCTGCACTGTCAGAGGGTCAGTACTGAGGGAGTGCTGCACTGTCAGAGGGTCAGTACTGAGGGAGTGCTGCACTGTCAGAGGGTCAGTACTGAGGGAGTGCTGCACTGTCAGAGGGTCAGTACTGAGGGAGTGCTTCACTGTCAGAGGGTCATTACTGAGGGAGTGCTGCACTGACAGAGGGTCAGTACTGAGGGAGTGCTGCACTGTCAGAGGGTCAGTACTGAGGGAGTGCTGCACTGTTTGAGAGTCGTACTGAGGGAGTGCTGCATTGTCAGAGGGTCAGTACTGAGGGAGTGCTGCAAGTTCAGATGGTCAGTACTGAGGGAGTGTCGCACTGTCAGACATCAGTACTGAGGGAGTGCTGCACTGTAGAGGGTCAGTACTGAGGGAGTGCTGCACTGTCAGAGAGTCAGTACTGAGGGAGTGCTGCACTGTCAGAGGGTCAGTACTGAGGGAGTACTGCACTGTCAGAGGGTCAGTACTGAGGGAGTGTTGCACTGTCAGAGGGTCAGTACTGAGGGAGTGCTGCACTGTCAGAGGGTCAGTACTGAGGGAGTGCTGGACTGTCAGAGAGTCAGTACTGAGGGAGTGCTGCACTGTCAGAGGGTCAGTACTGAGGGAGTGCTGCTCTGTCAGAGTGTCAGTACTGAGGGAGTGCTGCACTGTAGAGGGTCAGTACTGAGGGAGTGCTGCACTGTCAGAGAGTCAGTACTGAGGGAGTGCTGCACTGTCAGAGGGTCAGTACTGAGGGAGTGCTGCACTGTCAGAGGGTCAGTACTGAACGAGTGTTGCACTGTCAGAGGGTCAGTACTGAGGGAGTGCTGCACTGTCAGAGGGTCAGTACTGAGGGAGTGCTGCACTGTCAGAGGGTCAGTATTGAGGGAATGCTGACCTGTCAGATTGTCAGTACTGAGGGAGTGCTGCACTGTCAGAGGGTCAGTACTGAGGGAGTGCTGCACTGTCAGAGGGTCAGTACTGAGGGAGTGCTTCACTGTCAGAGGGTCATTACTGAGGTAGTGCTGCACTGACAGAGGGTCAGTACTGAGGGAGTGCTGCACTATCAGAGGGTCAGTACTGAGGGAGTGCTGCACTGTTTGAGAGTCGTACTGAGGGAGTGCTGCACTGTCAGAGGGTGAGTACTGAGGGAATGCTGCTCTGTCAGAGTGTCAGTACTGAGGGAGTGCTGAACTGTCAGGGGGTCAGTACTGAGAGAGTGCTGCATTGTCAGAGGATCAGTACTGAGGGAGTGCCCCACAGTCAGAGGGTCAGTACTCAGGTAGTGCTGCACTGTCAGAGGGTCAGTACTGAGGCATTGCTGAACAGTCAGAGGGTCAGTACTGAGGGAGTGCTGCACTGTCAGAGGGTCAGTACTGAGGGAGTGCTGCACTGTCAAAGAGTCAGTACTGAGGGAGCGCTGCACTGTCAGAGGGTCAGTACTGAGGGAGTGCTGCACTGTCGGAGGGTCAGTATTGATGGAGTGCTGCACCGCCAGAGGGTCAGTACTGAGGGAGTGCTGCACTGTCAGAGGGTCAGTACTGAGGGAGTGCTGCACTGTCAGAGGGTCAGAACTGAGGGTGTGCTGCACTATCAGATGGTCAGCACTGAGGGAGTGCTGCACTGTCAGAGGGTCAGTACTGAGTGGGTGCTGCACTGTCAGAGAGTCAGTACTGAGAGAGTGCTGCAGTGTCAGAGGGTCAGTACTGAGTGAGTGCTACACGGTCACTGAGTCAGTACTGAGGGAGTGCTGCACTGTCACAGAGTCAGTACTGAGAGAGTGCTGCACTGTCAGAGGGTCAGTACTGAGGGAGTGCTGCACTGTTACAGGGTTAGTACTGAGAGAGTGCTGCACTGTCAGAGAGTCAGTACTGAGGGAGTGCTGCACTGTCAGAGGGTCAGTACTGAGGGAGTGCTGCACTGTCGGAGGGTCAGTATTGATGGAGTGCTGCACCGCCAGAGGGTCAGTACTGAGGGAGTGCTGCACTGTTACAGGGTTAGTACTGAGAGAGTGCTGCACTGTCAGAGGGTCAGTACTGAGGGAGTGCTGCACTGTCAGAGGGTCAGTACTGAGTGTGTGCTGCACTGTCAGAGGGTCAGTACTGAGGGAATGCTGCAAAGTCAGAGGCATTGCTGAACAGTCAGAGGGTCAGTACTGAGGGAGTGCTGCACTGTCAGAGGGTCAGTACTGAGGGAGTGCTGCACTGTCACAGAGTCAGTACTGAGAGAGTGCTGCACTGTTACAGGGTTAGTACTGAGAGAGTGCTGCACTGTCAGAGAGTCAGTACTGAGGGAGTGCTGCACTGTCAGAGGGTCAGTACTGAGGGTGTGCTGCACTGTCAGAGGGTCAGTACTGAGGGAGTGCTGCACTGTCAGAGGGTCAGTACTGAGTGGGTGCTGCACTGTCAGAGAGTCAGTACTGGGGGAGTGCTGCACTGTCAGAGGGTCACAACAGAGGGAGTGCTCCACAGCCAGAGGGTCAGTCCTGAGGGAGTGCTGCACTGTCAGAGGGTCAGTACTGAGAGAGTGCTGCAGTGTCTGAGGGTCAGTACTGAGTGAGTGCTACACGGTCAGTGAGTCAGTACTGAGGGAGTGCTGCAGTGTCAGAGGGTCAGTACTGAGGGAGTGCTGCACTGTCATAGGGTCAGTACTGAGGGAATGCTGCAAAGTCAGAGGCTCAGTACTGAGGGAGTGCTGCACTGTCAGAGGGTCAGTACTGAGGGAGTGCTGCACTGTCAGAGGGTCAGTACTGAGGGAATGCTGCACCGTCAGAGGCTCAGTACTGAGGGGGTGCTGCACTGTCAGAGAGTCAGTACTGAGGGAGTGCTGCACTGTCAGAGGGTCAGTGCTGTGGTATCGCTGCACAGTCAGAGGATCAGTACTGAGGGAGTGCTGCACTGTCAGAGGGTCAGTTCTTAGGGAGTCCTGCACTGTCAGAGGGTCAGTACTGAGGGAGTGCTGCACTATCAGAGAGTCAGTACTGAGGGAGTGCTGCACTATCAGAGGGTCAGTACTGAGGCAGTGCTGCACTGTCAGAGGGTCAGTACTGAGGGAGTGCTGCATTGTCAGAGGGTTTGTACTGAGGGAGTGCTGCACTGTCAGAGGGTCAGTACTGAGGGAGTGCTGCATTGTCAGAGGGTTTGTACTGAGGGAGTGCTGCACTGTCAGAGGGTCAGTACTGAGGGAGTGCTGCACTGTCAGAAGGTCAGTACTGAGGGAGTGCTGCACAGTCAGAGGGTCAGTACTGAGGGAGTGCTGCAGTGTCAGAGGGTCAGTAATGAGGGAGTGCTGCACTGTCAGAGGGTCAGTACTGAGGCCGAGCTGCACTGTCAGATGGTCAGTACTGAGGGAGTGCTGCACTGTCAGAGGGTCAGTACTGAGGGAGTGCTGCATGTCAAAATCTGGAGTTTATCCTGAATGGGTTGACAAGTGACAAGTAACAGAAGTGTCGGACAGTGACAACGTCAAAGACAGAATCTAATCACTGTCAATCTTCAGTGTTATTCCCCTCACTGAATTCCCTACTATCAACATCCTGAGGGTTATTACTGACCAGAAACTGAAGTGTTACAGCCATACAAATAGTGTTGTTGCCAGAGGAGGTCACAGAATTGGGAATTCTGGAAAGAACAACTCATCTCCTGACTCCCCAGAATCTATCCACCATCTACAAAGAGTGTGATGAAATATTCTCCACTTGTCTAAATGAGTGCAGCTCCGACAACACTCAAGAAGCTCACACCATCTGGGACAAAGCAGCGCACTTGATCAACGCCCTGTCCACAAACATTCATCTCCTCCATCACTGACACACAATGGCAGCATCTACAAGATGCATTGCAGCATCTTAATGATGTTTCTAAGGCAGTACCTTCCAAATCCATGACTACTACCATCTAGAGGGACAAAAGCAGCAGATACCCGAGGACATCACCACCTGCAGGTTCCCCTCCAAGTAACTCACCATCCTGAGTGGGAAATATGTCACTGTTCCTTCACTGTTGCTGAGTCAAAATCCTCTAATTCCCTCCTTAACAGCACTTGTGGGCTTTAAGAGGAAACTGTTCAGCGACACACACACACACACACACACACACATTGCACAAGTGTGTGCATGGCACAGTAGCACAGTGGTTACCACTGCAGCCATGAATTGGGCCTTGGTTCTAATCTTGGAGTCTCATATGTGTGGTGTCTTCACGTTCTCCCCATGTCTGCGTGGGTTTCCTCCAGTTACACCGCTCCCCCCCCCCCCCCCCCCCCCCACCCACCCCCAACACTCCAAGAAGAACAGGTTAGGTTGATTGAATACGCAAGGTTACGGGGATAGAGTCTGGTAAGATACTCTGTCGGAAAGTAGGTGCAGCCTTAACGGGCCGAATGGCCTGCTTATGCTCTGTAGGGGTTCTACTCTTAACAGTAAAATGTCCTTGCAACAGAGAGCAATGTATTATGATGATGTATTGTGGTGATATTATGGTTTGCAGATTGCAGATGGGGTCAGAAGATGGTTTGTTTTTCAAAATGCGTAAAGTGCCTTTTCCTGTTTGTCTCCTGTTGCTATGAAAACAAACTTTTTATAAAACTTCAAACGGCTTTTCATGCAATTTTCACGATTGGGCAGAATCCAGGTATATGGTAGTTATTAAATCTAGAGGGAATGAAATTCCCAGAATTTTAGGCAGTGACAAAAGATAATTTGACAAGGCAGTGACCCCCACGTCAGACTCCTATTTATTGACCACAGCTCAGCCTCCAATACCTTATTTCCATGAAACTCATCTCCAAACTCCGAGGCCTGGGCCTCAACACCTCCCTCTGCAACTTTCCTAAACTTTCTAACTCACAGACTACAATCAGTAAGGATAGGCAACAACACCTCCTCCACAATCATTCTCAGCACCTACAAGGCTGTGTTCACAGCCCCCCACTAATACCCCTTATACACCTATGACTGTGCAGCCAAATTCCCTCCAATTCGATTTTCAAGTTTGCTGACGACACCACTGTAGTGGGTCGGATCTCAAACCATGATGAGACAGAGTACAGGAATGAGATAGAGAATCTGGTGAACTTGTGCGTTAACAATAATCTCTCCCTCAATGTCAACAAAACAAAGGAGATTGTCATCAACTTCAGGGAGTGTAAAGGAGAACTTGCCCCTGTCTACATCAATGGGAGTAGTCATGATGTGGGTATGCTGGCGTTGGACTGGCGTAAACACAGTAAAAAGTCTGACAACACCAGGTTTTAGTCTAACCGATTTATTTGATAATATTCTCACAAGCTTTAGAGGGGGCTGCCTCTTCGTCAGGTGAATGGAGAGTTCTGGCCTCAGACAGAGCATATAAAGCACAGACAGTTTAGAGATTACTGATTAGAATGCGAATCCTTACACCTAACCTGCTGTTCAAGTCTTAAAGTGGCTGATAATGTGAGTGGAAGGAGCACTGATCACAGGTTACAGAGATGTGTATTGTCTCCAGACAGCACAGTGAGTGAGGTTTTGCAAACCCAGGCAAGTCACGGGGGTTACAGACAGTGCGACATGAACCCAAGATCCCTGTTGAGACCGTCCTCATGTGTGCGAAACTTGGCTATCAGTCTCTGTTCAGCGACTCTGCGCTGTCGTGTGTCATGAAGGCCGCCTTGGAGAATGCTTACCCGAAGGTCAGAGGCTGAATGCCCGTGACCGCTGAAGTGTTCGCCAACAGGAAGGGAACAGTCTTGCCTGGTGACTGTCGAGCGATGTTCATTCATCCGTTGTCGTAGCGTCTGCATGGTCTCCCCAATGTACCATGCTTCGGGACATCCTTTCTTGCAACGTATCAGGTAGACAATGTTGGCCGAGTTGCAAGAGTATTTACCATGTACCTGGTGGATGGTATTCTCACATGTGATGATGGTATCCATGTCGATGATCCGGCATGTCTTGCAGAGGTTGCTGTGACAGGGTTGTGTGGTATTGTGGTCACTGTTCTCCTGAAGGCTGGGTAGTTTGCTGCGAACAATGGTCTGTTTGAGGTTGTGTGGTTGTCTGAAAGCAAGAAGTGGGGGTGTGGGGATAGCCCTGGCGAGATGTTTGTCTTCATCAATGATATGTTGAAGACTCCGGAGAAGATGTCATAGCTTCTCCGCTCCGGGGAAGTACTGGACGACGAAGGGTACTCTGTCCATTGTGTCCTGTGTTTGCCTTCTGAGGAGATCGGTGCGGTTTTTCGCTGTGGCGCATCGGAACTGCCGATCTATGAGTCGAGATTCGCATTCTAATCAGCAATCTCTAAACTGTCTGTGCTTTATATGCTCTGTCTGAGGCCAGAACTCTCCATTCACCTGACGAAGAGGCAGTCCCCTCGAAAGCTTGCTTGCTTGTGAGAATATTATCAAATAAATTGGTTGGACTAAAACCTGGTGTTGTCAGACTTTTTACTACATCAACGGGAACAAAGTAGAAAGGGTCGAGAGTTTCAAGTTTTTAGGTGTCCAGATCACCAACAACCTGGCCTGGTCTCCCCATGCCAACACTATAGTTAAGAAAGCCCACCAATGCCTCTACCTTCTCAGAAGACTAAGGAAATTTGGCATGTCAGCGACGACTCTCACCAACTTTTACAAATGCGCCATCGAAAGCATTCTTTCTGGTTTGTATCACAGCTTGTTATGGCTCCTGCTCTGCCCAAGATCACAAGAAACTACGAAAGGTCATGAATGTAGCCCAATCCAACATGCAACCAGTCTCCCAACCATTGACTCTGTCTACACTTCCTGTTACCTCAGCAAAGTAGCCAGCATAATTAAGGACCCCGTGAGCCCCGGACATTCCCTCTTCCACTTTCTCCTTTTGGGAAAAAGATACAAAAGTCTGAGGTTACATACCAACCTACTCAAGAACAGCTTCTTCCCTGCTTCTGTTAGACTTTTGAATGGACTTACCTTGCTTTACGTTGACTGTTCTCCACACCCTAGCTATGAGTGTAATACTACATTCTGCACTCTTTTGTTTCCTTCTCTATGAACGGTATGTTTTGTCTGTATAGCGCGTAAGAGACAATACTTTTCACTGTATACTATTACATGTGACAATAATAAATCAAATCAAATTTAAAAAAAAGTCCCAGCCTATCCAGCTTCTCCTTGTAAGTGAAACCATCAAGTCCTGGTAACAACCTAGTGAACCTTTTCTGCACTCTTTCTAGTTTAATCTTTCTTTAATAGGGTACCAGAATTGCACCTAGTATTCCAAGTATGGTCTCACCAACGTCTTGTACAATTTGAGCAAGACATCTGAACTCCTGTATTTAATGTCCTGACAATGAAAAGAAGCATGCCAAATGCTTCCTTCACCACTCTGTCCACCCGTAACTCCACTTTCAAGGAGTTATGAACATGTATCCCTAGATCTCTTTGTTCTACAACCCCAGCACCCTACCATTAAAGGACTAAGTTCTTCCCCAATTCCAGCTACCAAAATGCACCTCACATTTGTCTAAATTAAACCCTAATCTGCCATTCATCAGCCCACTGGTCCAATTGATCGAGATTCCATTGCAATCCTAAATAACCTTCTTCATTGTCCTCTTTGCCACCAATCTTAGTGTCATCTGCAAGTTTATTAACCATGCCTCATAAATTCTCATCCAAATCATTAATATAAATTAATATAATAACGGTGGACCCAGCACTGATCCCTGAGGCACACCAGTGCTCGCAAGAGTCCAGTTTGAAAAACAACCCTCTGCAACCACCCTCTTTCTTCTGTCATCAAACCAAATTTGTATCCAATGGTTACCTCACCCTGGATCCTGTGAGATTTAACCTTATGCAACAACCTATCATATGGTAGCTTGTTCAAGTCCTTACTGAAGTCTGTGTAGACAAAGTCGACTGCACTGCCTCACCTACCTTCATGGTTGCCCCTTCAAAAAAACTCAAGCAAATTTGTAAGACATGATTTTCCACTTACAAAGCCATGCTAACTGTTCCTAATCAGTCCTTGCCTCTCTAAATGCCTGTAAATTTAATTTTTGATTTGATTTATTATTGTTACATGTATTAGTATACAGTGAAAAGCATCAGGGGTGTGGGTGTAAAATATATCAATGTTCAAGTGAGGGGTGTAGGATATATCAGAGTTACAGTGAGGAGTGCAGGATATATCAGAGTTACAGTGAGGGGTGTGGGATATATCAGGTTTACAGTGAGGGGTGTGGGATATATCAGAGTTACAGTGAGGAGTGTAGGATATATCAGAGTTACAGTGAGCAGTGTGGGATATATCAGAGTTACAGTGAGGAGTGTAGGATATATCAATGTTAAAGTGAGGAGTGTGGAATATATCAGTTACAGTGAGGGGTGTGGGATATATCAGAGTTACAGTGAGGAGTGTAGGATATGTCAATGTTAAAGTGAGGAGTGTGGAATATATCAGTTACAGTGAGGGGTGTGGGATATATCAGAGTTACAGTGATGGGTGTGGGATATATCAGAGTTACAGTGAGCAGTGTGGGATATATCAGAGTTACAGTGAGGGGTGTGGGATGTATCAGAGTTACAGTGAGGGGTGTGGGATATATCAGAGTTACAGTGAGGGGTGTGGGATATATCAGAGTTACAGTGAGGGGTGTGGGATATATCAATGTTAAAGTGAGGAGTGTGGAATATATCAGTTATAGTGAGGGGTGTGGGATATATCAGAGTTACAGTGAGGGGTGTGGGATATATCAGAGTTACAGTGAGGGGTGTGGGATATATCAGAGTTACAGTGAGGGGTGTGGGATATATCAATGTTAAAGTGAGGGGTGTGGGATATATCAGAGTTACAGTGAGGGGTGTGGGATATATCAGAGTTACAGTGAGGGGTGTGGGATATATCAGTGTTACAGTGAGGAGTGTGGGATATATCAATGTTAAAGTGAGGAGTGTGGAATATATCAGTTATAATGAAGGGTGTGGGATATATCAGAGTTACAGTGAAGAGTGTAGGATATATCAGAGTTACAGTGAGGAGTGTAGGATATATCAGAGTTACAGTGAGGGGTGTGGGATATATCAGAGTTACAGTGAGGGGTGTGGGTTATATCAGAGTTACAGTGAGGGGTGTGGGATATATCAGAGTTACAGTGAGGGGTGTGGGATATATCAATGTTAAAGTGAGGAGTGTGGAATATATCAGTTATAGTGAGGGGTGTGGGATATATCAGAGTTAAAGTGAGGAGTGTAGGATATATCAGAGTTACAGTGAGGGGTGTAGGATATATCAGAGTTACAGTGAGGGGTGTGGGATATATCAGAGTTACAGTGAGGGGTGTGGGATATATCAGAGTTACAGTGAGGGGTGTGGGATATATCAGAGTTACAGTGAGGGGTGTGGGATATATCAATGTTAAAGTGAGGAGTGTGGAATATATCAGTTATAGTGAGGGGTGTGGGATATATCAGAGTTACAGTGAGGGGTGTGGGATATATCAGAGTTACAGTGAGGGGTGTGGGATATATCAGAGTTACAGTGAGGGGTGTGGGATATATCAGAGTTACAGTGAGGGGTGTGGGATATATCAGAGTTACAGTGAGGGGTGTGGGATATATCAGAGTTACAATGAGGGGTGTGGGATATATCAGAGTTACAGTGAGGGGTGTGGGATATATCAGAGTTACAGTGAGGGGTGTGGGATATATCAGAGTTACAGTGAGGGGTGTGGGATATATCAATGTTAAAGTGAGGAGTGTGGAATATATCAGTTATAATGAAGGGTGTGGGATATATCAGAGTTACAGTGAGGAGTGTAGGATATATCAGAGTTACAGTGAGGAGTGTAGGATATATCAGAGTTACAGTGAGGGGTGTGGGATATATCAGAGTTACAGTGAGGGGTGTGGGATATATCAGAGTTACAGTGAGGGGTGTAGGATATATCAGTGTTTAACTGAGGAATGTGGGATATATCAGAGTTAAAGTGAGGACTGTGGGATATATCAATGTTAAAGTGAGGAGTTGTGGGATATATCAGTTATAGTGAGGGGTGTGGGATATATCAGAGTTACAGTGAGGGGTGTGGGATATATCAGAGTTACAGTGAGGGTTGTGGGATATATCAGAGTTAAAGTGAGGCGTGTAGGATATATCAGTGTTTAACTGAGGAGTGTGGGATATATCAGAGTTAAAGTGAGGAGTGTGGGATATATCAGAGTTAAAGTGAGGAGCGTGGGATATATCAGAGTTAAAGTGAGGCGTGTAGGATATATCAGTGTTAAAGTGAGGGGTGTGGGATATATCAGAGTTAAAGTGAGGAGTGTGGGATATATCAGAGTTAAAGTGAGGAGCGTGGGATATATCAGAGTTAAAGTGAGGACTGTGGGATATATCAGTGTTAAAGTGAGGAGTGTGGGATATATCAGACTGTTACAGTGTTGGGTGTTGGATATATCACTTTTACAGCGAGAAGTGTGGGATATATCAGTGTTACAGTGAGGGATGTAAGATATATCAGCTTGCTACAGTGAGGGGTATGGTATATATCAGAGTGTTACAGTGAGGATGTGGGATATGTAAGACTGTTAGAATAGTAGGGTGTGGGATATATCAGTGTTACAGTGAGGGGTGTGTGATATAACAGAGCGTTACAGGGAGGGGCGTAGGAAAAATTAGAGTGTTATAGTGAATGGTGTGGGTTATATCAGTTTTAATCTGAAGGGTTATATATCACTGTTACAGTGAGGGGTGTGGGATATATCAGTGTTACAGTGAGGGGTGTGGAATATATCAGTGTTACAGTGAGGAGTGTGGGATATATCAGTGTTCCAGTGAGGAGAGTGGGAAATATTAGTGTTACAGTGAGGAGTGTGGGATATATCAGAGTTACAGTGAGGGGTTTAGGACATATCAGCTTGCTACAGTGAGGAGTATGGTATATATCAGAGTGTTCCAGTGAGGGGTGTGGGATATATAAGATTGTTAGAATAGTAGGGTGTGGGATATATTAGTCTTACAGTGAGGGGTGTGTAATGTATCAAAGTGTTGCAGTGAGGGGTGTAGGATATATCAGCGAGTTACAATGAGGGGTGTGGAATATATCAGAGTGTTACGGTGAGGGGTGTGGGATATATCAGTGTTACAGAGAAGGATGTGTGATGTGTCAGTGTTAGAATGACGGATGTGGGATATGTCAGAGTGTTAGAGTGACGGGTGTGGTGTATATCAGTTTTATAGTGAGGGGCATGTGATATAACAATGTTACAGAGAAGAGTGTGGATGATATCAAAGAGTTTTACTGAGGAGAGTGGGATATATCAGTGTTAAAGTGAGGAGAGTGGGATTTATCAGTGTTAAACTAAGTGCTGTGGGAATTTATCAGTGTTACAGAGAGAGGTATAGGATAAATCAGAGTGTATCCGTGAAGGAAGTGGGATCATTGTTACAGAGAGAGGTGTGGTAATTATCAGTGTTACAGTAAGAGGTGTGGGATTTATCAGTGTAACAGTGAGGTGTGTAGGATATGTTAGTGTTACAGTGAGAGGTGTGGGATATATCAGTTTTAGAGTGAGGACTGTGGCATATGTCATGTTACAGTGAGGAGTGCAGGATATATCAGTATTACAGTGAGATGTGAGGGGTATATCAGAGTGTTACAGTAAGGAGTGTGGGAGATATCACTGTTATAGTGAGAGGTGTGTGATATATCAATGTTACTGTGAGATGTGTGGGATATATCAGTTTTAGAGTGAGGACTGTGGCATATCCCTTGTTTAAGGGATACTTAGATAGGCACATGAGGGGAATAGAGATGGAGGGATACAGGAGACTGTTTTAAATAAGGACCAAGAGCCTTGGGACGTTCCTGGGAATCAATTGATTCCAATGGACCTTCCAACATATTTTCTGGCTCATTTGTTTTACTTTTGAGCTTCTGGGGATTCCCTTAAATGTTTGCATAAGATGTGCATGTTATTGATGTTTTTCTCTTTTAATTCAGTCTGCCTTGTTGCCCAACAAGGGGCATACACGCGATGGGTCGTGCGAGGGCTGCTCTTGGATGTTTCGAGAGTTGCCTAGTGCTTCACGTCGTTAGTGTACGCTTAAACTGGGCCAGATGCTGGGCAACACAACAGCTCAGTGACTATCACTGATTGCTGTGCAGATACATGGATTTGGGCCAGTGTCTGTGGGAGTTTGCACATTCTCCCTGTGCTTGCGTAGGTTTTTTCCGGGTGCTCCGGTTTCCTCCCACACCCCAAAGATGTGCTCTTAGGCTGATTGGTGTAACAAATTGTCCCTTAATTAGTCTCCCCTCAATCTGGTTTCCAATGTGGAATGCCATAAGCATAGAGAAGGGTCATGGGTGAAAGAGGGGACTTACAATGTTAAAATGGCAGGGTGGGCTCGTTGGGCCGAAGGGCCTGTTTCCCGTGCTGGGTTGTTCTTTGTTTTTTGTTCTTTATTTGTCATGTTACGGTGAGGAGTGTAGGATATATCAGCATTACAGTAAGGAGTGTGGGACATATCACTGTTATAGTGAGAGGTGTGCGATATATCAGTGTTACAGTGAGATGTGTGGGATATATCAGCATTACAGTGAGGGGTGTGGGATATATCAGTGTTACAGTGAGGTGAGTGCGATATATCAGTGTTACAGTGAGATGTGTGGGATATATCAGCATTACAGTGAGGGGTGTGGGATATATCAGTGTTACAGTGAGGTGAGTGGGATATATCAGAATGTTACAGTGAGGAGAGTGGTAATTATCAGTGTTACAGTAAGAAGTGTGGGATTTATCAGTATAACAGTGAGGTGAGTGGGATATATCAGAATGTTACACTGAGGGGTGTGGGATATATCAGTGTTACAGTGAGGAGAGTGGTAATTATCAGTGTTACAGTAAGAAGTGTGGGATTTATCAGTATAACAGTGAGGTGAGTGGGATATATCAGAATGTTACGGTGAGGGGTGTGGGATATATCAGAGTGTTACAGTGAGGGGTGTGGGATATATCAGTGTTACACTGAGGGGTGTAGGATATGACAGTGTTGAAGTGGAGAGAGAAGGATATATCAGTGTTACAGTAAGGAATGTGGGTTACACAGAGTGTTTCATGAGGGGAGTCAGATATGTCAGTGTTACTGTGAAGGCTGTGGTATATATAAGAGAAAAGTGGGGCATATGTCAGAGTGTTGCACTGAGGGGTGTGGGATGCAGCAAAGTGTTTCAGAGAGGGGTGTGGGATATGTCAATGTTACAGTGAGGGGTGTGAGATATATCAATGTTACAGTGAGGGGTGTGAGATATGTCAATGTTACAGTGAGGGGTGTGAGATATGTCAGTATTAAAGAGAGGGGTGTGGGATATATCAGACTGTTTCAATGACGTCACTGAAAGTGGCAATGCACATGGAGAAGGTAGTCAAGAAGGCATACTGCATGCTTGCCTTCAACATCCAGGGTCTTAAGTTTAATAATTGTCAAGCCATGTTGCAGGTTTATAGAAAGTTAGTGAGGCCGCACTTAGAATATAGTGTTCAATTCTGGTCGGCACACTACCAGAAGGATGTGAAGACTTTGGAGAGGGTACAGAAAAGATATTTACCAGGATGTTGCCTGGTATGGAGGGTATTAGCTATGAGGAGAGGTTGGAGAAACTTGGTTTGTTCTCCCTAGAGCGACAGAGGTTGAGGGGAGACCTGATAGAAGTCTACAAGATTATGAGAGGCATGGACAGAGTGGATAGTCAGAAGCTTTTTCCCAGGGTGGAAGAGTCAATTACTAGGTTTAAGGTGCAAGAGGCATGGTTTAAAGGAGATGTACAAGGCAGATTTTGTATAGAGAACCTGGAACTTGTCGCTGGGGGATGTGGTGGAAGCGGATACTTTTAGGGAACATCTTGACAAATACATGAATAGGATGGGATTAGAGAGATATGATTCCCGGAAGAGTAGGGGGTTTTAGTTAAATCAGGCAGTATGGTCAGTGCAGGCTGGGAGGGCTGACGCGCCTGTTCCTGTGCTGTAGTTTTTGTTTATTTTGTTTTTGTTCTTTGTCCTGGGTGTGGGTTATATCAGTGTTACAGTGAGGGGTGTGGCATATGTCAGAGAGTTACAGTGATGGGTGTGGGATATATCAGTGTTAAAGTGAGGAGTCTGGGATATATTGACATTAGAGTGAGAGGTTTGCCATATGTCAGAGTGTTACAGTCGGGGTTGTGGAATATATCAGGGTGTTACAGTAAGGATTGTGGGATATATCAGTGTTACAGTGAAGGGTGTAGGATACATCACTGTTACAGTGAGGGATGGGGGGTATATCAGATTTACAGTGAGGGGAGTGGTAAGTATCAGTGTTATAGTAAGGGGTGTGGAATATATCAGTGTAACATTGATTGGTGTGAAATATATTGTGGGAAAATCACCATTCAGAATCAGATATAAGATTCAACACACAGTTTTATTGGACAAAGCTTTGGGAGAAGCGCTGGGTTCTCTGCAGTGCACACAGTCACCTTCTCAATTTTACAATGGCAGTTGAGCATCTTTTATACTTTTGCAAACAATAGACAAGTACAGACATTGATAGTTAGTACATCGTTATACATAGAATAGATGGACATTGGCAGTTAGCACATCACTGTACATAGAGCAGGTACATTTATGCATTTATGTCCCCCATCAATGGCTGTTCTTGTTACCAAAACTGTTTTGGCTCTGCTTTATGTCAAGCTAAGGTGCCTCAATGTCTGATCTATTTCTTGCAGTAGTTTAGGCACTAACAGGCCTTATCTCTTTGTGTAATGTCTGTGCCCAAGTTAACGTCTTTTCCCAGAATCCATTTTGTCCAGGTAACCTTCTTGTATCCTTTAATTTTGATTTTACTCCAACAATGTCAGTGTTAGAGTGAAGAGTGTGGGATGTATCAGTGTTACAGTGAGGAATGTGGGATATGCATGTAACTACAGGCATTTAGAGCCACAAGGACTAATTAGGGACAGTCAGCATGGCTTTGTGAGTGGAAAATCATGTCACACAAATTTGATTGAGTTTTTTGAAGGGTAACCAAGAATGTAGGTGAGGGCAGTGCAGTTGATGTTGTCTACATGGACTTTAGCAAGGCCTTTAACAAGGTACCACACGGTAGGTTGTTACATAAGGTTAAATCTCATGGGATCCAGAGTGAGGTATCTAAATGGATGCAAAATTGACAGAATGTGGAGATGCTAGCGTTCTTGACAGAAGCCCAAGGTGGTTGTCGAGAATTGTTTTTCAAACTGGAGGCCCATGACCAGTGGTGTGCCTCGGGGATCATTGCTGGATCCACTGTTATTTGTCATTTATATTAATGATTTGGATGAGAATTTCGGAGGCATGGTTAAGTTTGAAGATGACATTAAGATTGGTGGCATAGTGGACAGTGAAGAAAGTTATCTCCAATTGCAATGGGATCTTGATCAATTGGGCCAGTGGGCTGACAAATGGCAGATGGAGTTTAATTTAGATAAATGCGAGGGGAGCATTTTAGTAGATTGAACCAGGGCAGGACTTACTTAGTTAATGGTAGGGCATTGGGGAGAGTTACAGAACAAAGAGATCTAGGGGTACATGGTCATAGCTCCTTGAAAGTGGAGTCACAGGTGGACAGAGTGGTGAAGAAGGCATTTGGCATGCTAGGTTTCATCGGTCAAAACATTGAATGCAGGAGTTGGAATGTCTTGTTGAAGTTGTACAATACATTGGTAAGGCCACACTTGGAATATTGTGTGCAATTCTGGTCACCCTATTATAGAAAGGATATTATTAAACTAGAAAGAGTACAGAAGAAATAAACCACATCTCCCTCTCATCAACTCTACCAGTTATATCCTTGAGGAATTCCAGTAGATTTGTCAAACATGATTTCCCTTTCATAAATCCATGCTGACTGCCCAATCCTGCCACTGTTTACCAAGTGCTTTGCTGTAAAATCTTTGATAGTGGATTCTAGAATTTTCCCCAGTGCTGATGTCAGCCTTATTGATCTATAGTTCTGTTTTCTCTGTTCGGATGAAGGGAAAGGCTGGCAAGTTTAGGATCCCTGGCTGATGAGGGATATTGAGGCTCTGGTCGGGATAAAGAAGGAAACATACATTGGGTTTAGGCAATCAGGGACAAGTGAATCCCTCGATGACTATAAAAAGTGTAAGAGTAAGCTTCATAGGGAAATTGGGAGGGCAAAAAGAGGATGTGAGATGGATCTGGCAGACAAGGTTAAAGAAAATTCCAAGAGGTTCTATAGGTTTATTAAGAGTAGAAGGGTGGCTAGGAAGAGAATAGGTTCCCTTAAAAATCAGCATGGCTGTCTATGCGGTGGATAAAATTTTTAATTGCTATTTCTCCTTGGTGTTAACTGAGAAAAAAGTCATGGGTTCTAAAGAATTAAGGGAAACAAGTGGTGATGCATATTAAGACCGTAAGGTAAAGGAGCAGAATTAGGCCATTCAGCCTGTCACGTTTTCTCCGCCATTCAATCATGGCTAACAAGTTTCTCTACCCCATCTTCCACTTTTTCCCCAGAATCTTTGATCTCCTTACCAATCTGTCTCTGTCTTAAATGCACTCAATGACCTGGCCCCCTTAGCCTTTTTGGCAATAAATTCCATAGATTCAGCACCCTCTGGCTGAAGAAATTCCTCCTCAACTCAGTCCTTACTCTGAGGCTGTGCCCCCTGTTCCTAGTCTCTCCTACTATTGGGAACATCTCCCCTTGTCCACTCTATCCAGGCCTTTCATTATTCTGTAAGTTTCAATGAGATCTCCCCTCACCCTTCTAAAGTCCATTGAATACAGACCCAGAGTCTTTAGACATTCCTCGTACATCAAGCTTTTCATTCCCGGGATCATGCTTGTGAACTTCCTCTGGACTCTCCAAGGACAGGTAGGTTCTTTACCCAGAGGGTGGTGGGGGAATGGAATGCCCTGCCTGCTGCAGTTGTACTTGCGCCTAGTTTGGGGGTGTTTAAGAGGTCCGTGGATAGGTTTATGGATGGAAAGGGATTGGTTTAGGTTAGAGGGTCATTGCTTTTCTCTTAATTGGTCGGCGCAACATCGTGGGTCGAAGGGCCTGTTCTGCGCTGTAATGTTCTATGTTCTATGTTCTAAGAGATTTACTAGATGCTACCGGCACTTGATGGACTGAATGAATTTTATTAATGATCTGGATGAGGGTATAGTTGGGTGGATTAGTAAATTTGCTGATGACACCAAAGTCGGAGGTGTGGTAGATAGAGATGAAGGGTGTCATAGTTTGCAGGAAGATTTAAACAGGTTGCAGAGCTGGGCCGAGAGGTGGCGGATGGAGTTTAATGCGGAGAAGTGTGAGGTAATTCACTTTGGTAGGAATAACAGATGTGTCGAGGATAGGGCTAACGGGAGGACTTTGAATAGTGTGGATGAGCAGAGGGATCTAGGTGTATGTGTACATAGATCCCTGAAAGTTGGGAGTCAAGTAGATAAGGTTGTTAAGAAGGCATACGGTGTCTTGGCGTTTATTGGTAGGGGGATTGAATTTAGGAGTCGCAGCGTCATGTTGCAACTGTACACAACTCTGGTGCGGCCGCACTTGGAGTACTGTGTGCAGTTCTGGTCCCCACATTACAGGAAGGATGTGGAGGCTTTGGAGAGGGTGCAGAGGAGGTTTACCAGGATGTTGCCTGGTATGGAGGGGAGGTCCTATGAGGAGAGGCTCGAGGGATTTGGGGTTGTTTTTGCTGGAAAGAAGGCGGCTAAGAGGGGATCTTATTGAAACATATAAGATGATTAGAGGTTTAGATAGGGTGGATAGTAATAGCCTTTTTCCTCTGATGGAGAAATCTAGCACGAGGGGGCATGGCTTTAAATTAAGGGGTGGTAGTTATAGGACGGATGTCAGGAGTAGGTTCTTTACCCAGAGGGTGGTGAGGGATTGGAATGCCCTGCCTGCTGCAGTTGTAAATGCGCCTAGTTTGGGGGCATTTAAGAGATCCGTGGATAGGTTTATGGACGAAAAGGGATTGGTTTAGGTTAGTGGGTCATTGTTTTGTAACTGGTCGGCGCAACATCGTGGGCCGAAGGGCCTGTTCTAACAAAGAACAAAGAACAACACAGCACGGGAAAGAGGCCCTTCGGCCCAACGAGCCCGCGCCACCGTCCCATTGTCTCAGTGACCTATTCATGATTTTAGTCTACGCCTAATGTGCGAGGATCAGGGAGGTCCAATATAGGGACAATTTGTTACCCAATCAGTCAGCCTAAAAACACATCTTTGGGATGTGGGAGGAAACCGGAGCACCCGGAGGAAACCCACGCAACCACGGGGAGAACGCACAAACTCCCACAGACACAGGCCCAAATCCATGTGTCCGCACAGCAACAGAGATAGTCTCTGAGCTGTCATGTTGCCCTTGAGATGGTCCAGTTTAAGCACACTAACGACATGAAGCAGTAGGCAACTCCCGAAGCAACATCCCACTACAACCCACTACAACCTGCTGCATGCATGCCCCTTGCTGGTCAACAAGGTGGACTTAAATGCCTGTGGAGACAAAAAATTCATTATTAAACAGGCAAAGACTATAACATCCCTGAGGCAAAAACGGAATCCCAAACCTACAATGTTTAATAAGGCCTGCTATATCCCCCTATATGTAGACCGCTCATGTGGCTGTCTAAGTGACTCTTAAACAACCCTAGCGTGCCTGCTTCCACCACCTTACTCGGCAGTGCATTCCACATCCCCACTACCCTTTGCGTGAAAAACTGCCCTTTAATATTTGTCTTATACCTAGCCCCCCTCACCCTAAGCCCGTGACCCCTCGTTCTATCCATTTCTAATAGCGGAAAAAGCTTACCACCATTTACTCTATCTATCCCCTTCATAATGTTATAAACCTCTATTAGATCCCCCCTCAGCCGACGTCTCTCAAGGGAAAACAGCCCAAGTGCGTTCAATCTTTCCTCGTAAGACAGCCCTTCCTGACTAGGCAGCATCCTGGTAAATCTCCTCTGCACTCTCTCCAGGATCTCTACATCCTTCCGGTAGTACGGCGACCAGAACTGGACGCAGTACTCCAAGTGAGGCCTAACCAACGTTCTATACAACTGCAACATCAGACTCCTACTCTTATATTCTATACCCCTTCCTATGAAGGCTAACATACCATATGCTTTCCTCATCACATTCTGCACCTGCACCGACACCTTCAGGGACTTGTGCACTTGCACCCCCAGGTCTCTCTGCGTATCTATACTCCGGATAGTTCTACCTTTTATCGTATAACTCCCCTCCACATTATTCCGGCCAAAGTGCATCACCTCGCATTTCTCCGGATTAAATTCCATTTGCCATCTATCTGCCCAATCTACCAGCCTGTCTATGTCCTGTTGCATTGCCAGGCACTGCTCCTCAGTACCCGCCAATCCAACCATCTTAGTGTCATCAGCAAATTTGCTGATCACACCACCTACCCCCTCTTCCAAGTCATTAACATGTACTACAAATAGTAGAGGTCCTAGTACCGAGCCCTGCGGCACACCACTGGTGACAGACCTCCAATTGGAAAAGGAGCCTTCCACTACTACCCGCTGTCTCCTCCTCCCAAGCCAGTTCTCCACCCATCTACATACCTGGCCTTGTATCCCATGAGCCTTCACCTTTTCTATCAGCCTACCGTGAGGAACCTTGTCAAACGCCTTATTGAAATCCATATAGACGACATCAGCGGCTTGTCCTTCGTCAACCGTTTTTATCACCTCTTCAAAAAATTCCAATAGATTCGTAAGGCACGACCTCCCTGTAACGAAGCCATGCTGCGTATCCCTGATCAGATTGCAGCGCTCCAGATGTTCATACATCCTATCCTTGCGGACCCTCTCCATTAGCTTGCCTATAACTGAAGTCAAGCTCACCGGCCTATAATTCCCTGGGTTATCCCTCTGACTCTTTTTAAACAACGGTACTACATTTGCAATTCGCCAATCTTCTGGGACCTCACCTGTGTCCAAAGAAGAGACAAAGATTTGCGTCAGAGGCCCAGCAATTTCATCCCTCACCTCCCTTAGCAGCCTGGGATAGATGCCATCAGGCCCCGGAGATTTATCCGTGTTTATACTGTCTAAAAGTCCCAACACCTCTTCCCTCGTGATGACTATTTCCCTCAACGGATCCTCAAACTCCTCAAGCACAGCACCAGACATTAGGCCCCTCTCCTGCGTGAATACCGACGCAAAGTATTCATTCAAGATCTCCCCCATTCCCCCAGGCTCCAAGCATAGTTCCCCTCCTCTGTCCCTGAGAGGACCAATCTTCCCTCTAACCATCCTTTTGTTTCTAACATAGGAGTAAAATGCCTTAGGATTTTCCTTAATCCTACCCGCCAAAGCCATTTCGTGGCCCCTTTTTGCCTTTCTGATGCCCCTTTTAAGTTCTCTCATACATTCTCTGTATTCTTCTAACGCTATCTCTGTCCTCAAATGCCTAGATATAATGTACGCCTCCCTCTTCCTCCTGACCAGGTCCTCAATATCCCTACTTACCCACAGCTCTCTAATCCTACCCTTCCCATTCTTCCTCTTGACCGGCACATGTCTTTCCTGCAAAGATTTTAATTTTCCCTTGAGAGACTCCCACATACCCAGCGTCGACCTGCCATCAAACAGCTTACCCCAGTCCGTATCTTTAAGATCCTGCCTAATCCGGTTGTATCTAGCCCTCCTCCAGTTTAACACCCTCCCCTTAGGACAGGCTTCATCTTTATCCATTAATATCTTAAACCAGACAGAGTTGTGGTCACTGTTAGCCACATGCTCTCCTACCTCAACGTCAACCACCTGCCCAGGCTCATTCCCCAGAACCAAGTCAAGTATAGCCCCCTCCCTGGTCGGTCTATCCACGTACTGCTCCAGGGATCCTTCCATTACACACTGTACAAATTCCTCCCCGTCAGCACCCTCTGATCTCGGCACCTTCCAATCTACCCCGGGGAGATTAAAATCTCCCACTACCACCACCCTATTCTTCCTGCACTTATCTAGAATGTCCCTGCTTATCCCTTCTTCCACAGCCCTCGGGATGTTGGGCGGTCTGTAGTACACACCCAACATAGTAACATCTCCCTTCCTATTCCTCAACTCCACCCATAGCGACTCGATTCCTATATCCTCTATACCTCCCTCCCTCTGCACTGCTATGATGCAATCCTTAACTAACAACGCCACTCCCCCACCTCTCAGCGACCCACCCCTATCTCGCCTGAAACACTTATACCCAGGAACATTCAACTGCCAGTCCTGCCCTTCCTTTAACCAAGTCTCTGTCACCGCCACCACCTCCAACTTCCTTTCGAACATTAATGCCTTCATGTTCTGCGCTGTAATGTTCTATGTTCTGTGTTCTATGAATTATAGGGAGAAGGTGGATAGACTGAGACTTTTTTCTCTGGAGCGTAGAAGGCTGAGGGGTGATCTTATAGAGGTCTATAAAATAATGAGGGGCACAGATCAGCTAGATAGTCAATATCTTTTCCCAAACGTAGGGGAGTCTAAAACTAGATGGGATAGGTTTAAAGTGAGAGGGGGAGAAACGAAAGTGTCCAGAGGGTGGCGAGTGTCTGGAACAAGATGCCAGAGGTTGTAGTAGAGGCAGGTACAATTTTGACTTTTAACAAGCATTTAGATAGTTACATGGGTAAGATGGGTATAGAGAGATGGGATTAAATGTGGGTAATTGGGATTAATTTAGGGGTTTTAAAAAGGGTGGCATGGACAAGTTGGGCTGAAGGGCCTGTTTCCATGGTGTAAACCTCTATGACTCTATGATTCTATACAAGAGGGGTGTGGCGTATAACAGTTTTACATTGAGGGGTGTGGGATATATCAAAGTTACAGTGAGGGGCGTGGTTATATCAGGGTGTTACAGTGAGGGGTGTGGGATTTGTCAGTGTTACAGTAAGGGTTGTTGGATATATCAGTGCTACAGTGAGGAGTTTGGGATGTATCAGAGTCGTACAGTGAGGGTTCTGGAATATATCAGAGACTTAGAGTGAGTTCTCATGAACACCCAAAGTTATAGTGAGGAGAGTGGTGTTTGTCAGAGTGTTGCGGAAAGGCCACATTCAAGGCCTTTTAATGGAGGCAGACCGAGGGCCCGGGAACTGCAGAATACCCTCGGCCTACACAACTGTGTGCCAATTTTACTGTGTGCCTGCTGTGAGAAATAACGGCACAGGGTAAGATTTGAGACATGTATGTAGTTTTCAGTTTTGAAATGTAATGACTGTAATTTTGTTAAGGACTGTAAAAATGTTTTTTTTTGCACTGTTTGCAATTTTTATTCATGTAGGGATGCAGTGGTTTAATTGAGATTTTTTTGAATAAAGTATATTTCTGAAATAAAAGAACATGTCAGAGTGTTTCAGTGAGGGGTGTGGATTATATCAGTGTTACAGTGAGGAGTGTGGCATATTGGTCATTGTTTCCAGAGGAGCAGTTGGACTGGTGATTCAGTAAAGAGAGCTTGTAGGTAAGAGGGATTTTTACCTTACTTTTTTCGGAGTTTTTTTTTCTAAACCGAGAGTGTAATTCCAGTGAGAAATACCTGGGAGTCTCAGTATTTATCAGTATTTCTCACATCCCAGTGAGACCTGGGAAGGTTTTTTCCCCCCAATAAATTTGAATGGGGAGGAAACCCGAGACTCTACACTTCTAGATTCTCCCACCTCCTCTCACCTTAAGACTTGGAGTGAGAGCAGGTAAGCTTTCTTCATTTTTCTTCTTTTTTCGCTTATTCCTCAAACCTAAGGAGGATGAGGGAATATCAGGCAAGAGCTTTCTTTGTTTTTTTCTAAAGGGAATGGCAGGAAAGGCAGTGCAATGTTCCTCCTGCAGGATGTTTGAGATGAGGGATGCTGTCAGTGTCCCTGCTGATTTCACCTGTGGGAAGTGCAGCCATCCCCAGCTCCTCAAAAACCGCGTTAGGGAACTGGAGCCGGAGCTGGATGAACTTCGGATCATTCGGGAGGCGGAGGTGATGATAGATAAAAGCTTCAGGGATTTAGATACTCTGAAGAATGAAGATAGATGGGTGACAGTGAGAGGGGCTGGGAGGAAGCAGCCAGTGCGGGGATCCCCTGTGGTTATTCCCCTCAGTAACAAGTATACCGTGTTGGATACTGTTGAGGGGGACAATCTACCAGTGGTAAACCAGAGTGATCGGATCTCCAGCATTGAGTCCGTCCCTGTGCCTCAGAAGGGAAGGGGAGAGAGCAGGAGAGCAATAGTTATTGGGGATGTGATGGTTAGGGGGACAGAAAGGAGGTTCTGGGGCAGCAAAAGAGACTCATGGATGGTATGTTGCCTCCCGGGTGCCAGGGTCCGTGACATCTCGGACTGTGTTTTCAAGATCCTTAAGGGGGAGGGGGCTCAGTCGCAGGTCATGGTACACATTGGTACCAATGATGTAGGTGGAAGAAGGGATGGGGATTTAAAACAGGAATTTAGGGAGTTAGGATGGAAGCTGAGAGCCAGGAGCGTGTTGTCATCTCTGGTTTGTTGCTGGTGCCACGTGCTAGTGAGAACAGGGAGAGAGTGCAGATTAACATGCGTACTCAGCAAAAATATATCCCAGTGAAAAAGAAGGAATGTAAGAAAAGGGATAACCAGCCGTGGGTAACTAAGGAAATATAGGAGAGTATCAAATTAAAAACCAATGCGTACAGAGTGGCCAAAATTAGTGGGGAACTAGAAGATTGGGAAAACTTTAAAAAAACAACAAAGAATTACTAAGACAGCAATAAAGAAAGGAAAGATAGATTATGAAACTAAACTAGCTCAAAATATAAAAACTGATAGTAAGAGTTTTTACAAATATGTAAAAAGGAAAAGAGTGGCTAAAGTAAACGTTGGACCCTTAGAAGGGGGATTTAATAATGGGAAATGAGGAAATGACCAAGGCCTTAAACAAGTTTTTTGTGTCGGTCTTCACAGTGGAGGACACAAATAGTGTACTGAGAATTGACGGTTGTGGGACTGTAGGGGGTAAGGATCTTAAAATGATTACTATTACTAAAGAGGTAGTGCTTGGTAGGCTAATGGGACTAAAGGTAGACAAGTCCCTGGGCCCAGATGGAATGCATCCCAGGGAATTAAAAGAAATGGCAGAAGTAATAGCAGATGTGTTAGTTGTAAATTATCAAAATTCGCTGGACTCTGGGGAGGTGCCAACTGATTGGAAAACGGTTAATGTGACGCCACTGTTTAAAAAAGGAGGTAGACAAAAGGCGGGTAACTATAGGCCGGTTAGCTTAATGTCCGTAGTTGGGAAAATGCTGGAATCCATCATTAAGTAAGAAATAGCAGGACACCCGGAAAAGAATGGTTCAATCAAACAGACACAGCATGGATTTGTGAAGGGAAAGTCATGTTTGATGAATTTATTAGATTTTTATGAAGATGTAATGAGTGTGGTGGACAGAGGGGAACTGGTGGATGTGGTACTTCTGGATTTCCAGAACGCTTTCGATAAGGTGCTCCACAAAAGGTTGCTGTATAAGGTTAAGGTACACGGAGTTGGGGGTAAAGTGTTAGCATGGATTGAGGATTGGCTCTCTAACAGGAAGCAGAGAGTTGGAATAATAGGGTGCTTTTCTGGTGGGCAGTTGGTGACTAGTGGAGTGCTGCAGGGATCGGTGCTGGGGCCTCAACTGTTTACCATACACATAGACAATCTGGAGGAGGGGACCGAGTATAGGGTAACAAATTTTGCGGATGACACAAAGATGAGTGGGAAAGCAAATTGTGTGGAGGACGTGGAAGGCTTGCAGAAAGATTTGGATAGGCTAAGTGAGTGGGCAAGGACCTGGCAGGTGGAGTATAACATTGACAAATGTGAGGTTATCCACTTTGGAAGAAATAATAGTAGGAGGGATTATTATTTAAAGGGCGAAAAGCTGCAGTATGCTGCCGTGCAGAGGGACCTGGGGGTCCTTGTGCATGAATCGCAAAAACCCAGTCTGCAGGTGATCAAGAAGGCGAATGGAATGTTGGCCTTTATAGCGAGGGGGATAGAATATAAAAGCAGGGAGGTCTTGCTGCAACTGTACACGGTACTGGTGAGGCTGCAGTTGGAGTACTGTGTGCAGTTTTGGTCCCCTTATTTGAGAAAGGATATATTGGCCTTGGAGGGAGTGCAGAGAAGGTTCACCAGGCTGATACTGGAGATGAGGGGGTTAGCTTATGAGGAGAGATTGAGTAGATTGGGCCTGTACTCATTGGAGTTTAGAAGGCTGAAGGAAGATCTTATAGAGACATATAAGATAATGAAGGGGCTAGACAGGGTAGAGGCAGAGAGATTATTTCTGCTTAGAAAGGAAACAAGGACTAGAGGGCACAGCCTCAAAATAAGGGGGAGTCAATTTAGAACAGAGTTGAGGAGGAACTTCTTCTCCCAGAGGGTAGTGAATCTTTGGAATTCACTGCCCATTGAAGCGGTGGAGGCTACCTTGTTAAATGTGTTTAAGTCACAGGTAGATAGATTTCTGATCAATAAGAGAATTAAGGGTTATGGGGAGCAGGCGGGTAAGTGGAACTGAACCACTGTCAGATCAGCCATGATCTTATTGAATGGCGGGGCAGGCTTGACACTTGACACTTTGATATATTCCACACCACTCACAGTAACACTCTGATATATCCCACACCATTCACTGTAACGTTCTGATATCACTGTAACACTCTTTTATATTCCACATCCCTCAAGGTAACACTCTGATATATCCCCTGTGAGTGATGCGGGATATGTCAGTGTTACACTGATATATCCCACACCACTCACTGTAACACTCTGATACATCCACACCCCTCAAAGTAACACTTTGATATATTCCACACACCTCACTGTAACATTCTGATATATCCCAAACCCCTCACTGTAACACTAATATATCCCCCTCACTATAACACTGCTGATTGGCCTTTGGATATTAATGTTTCAGTTTGGGCTCTCTGTGTACTTACATTCTGATATATCCCATATCCCTCACTGTAACAGTCTGATATATCCCACAACCCCACTGTAACAGTCTGATATATCCCATACCCCTCACTGTAACACTCTGATATATCCCACGACCCCACTGTAACAGTCTGATATATCCCACACCACTCACTGTAACACTGATATAACCCACACCTTTCACTGTAACACTCTAACATATGCCACACTCCTCATTGTAACGCTGATATATACCACACCCCTCACTGTAACACTGACATATCCCGCATCACTCACTGGGGATATATCAGAGTGTTACCTTGAGAGGTGTGGAATATAAAAGTGTGTTACAGTAATATCAGAACGTTACAGAAATGGTAGGGATATATCAGAGTGTTACTGTGAGTGGTGTGGGATATATCAAAGTGTCACTCTGAGGGGTGTGGAATATAAAGAGTGTTACAGTGAGGGGTGTGGGATATATCAGAGTGTTACAGTGAGTGGTGTGGGATATATCAGACTGTTACAGTGAGGGTGTGGGATATATCAGAGTGTTACAGTGAGGGATGTGGGATACATCAGATTGTTAGAGTGAATGGTGTGGGATATATCAGAATGCAAGTACATAGTGAGCCCAAAGTGAAACATTAATATCCAAAGGTCAATCAACTGTGTTACACTGAGGACTGTGGGATATATCAGTGTTACAGTGAGTGGTGTGGGATATGTTAGTGTCACAATGAGGGGTGTGATGTATATCAGCGTTACAATGAGGAGTGTAGCATATGTCAGAGTGTTACACTGAAGCGTAGGGATTATATCAGTTTTACAATGAGGACTGTGGGATATATCAGTCTTACTATGAGGGGTGGGGTATGTATTAGTGTTACAGTGAGGGATGTGGAATATATTAGTGTTACAGTGAAGTATATAGGATATATCAGAGCGTTACAGTGGGTGGTGTGGGATACATCAGACTGTTACAGTGAGTTGTGTGGGATATGTCAGTGTTACAGTGAGTGATGTGGGATACGTCAGTGTTGCAATGAGGGGTGTGGTATATATCAGCATTACAATGATGAATGTGGCATATGTTAGAGTGTTAGAGTGAAGAGTGTGAGTTATATCAGTTTTACAAAGAGGAATGTGGGATATATCAGTGTTATCATGAGGGATGGGGGGTATATCACTGTTACAGTGAGGAGTGTGGAATATCTCAGTGTTACAGTGAAGTATTTGGGATATATCAAAGTGTTACAGTAAATGGTGTGGGGTAGTCAGTGTTATAATGAGGCGTGTGGTATGTATCAGCATTACAATGAGGAGGGTAGCATATGTCAGAGCGTGGGTTATATCAGTTTTACAATGCGGGGTGTGGAATATATCATTATTACAATGAAGTTTGTGGGATATATCAGAGCATTACAGTGAGATGTCGGGGATGTATCAGTGTTACAGTGAGTGGTGTGGGATACATCAGTGTTATAGTGAGTGGTGTGGGATATAACAGAGTGATATAGTGAGGGGTGTGGGATATATCAGAGTGTTACAATGAGGCATGTGGACTATATCAAAGTGATACAGTGAGGGGTGTGGGATATAACAGAGTGATACAGTGAGGCATGTGGAATATATCAAAGTGTTACTTTGAGGGGAGTGGGATATACCAGATTGATACAGTGAGGAGTGTGGGATAGACCAGAGTGATACAGTGAGCGGTATGGGATATATCAGAGTGTTACACTGAAGGGTGTAGGATATATTAGAGTGTTACAGTGAGGCATGTGGAATATATCAAAGTCTTACTTTGAGGGGTGTGGGATATATTAGAATGTTACAGTGAGGCATGTGGAATATATCAGAGTGTTACTTTTTGAGGGGTGTGGGATATCAGAGTCTTACAGAGAAGGGTATGGGATATATCAGAGTGTTACAGTGAGTGGTGAGGGATATATCAGTGTTACAATGAGTGGTGTGTGGGATATGTCAGAGTATTACAGTGAGTGGTGTGTGGGATATATCAGTGTTACAGAGAAGAGTATGGGATATATCAGAGTGTTACAGTGAGTGGTGAGGGATATATCAGTGTTACAATGAGTGGTGTGTGGGATATATCAGAGTGTTACAGTGAGTGGTGTGTGGGATATATCAGTGTTACAGTGAGTAACACTGTAGCTCTAGCTCGTCAGAGGGGTCAGTTTTTGTTCAAAGTGTGCAGGAAGGTTTTTTGACTCAGTATGTAGATAGGCCGACTAGAGGTGAGGCTATATTGGATTTGGTGCTGGGTAATGAGCCAGACCAGGTGCTAGACTTGGAAGTTGGTGTGCATTTTGGGGTTAGTGACCACAATTCGATTACATTCACCTTAGTAATGGAAAGGGATAGGCATGAACCTCGGGTCAGTAGTTTCAGTTGGGGGAAGGGTAATTATGAGGCTATTAGGAGAGAATTAGGAAGCATTGGTTGGACTAGGAGATTACAGGGACTGGGAACATCCGAGATGTGGAGATTTTTCAAGGAGCAGCTATTGCGGGTCTGTGATAGGTATATCCCTGTCAGGCAAGGTGGATTTGGTAGGCCCAGGGAACCGTGGTGCACTAAAAAAGTTGATTCGTTGGTTAGGAAGAAAAAGGAGGCTTATGTTCGGATGAGGCTTGAGGGCTCAGGTAGTGCATTAGAAAGTTTTAGATTGGCTAGGAGGGAGTTGAAGAGGGAGTTAAGAAGGGCTAAAAGAGGACATGAGATGACTTTGGCTGATAGGATTAAGGAGAACCCTAAGGCGTTTTACAGGTATGTCAAGAACAGAAGGTTGGTTAGGGCAAGATTAGGGCCAGTTACAGACAGTGGAGGGAAGTTGTGTGTGGAACCGGAGGAGATTGGAGAGGCGTTGAATCAATATTTCTCTTCGGTGTTCACGCAAGGGGACATGAATGTAGCTGAAGAGGACACTAGGGTGCAGGGATGTAAAATAGATAGTATTGCAATTGATACGGGGGATGTGCTGGATATTTTAGAGGGTTTGAAAATAGATAAGTCCCCTGGTCCGGATGGGATTTACCCTAGGATTCTTTGGGAGGCAAGAGAGGTGATTGCAAAGCCTCTGGCTCTGATCTTCAGGTCGTCGTTGGTCTCTGGTATAGTACCGGAAGATTGGAGGACAGCAAATGTTGTCCCATTGTTTAAGAAGAGGAGAAGAGACTTCCCTGGGAATTATAGACCGGTGAGTCTTACTTCTGTGGTGGGTAAGGTTTTGGAAAGGATTATTAGAGACAGGATTTATAGTTATTTGGAGAGTAATGAGTTGATTAGAGACAGTCAGCATGGTTTTGTAGCGGGTAGGTCGTGCCTTACTAACCTTATCGAGTTCTTTGAGAAAGTGACCAAAGAGGTGGATAGGGGTAAGGCAGTTGATGTGGTGTATATGGATTTTAGCAAGGCGTTTGATAAGGTTCACCATGGTAGGCTTCTGCAGAAAATGCAGATGTATGGGATTGGGGGTGATCTAGGTAATTGGATCAGGAATTGGCTAGCAGATAGGAGACAGACGGTGGTGGTTGATGGGAAATATTCGTCATGGAATTCGGTTACGTGTGGTGTGCCTCAGGGATCTGTTTTGGGGCCACTGCTGTTTGTAATTTTTATTAATGATCTGGATGAGGGTATAGTTGGGTGGATTAGTAAGTTTGCTGATGACACCAAAGTCAGAGGTGTGGTAGATTGTGAGGAAGGGTATCATAGTTTGCAGGGTGACTTAGAAAGGTTGCAGAGCTGGGCTGCGAGGTGGCGGATGGAGTTTAATGTGGAGAAGTGTGAGGTAATTAATTTCGGTAGGAATAACAGATGTGTTGAGTATAGGGCTAACGGGAGGACTTTGAATAGTGTGGAGGAGCAGAGGGATCTAGGTGTATGTGTACATAGATCCCTGAAAGTTGGGAATCAAGTAGATAAGGTTGTTAAGAAGGCATATGGTGTCTTGGCGTTTATTGGTAGGGGGATTGAATTTAGGAGTCGCAATGCAATGATGCAACTGTACACAACTCTGGTGCGGCCGCACTTGGGGTTTTGTGTGCAGTTCTGGTCCCCACATTACAGGAAGGATGTGGAGGCTTTGGAGAGGGTGCAGAGGAGGTTTACCAGGATGTTGCCTGGTATGGAGGGGAGATCCTATGAGGAGAGACTGAGAGATTTGGGGTTGTTTTCGCTGGAAAGAAGGCGGCTAAGAGGGGATCTTATTGAAACATATAAGATGATTAGAGGTTTAGACAGGGTAGATAGTGATAGCCTTTTTCCTCGGATGGAGAAAGCTAGCACGAGGGGGCACGACTTTAAATTAAGGGGGGGTAGTTATAGGACTGATGTCAGGGGTAGGTTCTTTACCCAGAGGGTGGTGAGGGACTGGAATGCCCTGCCAGCTGCAATTGTAAATGCGCCTAGTTTGGGGGCGTTTAAGAGATCTGTGGATAGGTTTATGGACGAAAAGGGATTGGTTTAGGCTAGTGGGTCATTGTTTTGTAACTGGTCGGCGCAACATCGTGGGCCGAAGGGCCTGTTCTGCGCTGTAATGTTCTATGTTCTATGGTGAGGGATATATCAGTGTTACAGTGAGTGGTGTATGGGAAATATCAGAGTGTTACAGTGAGTGGTGAGGGGTATATCAGTGTTACAGTGAGTGGTGTATGGGAGATATCAGAGTGTTACAGTGAGTGGTGAGGGATATATCAGTGTTACAGTGATATCAGAATGTTACAGTGAATGGTGTGTTATATATCAGAGTGTTACTGTGAGTGGTGAGGGATATATCAGTGTTACAGTGATATCAGATTGTTACAGTGAATGGTGTGGGATATATCAGAGTGTTACTGTGAGTGGTGTGGGATATATCAGTGTTACAGTGAGTGGTGTATGGGAGATATCAGAGTGTTACTGTGAGTGGTGAGGGGTATATCAGTGTTACAGTGAGTGGTGTATGGGAGATATCAGAGTGTTACAGTGAGTGGTGAGAGGTATATCAGTGTTACAGTGAGTGGTGTATGGGAGATATCAGAGTGTTACAGTGAGTGGTGTATGGGAGATATCAGAGTGTTACAGTGAGTGGTGAGGGATATATCAGTGTTACAGTGATATCAGATTGTTACAGTGAATGGTGTGGGATATATCAGAGTGTTACTGTGAGTGGTGAGGGATATATCAGTGTTACAGTGATATCAGATTGTTACAGTGAATGGTGTGGGATATATCAGAGTGTTACTGTGAGTGGTGAGGGGTATATCAGTGTTACAGTGATATCAGAACGTTACAGTGAACGGTGTGGGATATATCAGAGTGTTACTGTGAGTGGTGAGGGGTATATCAGTGTTACAGTGAGTGGTGTATGGGAGATATCAGAGTGTTACAGTGAGTGGTGAGGGATATATCAGTGTTACAGTGATATCAGATTGTTACAGTGAATGGTGTGGGATATATCAGAGTGTTACTGTGAGTGGTGAGGGATATATCAAAGTGTTACTCTGAGGGGTGTGGAATATAAAAGAGTGTTACAGTGAGGGGTGTGGGATATATCAGAAACATTAATATCCAAAGGCCAATCAGTAGTTTTTAACAAGTGGTCGTTTTAACAAGGTTTTGAATTTAGCCAATCAGTTTGAATCAGGCACTTATTAAGATTCATTCGTGGGACATGGGGCATCGCTGGCTGCCTAGCATTTACTGCCCATCCCTAGTTGCCCTTGACAAGGTTGTGGTGAGCTGCTTTCTTGAATCGTTGCAGTCGATGTTCTGTGGGTTGGCCACAATGCCGTCAGGGAGAGAATTCCAGGATTTAACAAGTTAAAAAGGCTTAATACAAAAGCAACGTTCTGCAAATACTGGAAATACCCAGCAGTTCCAGTACATCCCCAGAGAGAGACAGTTCATTTCAGGTTGATGACCCTTTTGTTGAGATTGGACAATTGTAAAATTTATATATAGAATCAGTTTACAAAATTACAATATACAGCCTGAAATTTTTGACATTTCTTGTTATCTTGACACCGATCAGGCTGCAGCATCATCTTTTGTTGCCTGGCATGTCGCCACCTTATCCTGAAAATCATGTAAGTATTTGTATATCAGAGTGTTACAGTCAGGGGTTTGGAATGTATCAGTGTTACAGTGAGGTATGTGGGATATATCAGTGTTACAGTGAGGTATGTGGGATATATCAGTGTTACAGTGAGGGTTGTTGGATATATCAGTGTTACGTTGAGGGTTATGTGATACTTCAGTGTCACAATGAGGGGTGTGGGATATATCAGTGTTACATCGCGGAGTTTGGGATCCATCAGTGTTACAATGAGGAGTGTGGGATATATCAATATTATAGTGAGGGCTGTTGGATATCAGAATTACAGTGAGGTGTATGGGATATTTTAGTGTTACAGTAAGGAGCGTGTGATCAAAGTATTACAGTGAGGGGTGTGGGATATATCAGTATTACAGTGAGGGGTGTGGGATATATCAGTGTTACAGTGAGGGGCGTGGGTATATCAGTGTTACGGTGAGGGGTGTGGGATATATCAGTGTTACATAGAACATAGAACACTACAGCACAAACAGGCCCTTCGGCCCACGAGTTGCGCCGATCACATCAACACCCATCTATAACCCCCAATCCCATAAAACCCCATATACTCATCCAGAAGTCTTTTAAAAGACCCCAGCAAGTTCGCCTCCACCACCACTGACGGCAGCCGATTCCATTCACTCACCACCCTCTGAGTGAAAAACTTACCTCTAACATCACTTCTGTACTTTCCTCCCCGCACCTTAAATCTGTGTCCTCTCGTAGTGACCATTTCAACCCGGGGAAATAGCCTCTGAGAATCCACCCTATCGATTCCTCTCAACATTTTATAAACTTCTATCAGGTCGCCTCTCAACCTTCGCCTCTCCAGGGAAAAGAGTCCCAGCTCCCTCAACCTAACTTCATAAGGCATTCCTCCCAGTCCAGGCAACATCCTTGTAAATCTCCTCTGCACCCTTTCAATAGCTTCTACGTCTTTCCTATAGTGAGGCGACCAGAACTGCGCACAGTACTCCAAATGAGGCCTGACAAGGGTCCTGTAAAGTTGCAGCATTACCTCCCGACTCCTAAACTCAATCCCTCGATTAATGAAGGCCAGTACACCATACGCCTTCTTGACTACCTCTTCCACCTGCGAGGCCGATTTAAGAGTCCTGTGGATCCGGACCCCAAGATCCTTCTGCTCTTCAACACTACTAAGACTCCTGCCCTTGATAGTGTACTCGTTCATCCCGTTAGTTCTGCCAAAATGGATGACTACACATTTATCCGCGTTGAAGTCCACCGTGAGGACTGTGGGATATATCAGAGTGTTATAGTGAGGGGTATGAGATTTATCAGTGTTATGGTTAGAAGTCTGGGATATATCAGTGTTACAGTGAGCAAACTGCGATATATCAGTGTTACAGTGAGGGGACTGGGCTATATTAGTGTTACAGTGAGGGGACTGGAATATATTAGTGTTACAGTGAGGGGACTGGGATATATTAGTGTTAAAGTGAGGGGACTGGGAGATATTAGTGTTACAGTGAGGGGACTGGGATATATTAGTGTTACAGTGAGGGGACTGGGATATATTAGTGTTAAAGTGAGGGGACTGGGATATATTAGTGTTACAGTGAGGGGACTGGGATATATTAGTGTTACAGTGAGCGAACTGCGATATATCAGTGTTACAGTGAGGAGACTGGGATATATCAGTGTTACAGTGAGGCGACTGGGATATATTAGTGTTACAGTGAGCGAACTGCGATATATCAGTGTTACAGTGAGGCGACTGGGATATATTAGTGTTACAGTGAGCGAACTGCGATATATCAGTGTTACAGTGAGGAGACTGGGATATATTAGTGTTACAGTGAGCGAACTGCGATATATCAGTGTTACAGTGAGGCGACTGGGATATATTAGTGTTACAGTGAGCGAACTGCGATATATCAGTGTTACAGTGAGGCGACTGGGATATATTAGTGTTACAGTGAGCGAACTGCGATATATCAGTGTTACAGTGAGGAGACTGGGATATATTAGTGTTACAGTGAGGGGACTGGGATATATTAGTGTTACAGTGAGGGGACTGGGATATATTAGTGTTACAGTGAGGGGACTGGGATATATTAGTGTTACAGTGAGGGGACTGGGATATATTAGTGTTAAAGTGAGGGGACTGGAATATATGAGTGTTACTGTGAGGGGACTGGGATATAGAACATAGAACCCTACAGTGCAGAAACAGGCCCTTTGGCCCATCGAGTCTGCACCAAACACAATCCCACCCAGACCCTATCCCCATACCCCTACACATTTACCTGCTAATCCCTCTAACCTACACATCCCAGGACACTAAGGGACAATTTTAGCATAGCCAATGAACCTAACCCGCACATCTTTGGACAGTGGGAGGAAACCGGAGCAGCCGGAGAAAACCCACGCAGACACGAGGAGAATGTGCAAACTCCACATAGGCAGTGACCCGAGCCGGGAATCGAACCCAGGACCCTGGAGCTGTGAAGCAGCAGTGCTAACCACTGTGCAACCATGCCGCCCATATATTAGTGTTACAGTGAGAAGAGTGGCATATATCTGTTACAGTGAGGGGGACTGAGATGTAACGGTGTTACAGTGAGGGGACTGTTATATACCAGTGTTACAACGAGCAGTGTGGGGTATATCAGTGCTGCAGTGAGAGGAATGGTTTGTATCAGAGTGTTACAGTGAGAGCTTTGGGAAATGTCAATCAATATAAGGAGTGTTACAGTGAGGAGCGTGGGATTTATTTGTGTTACAGTGAGGAATGTTGGAAAAATTAAAATAGTGCAGTGAAGAATGAGGTTATTTTTCAGTGTTACAGTGAGGGGTGAAGTTATTTATCAGAGTGTTACAGTGGGAGCTTTGGGATATATCAGAACATTGCTGTGGGCAGGAAGTTATTTATCGGAGTGTTACAGTGAGGAATGTATCAGTGTTACAGTGAGGGATATATCAGTGTTACAGTGAGGGGTGAGGTTATTTATCGGAATGTTACAGTGAGGGATATATCAGTGTTACAGTGAGGGGTGAGATTATTTGTCGGAGTGTTACAGTGAGGGATGCATCAGTGTTACAGTGAGGGGTGAGATTATTTATCGGAGTGTTACAGTAGGGGATATATCAGTGTTACAGTGAGGGGTGAGATTATTTATCGGAGTGTTACAGTGAGGGATATATCAGTGTTAAAGTGAGGGGTGAGATTATTTATCGGAGTGTTACAGTGAGCGATATATCAGTGTTAGAGTGAGGGGTGAGGTTATTTATCGGAGTGTTACAGTAGGGATATATCAGTGTTACAGTGAGGGGTGAGATTATTTATCGGAGTGTTACAGTGAGGGATGTATCAGTGTTACAGTGAGGGCTGAGGTCATTTATCGGAGTGTTATAGTGAGGGATATATCAGTGTTACAGTGAAGAGTGAGATTATTTATCGGAGTGTTACAGTGAGGGATATATCAGTGTTACAGTGAGCGGTGAGATTATTTATCGGAGTGTAACAGTGAGGGATGTATCAGTGTTACAGTGAGGGGTGAGATTATTTATCGGTGTGTTACAGTAGGGGATATATCAGTGTTACGGTGAGGAGGGAGATTATTTATTGGAGTGTTACAGTGAGGGATATATCAGTGTTACCGTGAGGGGTGAGGTTATTTATCGGAATGTTACAGTGAGGGATGTATCAGTGTTACCGTGAGGGGTGAGGTTATTTATCGGAATGTTACAGTGAGGGATATATCAGTGTTACCGTGAGGGGTGAGGTTATTTATCGGAATGTTACAGTGAGGGATATAACAGTGTTACAGTGGGGGGTGAGGTTATTTATCAGAATGTTACAGTGAGGGATGTATCAGTGTTACAGTGAGGAGTGAGATTATTTATCGGAGTCTGAGAGTGAGGGATGTATCAGTGTTACAGTGAAGAGTGAGATTATTTATCGGAGTGTTACAGTGAGGGATATATAGGTGTTACAGTGAGGAGTGAGATTATTAATCGGAGTGTTATGGTGAGGGGTTTATCAGTGTTACAGTGAGGGGTGAGATTATTTATCGGTGTGTTACAGTAGGGGATATATCAGTGTTACAGTGAGGAGGGAGATTATTTATCGGAATGTTACAGTGAGGGACATATCAGTGTTACAGTGAGGGGTGAGGTTATTTATTGGAGTGTTACAGTGGGGGTGTATCAGTTTTACAGTGAGTGGTGAAGTTATTTATCGGAGTGTTACAGTAGGGGTTACAGTGAGAGGTGAGATTATTTGTCGGAGTGTTACACTGGGGGTTTATCAGTGTTACAGTGAGTGGTGAGGTTATTTATCGGAGTGTTACAGTAGGGGATATATCAGTGTTACAGTGAGAGGTGAGATTATTTATCAGACTGTTACAGTGAGGGATATATCAGTGTTACAGTGAGGGGTGAGATTATTTATCGGAGTGTTACAGTGAGGGATATATCAGTGTTACAGTGAGGAGTGAGATTATATATCGGAGTGTTACAGTGAGGGATGTATCAGTGTTACAGTGAGGAGTGAGATTATTTATCGGAGTGTTACAGTGAGGGATATATCAGTCTTACAGTGAGGGGTGAGATTATTTATCGGAGAGTTACAGTGAGGGATATATCAGTGTTCCAGTGAGGGGTGAGATTATTTATCGGAGTGTTACAGTGAGGGATATATCAGTGTTAGAGTGAGGGGTGAGATTATTTATCGGAGTGTTACAGTAGGGGATATATCAGTGTTAAAGTGAGGGGTGAGATTATTTATCGGAGTGTTACAGTAGGGGATATATCAGTGTTAAAGTGAGGGGTGAGATTATTTATCGGAGTGTTACAGTAGGGGATATATCAGTGTTACAGTGAGGAGGGAGATTATTTATTGGAGTGTTACAGTGAGGGATATATCAGTGTTACAGTGAGGGGTGAGGTTATTTAACGGAATGTTACAGTGAGGGATATATCAGTGTTTAAGTGAGGGGTGAGGTTATTTAATGGAATGTTACAGTGAGGGATGTATCAGTGTTACAGTGAGGGGTGAGATTATTTATCGGAGTGTTACAGTGAGGGATATATCAGTGTTACAGTGAGGAGTGAGATTATTTATCGGAGTGTTATAGTGAGGAATGTATCAGTGTTACAGTGAGGGGTGAGATTATTTACCGGAGTGTTACAGTAGGGGATATATCAGTGTTAAAGTGAGGGGTGAGATTATTTATCGGAGTGTTACAGTAGGGGATATATCAGTGTTACAGTGAGGAGGGAGATTATTTATTGGAGTGTTACAGTGAGGGATATATCAGTGTTACAGTGAGGGGTGAGGTTATTTATCGGAATGTTACAGTGAGGGACATATCAGTGTTCCAGTGAGGGGTGAGATTATTTATCGGAGTGTTACAGTCAGGGACATATCAGTGTTACAGTGAGGGGTGAGATTATTTATCGGAGTGTTACAGTGGGGGTTTATCAGTTTTACAGTGAATGGTGAGGTTATTTATCGGAGTGTTACAGTAGGGGTTACAGTGAGAGGTGAGATTATTTGTCGGAGTGTTACAGTGGGGGTTTATCAGTGTTACAGTGAGTGGTGAGGTTATTTATCGGAGTGTTACAGTAGGGGATATATCAGTGTTACAGTGAGAGGTGAGATTATTTATCAGAGTGTTACAGTAGGGGATATATCAGTGTTACAGTGAGGAGTGAGATTATTTATCGGAGTGTTACAGTGAGGGATGTATCAGTGTTACAGTGAGGGGTGAGGTGATTTATCGGAGTGTTACAGTGAGGGATATATCAGTGTTACGGTGAGGGGTGAGATTATTTATTGGAGTGTTATAGTGAGGGATATATCAGTGTTACAGTGAGTGAGATTATTTATCGGAGTGTTACAGTGAGGGATATATCAGTGTTACAGTGAGGAGTGAGATTATATATCGGAGTGTTATAGTGAGGGATGTATCAGTGTTACAGTGAGGAGTGAGATTATTTATCGGAGTGTTACATTGAGGGATATATCAGTGTTACAGTGAGGAGTGAGGTTATTTATCGGAGTGTTACAGTGAGGGATATATCAGTGTTACAGTGAGGAGTGAGGATATTTATCGGAGTGTTACAGTGAGGGATGTATCAGTGTTACAGTGAGGAGTGAGGTTATTTATCGGAGTGTTACATTGAGGGATGTATCAGTGTTACTGTGAGGGGTGAGATTATTTAGTGGAGTGTTACAGTGAGGGATATATCAATGTTACAGTGAGGGGTGAGATTATTTATCGGAGTGTTATAGTGAGGAATGTATCAGTGTTACAGTGAGGGGTGAGATTATTTATCGGAGTGTTACAGTGAGGGATATATCGGTATTGCTGTGAGGGGTGAGATTATTTATCGGTGTGTTACAGTGAGGGACATATCAGTGTTACAGTGAGGGGTGAGATTATTTATCGGAGTGTTACAGTGAGGGATGTATCAGTGTTACAGTGATGAGTGAGATTATTTATCGGAGTGTTACAGTGAGGGATGTATCAATGTTACAGTGAGGAGTCAGATTATTTATCGGAGTGTTACAGTGAGGGATATATCAGTGTTACGGTGAGGGGTGAGATTATTTATTGGAGTGTTATAGTGAGGGATATATCAGTGTTACAGTGAGTGAGATTATTTATCGGAGTGTTACAGTGAGGGATATATCAGTGTTACAGTGAGGAGTGAGATTATATATCGGAGTGTTATAGTGAGGGATGTATCAGTGTTACAGTGAGGAGTGAGATTATTTATCGGAGTGTTACAGTGAGGGATATATCAGTGTTACAGTGAGGAGTGAGGTTATTTATCGGAGTGTTACATTGAGGGATGTATCAGTGTTACTGTGAGGGGTGAGATTATTTAGTGGAGTGTTACAGTGAGGGATATATCAGTGTTACAGTGAGGGGTGAGATTATTTATCAGTGTGTTACAGTACGGGATATATCAGTGTTACAGTGAGGATTGAGATTATTTATTGGAGCATTACAGTGAGGGATATATCAGTGTTACAGTGAGGGGTGAGATGATTTATCGGAGTGTTACAGTGAGGGATATATCAGTGTTACAGTGAGGAGTGAGATTATTTATCGGAGTGTTATAGTGAGGAATGTATCAGTGTTACAGTGAGGGGTGAGATTATTTATCGGAGTGTTACAGTGAGGGACATATCAGTGTTACAGTGAGGGGTGAGATTATTTATCGGAGTGTTACAGTGAGGGATGTATCAGTGTTACAATGAGGAGTGAGATTATTTATCGGAGTGTTGCAGTGGGGGTTTATCAGTTTTACAGTGAGTGGTGAGGTTATTTATCGGAGTGTTACAGTAGGGGATATATCAGTGTTGCAGTGAGAGGTGAGATTATTTATCGGAGTGTTACAGTAGGCGATATATCAGTATTACAGTGAGGGGTGAGGTTATTTATCGGAATGTTACAGGGTGGGATATATCAGTGTTACAGTGAGGAGTGAGATTATTTATCGTAGTGTTATAGTGAGGAATGTATCAGTGTTACAGTGAGGGGTGAGATTATTTATCGGAGTGTTACAGTGGGGGTTTATCAGTTTTACAGTGAGTGGTGAGGTTATTTATCGGAGTGTTACAGTAGGGGTTACAGTGAGAGGTGAGATTATTTGTCGGAGTGTTACAGTGGGGGTTTATCAGTGTTACAGTGAGAGGTGAGATTATTTATCAGAGTGTTACAGTAGGGGATATATCAGTGTTACAGTGAGCGGTGAGGTTATTTATCGGAGTGTTACAGTGAGGGATATATCAGTGTTACGGTGAGGGGTGAGATTATTTATTGGAGTGTTATAGTGAGGGATATATCAGTGTTACAGTGAGTGAGATTATTTATCGGAGTGTTACAGTGAGGGATATATTAGTGTTACAGTGAGGAGTGAGATTATATATCGGAGTGTTACAGTGAGGGATGTATCAGTGTTACAGTGAGGAGTGAGATTATTTATCGGAGTGTTACATTGAGGGATATATCAGTGTTACAGTGAGGAGTGAGATTATATATCGGAGTGTTATAGTGAGGGATGTATCAGTGTTACAGTGAGGAGTGAGATTATTTATCGGAGTGTTACATTGAGGGATATATCAGTGTTACAGTGAGGAGTGAGGTTATTTATCGGAGTGTTACAGTGAGGGATATATCAGTGTTACAGTGAGGAGTGAGGATATTTATCGGAGTGTTACAGTGAGGGATGTATCAGTGTTACAGTGAGGGGTGAGATTATTTATCGGAGTGTTACAGTGAGGGATATATCAGTGTTACAGGGAGGAGTGAGATTATTTATCGGTGTGTTACAGTGAGGGATATATGAGTGTTACAGTGAGGATTGAGATTATTTATTGGAGCATTACAGTGAGGGATATATCAGTGTTACAGTGAGGGGTGAGAATATTTATCGGAATGTTACAGTGAGGGATATATCAGTGTTAAAGTGAGGAGTGAGATTATTTATCGGAGTGTTATAGTGAGGAATGTATCAGTGTTACAGTGAGGGGTGAGATTATTTATCGGAGTGTTACAGTGAGGGATATATCGGTATTGCTGTGAGGGGTGAGATTATTTATCGGTGTGTTACAGTGAGGGACATATCAGTGTTACAGTGAGGGGTGAGATTATTTATCGGAGTGTTACAGTGAGGGATGTATCAGTGTTACAGTGATGAGTGAGATTATTTATCGGAGTGTTACAGTGAGGGATGTATCAATGTTACAGTGAGGAGTCAGATTATTTATCGGAGTGTTACAGTGAGGGATATATCAGTGTTACGGTGAGGGGTGAGATTATTTATTGGAGTGTTATAGTGAGGGATATATCAGTGTTACAGTGAGTGAGATTATTTATCGGAGTGTTACAGTGAGGGATATATCAGTGTTACAGTGAGGAGTGAGATTATATATCGGAGTGTTATAGTGAGGGATGTATCAGTGTTACAGTGAGGAGTGAGATTATTTATCGGAGTGTTACAGTGAGGGATATATCAGTTTTACAGTGAGGAGTGAGGTTATTTATCGGAGTGTTACATTGAGGGATGTATCAGTGTTACTGTGAGGGGTGAGATTATTTAGTGGAGTGTTACAGTGAGGGATATATCAGTGTTACAGTGAGGGGTGAGATTATTTATCAGTGTGTTACAGTACGGGATATATCAGTGTTACAGTGAGGATTGAGATTATTTATTGGAGCATTACAGTGAGGGATATATCAGTGTTACAGTGAGGGGTGAGATGATTTATCGGAGTGTTACAGTGAGGGATATATCAGTGTTACAGTGAGGAGTGAGATTATTTATCGGAGTGTTATAGTGAGGAATGTATCAGTGTTACAGTGAGGGGTGAGATTATTTATCGGAGTGTTACAGTGAGGGACATATCAGTGTTACAGTGAGGGGTGAGATTATTTATCGGAGTGTTACAGTGAGGGATGTATCAGTGTTACAATGAGGAGTGAGATTATTTATCGGAGTGTTGCAGTGGGGGTTTATCAGTTTTACAGTGAGTGGTGAGGTTATTTATCGGAGTGTTACAGTAGGGGATATATCAGTGTTGCAGTGAGAGGTGAGATTATTTATCGGAGTGTTACAGTAGGCGATATATCAGTATTACAGTGAGGGGTGAGGTTATTTATCGGAATGTTACAGGGAGGGATATATCAGTGTTACAGTGAGGAGTGAGATTATTTATCGTAGTGTTATAGTGAGGAATGTATCAGTGTTACAGTGAGGGGTGAGATTATTTATCGGAGTGTTACAGTGGGGGTTTATCAGTTTTACAGTGAGTGGTGAGGTTATTTATCGGAGTGTTACAGTAGGGGTTACAGTGAGAGGTGAGATTATTTGTCGGAGTGTTACAGTGGGGGTTTATCAGTGTTACAGTGAGAGGTGAGATTATTTATCAGAGTGTTACAGTAGGGGATATATCAGTGTTACAGTGAGCGGTGAGGTTATTTATCGGAGTGTTACAGTGAGGGATATATCAGTGTTACGGTGAGGGGTGAGATTATTTATTGGAGTGTTATAGTGAGGGATATATCAGTGTTACAGTGAGTGAGATTATTTATCGGAGTGTTACAGTGAGGGATATATTAGTGTTACAGTGAGGAGTGAGATTATATATCGGAGTGTTACAGTGAGGGATGTATCAGTGTTACAGTGAGGAGTGAGATTATTTATCGGAGTGTTACATTGAGGGATATATCAGTGTTACAGTGAGGAGTGAGGTTATTTATCGGAGTGTTACAGTGAGGGATATATCAGTGTTACAGTGAGGAGTGAGGTTATTTATCGGAGTGTTACAGTGAGGGATATATCAGTGTTACAGTGAGGAGTGAGGTTATTTATCGGAGTGTTACATTGAGGGATGTATCAGTGTTACTGTGAGGGGTGAGATTATTTAGTGGAGTGTTACAGTGAGGGATATATCAGTGTTACAGTGAGGGGTGAGATTATTTATCGGAGTGTTACAGTGAGGGATATATCAGTGTTACAGTGAGGAGTGAGATTATTTATCGGTGTGTTACAGTGAGGGATATATCAGTGTTACAGTGAGGATTGAGATTATTTATTGGAGCATTACAGTGAGGGATATATCAGTGTTACAGTGAGGGGTGAGAATATTTATCGGAATGTTACAGTGAGGGATATATCGGTGTTACAGTGAGGAGTGAGATTATTTATCGGAGTGTTATAGTGAGGAATGTATCAGTGTTACAGTGAGGAGTCAGATTATTTATCGGAGTGTTACAGTGAGGGATATATCAGTGTTACGGTGAGGGGTGAGATTATTTATTGGAGTGTTATAGTGAGGGATATATCAGTGTTACAGTGAGTGAGATTATTTATCGGAGTGTTACAGTGAGGGATATATCAGTGTTACAGTGAGGAGTGAGATTATATATCGGAGTGTTATAGTGAGGGATGTATCAGTGTTACAGTGAGGAGTGAGGTTATTTATCGGAGTGTTACAGTGAGGGATATATCAGTGTTACAGTGAGGAGTGAGGTTATTTATCGGAGTGTTACAGTGAGGGATATATCAGTGTTACAGTGAGGAGTGAGGTTATTTATCGGAGTGTTACAGTGAGGGATATAGCAGTGTTACAGTGAGGAGTGAGGTTATTTATCGGAGTGTTACATTGAGGGATGTATCAGTGTTACTGTGAGGGGTGAGATTATTTAGTGGAGTGTTACAGTGAGGGATATATCAGTGTTACAGTGAGGGGTGAGATTATTTATCGGAGTGTTACAGTGAGGGATATATCAGTGTTACAGTGAGGAGTGAGGTTATTTATCGGAGTGTTACAGTGAGGGATATATCAGTGTTACAGTGAGGAGTGAGGTTATTTATCGGAGTGTTACATTGAGGGATGTATCAGTGTTACTGTGAGGGGTGAGATTATTTATCGGTGTGTTACAGTACGGGATATATCAGTGTTACAGTGAGGATTGAGATTATTTATTGGAGCATTACAGTGAGGGATATATCAGTGTTACAGTGAGGGGTGAGATTATTTATCGGAATGTTACAGTGAGGGATATATCAGTGTTACAGTGAGGAGTGAGATTATTTATCGGAGTGTTATAGTGAGGAATGTATCAGTGTTACAGTGAGGGGTGAGATTATTTATCGGAGTGTTACAGTGAGGGACATATCAGTGTTACAGTGAGGGGTGAGATTATTTATCGGAGTGTTACAGTGAGGGATGTATCAGTGTTACAGTGAGGGGTGAGATTATTTATCGGAGTGTTACAGTGAGGGATGTATCAGTGTTACAATGAGGAGTGAGATTATTTATCGGAGTGTTACAGTGGGGGTTTATCTGTTTTACAGTGAGTGGTGAGGTTATTTATCGGAGTGTTACAGTAGGGGATATATCAGTGTTGCAGTGAGAGGTGAGATTATTTATCGGAGTGTTACAGTAGGCGATATATCAGTGTTACAGTGAGAGGTGAGGTTATTTATCGGAATGTTACAGTGAGGGATATATCAGTGTTTCAGTGAGGGGTGAGGTTATTTATCGGAATGTTACAGGGAGGGATATATCAGTGTTACAGTGAGGAGTGAGATTATTTATCGTAGTGTTATAGTGAGGAATGTATCAGTGTTACAGTGAGGGGTGAGATTATTTATCGGAGTGTTACAGTGAGGGACATATCATTGTTACAGTGAGGGGTGAGATTATTTATCGGAGTGTTACAGTAGGGGATATATCAGTGTTACAGTGAGGGGTGAGATTATTTATCGGAGTGTTACAGTGAGGGACATATCAGTGTTACAGTGAGGGGTGAGATTATTTATCGGAGTGTTACAGTGAGGGATGTATCAGTGTTACAATGAGGAGTGAGATTATTTATCGGAGTGTTGCAGTGGGGGTTTATCAGTTTTACAGTGAGCGGTGAGGTTATTTATCGGAGTGTTACAGTGAGGGATATATCAGTGTTACGGTGAGGGGTGAGATTATTTATTGGAGTGTTATAGTGAGGATATATCAGTGTTACAGTGAGTGAGATTATTTATCGGAGTGTTACAGTGAGGGATATATTAGTGTTACAGTGAGGAGTGAGATTATATATCGGAGTGTTACAGTGAGGGATGTATCAGTGTTACAGTGAGGAGTGAGATTATTTATCGGAGTGTTACATTGAGGGATATATCAGTGTTACAGTGAGGAGTGAGGTTATTATCGGAGTGTTACAGTGACGGATATATCAGTGTTACAGTGAGGAGTGAGGTTATTTATCGGAGTGTTACAGTGAGGGATATATCAGTGTTACAGTGAGGAGTGAGGTTATTTATCGGAGTGTTACATTGAGGGATGTATCAGTGTTACAGTGAGGGGTGAGATTATTTATCGGAGTGTTACAGTGAGGGATATATCAGTGTTACAGTGAGGAGTGAGATTATTTATCGGTGTGTTACAGTGAGGGATATATCAGTGTTACAGTGAGGATTGAGATTATTTATTGGAGCATTACAGTGAGGGATATATCAGTGTTACAGTGAGGGGTGAGAATATTTATCGGAATGTTACAGTGAGGGATATATCGGTGTTACAGTGAGGAGTGAGATTATTTATCGGAGTGTTATAGTGAGGAATGTATCAGTGTTACAGTGAGGAGTCAGATTATTTATCGGAGTGTTACAGTGAGGGATATATCAGTGTTACGGTGAGGGGTGAGATTATTTATTGGAGTGTTATAGTGAGGGATATATCAGTGTTACAGTGAGTGAGATTATTTATCGGAGTGTTACAGTGAGGGATATATCAGTGTTACAGTGAGGAGTGAGATTATATATCGGAGTGTTATAGTGAGGGATGTATCAGTGTTACAGTGAGGAGTGAGGTTATTTATCGGAGTGTTACAGTGAGGGATATATCAGTGTTACAGTGAGGAGTGAGGTTATTTATCGGAGTGTTACAGTGAGGGATATATCAGTGTTACAGTGAGGAGTGAGGTTATTTATCGGAGTGTTACAGTGAGGGATATAGCAGTGTTACAGTGAGGAGTGAGGTTATTTATCGGAGTGTTACATTGAGGGATGTATCAGTGTTACTGTGAGGGGTGAGATTATTTAGTGGAGTGTTACAGTGAGGGATATATCAGTGTTACAGTGAGGGGTGAGATTATTTATCGGAGTGTTACAGTGAGGGATATATCAGTGTTACAGTGAGGAGTGAGGTTATTTATCGGAGTGTTACAGTGAGGGATATATCAGTGTTACAGTGAGGAGTGAGGTTATTTATCGGAGTGTTACATTGAGGGATGTATCAGTGTTACTGTGAGGGGTGAGATTATTTATCGGTGTGTTACAGTACGGGATATATCAGTGTTACAGTGAGGATTGAGATTATTTATTGGAGCATTACAGTGAGGGATATATCAGTGTTACAGTGAGGGGTGAGATTATTTATCGGAATGTTACAGTGAGGGATATATCAGTGTTACAGTGAGGAGTGAGATTATTTATCGGAGTGTTATAGTGAGGAATGTATCAGTGTTACAGTGAGGGGTGAGATTATTTATCGGAGTGTTACAGTGAGGGACATATCAGTGTTACAGTGAGGGGTGAGATTATTTATCGGAGTGTTACAGTGAGGGATGTATCAGTGTTACAGTGAGGGTGAGATTATTATCGGAGTGTTAAAGTGAGGGATGTATCAGTGTTACAATGAGGAGTGAGATTATTTATCGGAGTGTTACAGTGGGGGTTTATCTGTTTTACAGTGAGTGGTGAGGTTATTTATCGGAGTGTTACAGTAGGGGATATATCAGTGTTGCAGTGAGAGGTGAGATTATTTATCGGAGTGTTACAGTATGCGATATATCAGTGTTACAGTGAGGGGTGAGGTTATTTATCGGAATGTACAGTGAGGGATATATCAGTGTTACAGTGAGGGGTGAGGTTATTATCGGAAAGTTACAGGGAGGGATATATCAGTGTTACAGTGAGGAGTGAGATTATTTATCGTAGTGTTATAGTGAGGAATGTATCAGTGTTACAGTGAGGGGTGAGATTATTTATCGGAGTGTTACAGTGAGGGACATATCATTGTTACAGTGAGGGGTGAGATTATTTATCGGAGTGTCTACAGTAGGGGATATATCAGTGTTACAGTGAGGGGTGAGATTATTTATCGGAGTGTTACAGTGAGGGATATATCAGTGTTACAGTGAGGGGTGAGTGTTATAGTGAGGGATATATCAGTGTTACAGTGAGGGGTGAGATTATTTATCGGAGTGTTACAGTGAGGGATATATCAGTGTTACAGTGAGGAGTGAGATTATTTATCGGAGTGTTACAGTGAGGGATATATCAGTGTTACAGTGAACAGTGAGATTATTTATCGGTGTGTTACAGTGAGGGATGAATCAGTGTTACAGTGAGGGGTGAGATTATTTATCAGAATGTTACAGAGAGGGATATATCAGTGTTACAGTGAGGGGTGAGTTTATTTATCGAATGTTACAGTGAGGGATATATCGGTGTTACAGTGAGGAGTGAGATTATTTATCGGAGTGTTATAGTGAGGAATGTATCAGTGTTACAGTGAGGAGTCAGATTATTTATCGGAGTGTTACAGTGAGGGATATATCAGTGTTACGGTGAGGGGTGAGATTATTTATTGGAGTGTTATAGTGAGGGATATATCAGTGTTACAGTGAGTGAGATTATTTATCGGAGTGTTACAGTGAGGGATATATCAGTGTTACAGTGAGGAGTGAGATTATATATCGGAGTGTTATAGTGAGGGATGTATCAGTGTTACAGTGAGGAGTGAGGTTATTTATCGGAGTGTTACAGTGAGGGATATATCAGTGTTACAGTGAGGAGTGAGGTTATTATCGGAGTGTTACAGTGAGGGATATATCAGTGTTACAGTGAGGAGTGAGGTTATTTATCGGAGTGTTACAGTGAGGGATATAGCAGTGTTACAGTGAGGAGTGAGTTATTTATCGGAGTGTTACATTGAGGGATGTATCAGTGTTACTGTGAGGGGTGAGATTATTTAGTGGAGTGTTACAGTGAGGGATATATCAGTGTTACAGTGAGGGGTGAGATATTTATCGGAGTGTTACAGTGAGGGATATATCAGTGTTTCAGTGAGGAGTGAGGTTATTATCGGAGTGTTACAGTGAGGGATATATCAGTGTTACAGTGAGGAGTGAGGTTATTTATCGGAGTGTTACATTGAGGATGTATCAGTGTTACTGTGAGGGGTGAGATTATTTATCGGTGTGTTACAGTACGGGATATATCAGTGTTACAGTGAGGATTGAGATTATTTATTGGAGCATTACAGTGAGGGATATATCAGTGTTACAGTGAGGGGTGAGATTATTTATCGGAATGTTACAGTGAGGGATATATCAGTGTTACAGTGAGGAGTGAGATTATTTATCGGAGTGTTATAGTGAGGAATGTATCAGTGTTACAGTGAGGGGTGAGATTATTTATCGGAGTGTTACAGTGAGGGACATATCAGTGTTACAGTGAGGGGTGAGATTATTTATCGGAGTGTTACAGTGAGGGATGTATCAGTGTTACAGTGAGGGGTGAGATTATTTATCGGAGTGTTAAAGTGAGGGATGTATCAGTGTTACAATGAGGAGTGAGATTATTTATCGGAGTGTTACAGTGGGGGTTTATCTGTTTTACAGTGAGTGGTGAGGTTATTTATCGGAGTGTTACAGTAGGGGATATATCAGTGTTGCAGTGAGAGGTGAGATTATTTATCGGAGTGTTACAGTATGCGATATATCAGTGTTACAGTGAGGGGTGAGGTTATTTATCGGAATGTTACAGTGAGGGATATATCAGTGTTACAGTGAGGGGTGAGGTTATTTATCGGAAAGTTACAGGGAGGGATATATCAGTGTTACAGTGAGGAGTGAGATTATTTATCGTAGTGTTATAGTGAGGAATGTATCAGTGTTACAGTGAGGGGTGAGATTATTTATCGGAGTGTTACAGTGAGGGACATATCATTGTTACAGTGAGGGGTGAGATTATTTATCGGAGTGTTACAGTAGGGGATATATCAGTGTTACAGTGAGGGGTGAGATTATTTATCGGAGTGTTACAGTGAGGGATATATCAGTGTTACAGTGAGGGGTGAGTGTTATAGTGAGGGATATATCAGTGTTACAGTGAGGGGTGAGATTATTTATCGGAGTGTTACAGTGAGGGATATATCAGTGTTACAGTGAGGAGTGAGATTATTTATCGGAGTGTTACAGTGAGGGATATATCAGTGTTACAGTGAACAGTGAGATTATTTATCGGTGTGTTACAGTGAGGGATGAATCAGTGTTACAGTGAGGGGTGAGATTATTTATCAGAATGTTACAGAGAGGGATATATCAGTGTTACAGTGAGGGTGAGTTTATTTATCGGAATGTTACAGTGAGGGATGTATCAGTGTTACAGTGAGCGGTGAGATTATTTATCGGAGTGTTACCGTAAGGGTTATATCAGTGTTACAGTGAGGAGTGAGGTTATTTATCGGAGTGTTACAGTGAGGGATGGTATCAGTGTTACAGTGAGGGGTGAGATTATTTAGTGGATCGTTATAGTGAGGGATATATCTGTGTTACAGTGAGGATTGAGATTATTTATCGGAGTGTTACAGTGAGGGATGTATCAGTGTTACAGTGAGGGGTGAGATTATTTAGTGGATCGTTATAGTGAGTGATGTATCAGCGTTACAGTGAGGATTGAGATTATTATCGGAGTGTTACAGTGAGGGATATATCAGTCTTACAGTGAGGAGTGAGATTATTTATCAGAGTGTTACAGTGAGGAGTGAGATTATTTATCGGAGTGTTACAGTGAGGGATATATCAGTGTTACAGTGAGGGGTGAGATTATTTATCGGTGTGTTACAGTAGGGGATATATCAGTGTTACGGTGAGGAGGCAGATTATTTATCGGAGTGTTACAGTGAGGGATATATCAGTGTTACAGTGAGGGATGAGGTTATTTATCGGAATGTTACAGTGAGGGATATATCAGTGTTACAGTGAGGGGTGAGGTTATTTATCGGAATGTTACAGTGAGGGATGTATCAGTGTTACAGTGAGGAGTGAGATTATTTATCGGAGTCTGAGAGTGAGGGATGTATCAGTGTTACAGTGAAGAGTGAGATTATTTAACGTAGTGTTACAGTGAGGGATGTATCAGTGTTACAGTGAGGAGTGAGGTTATTTATCGGAATGTTACAGTGAGGGATATATCAGTGTTACAGTGAGGGGTGAGGTTATTTATTGGAGTGTTACAGTGGGGGTTTATCAGTTTTACAGTGAGTGGTGAGGTTATTTATCGGAGTGTTACAGTAGGGGTTACAGTGAGAGGTGACATTATTTGTCGGAGTGTTACACTGGGGGTTTATCAGTGTTACAGTGAGTGGTGAGGTTATTTATCGGAGTGTTACAGTAGGGGATATATCAGTGTTACAGTGAGAGGTGAGATTATTTATCGGAGTGTTACAGTGAGGGATATATCAGTGTTACAGTGAGGAGTGAGGTTATTTATCGGAGTGTTTACAGTAGGGGACATATCAGTGTTACAGTGAGAGGTGAGATTATTTATCAGATTGTTACAGTGAGGGATATATCAGTGTTACAGTGAGGGGTGAGGTTATTTATCGGAGTGTTACAGTGAGGGATATATCAGTGTTACAGTGAGGAGTGAGGTTATTTATCGGAGTTCACGTGCTGACTGTGTATCAGTGTTACAGTGAGGGGTGAGATTATTTATCGGAATGTTACAGTGAGGGATATATCAGTGTTACAGTGAGGAGTGAGATTATTTATCGGAGTGTTATAGTGAGGAATGTATCAGTGTTACAGTGAGGGGTGAGATTATTTATCGGAGTGTTACAGTGGGGGTTTATCAGATTTACAGTGAGTGGTGAGGTTATTTATCGGAGTGTTACAGTAGGGGATATATCAGTGTTACAGTGAGAGGTGAGATTATTTATCGGAGTGTTACAGTAGGCAATATATCAGTGTTACAGTGAGGGGTGAGGTTATTTATCGGAATGTTACAGTGAGGGATATATCAGTGTTACAGTGAGGGCTGAGGTTATTTATCGGTATGTTACAGGGAGGGATATATCAGCGTTACAGTGAGGAGTGAGATTATTTATCCTAGTGTTATAGTGAGGAATGTATCAGTGTTGCAGTGAGGGGTGAGATTATTTATCGGAGTGTTACAGTGAGGGACATATCATTGTTACAGTGAGGGGGGAGATTATTTATCGGAGTGTTACAGTAGGGGATATATCAGTGTTACAGTGAGGGGTGAGATTATTTATCGGAGTGTTACAGTGAGGGATATATCAGTGTTACAGTGAGGGGTGAGATTATTTATCGGAGTGTTACAGTGAGAGATATATCAGTGTTACAGTGAGGGGTGAGATTATTTATCGGAGTGTTACAGTGAGCGATATATCAGTGTTAGAGTGAGGGGTGAGGGGTGAGGTTATTTATCGGAGTGTTACAGTAGGGATATATCAGTGTTACAGTGAGGGGTGAGATTATTTATCGGAGTGTTACAGTGAGCGATATATCAGTGTTAGAGTGAGGGGTGAGGTTATTTATCGGAGTGTTACAGTAGGGATATGTCAGTGTTACAGTGAAGAGTGAGATTATTTATCGGAGTGTTACAGTGAGGGATATATTAGTGTTACAGTGAGGAGTGAGATTATTTATCGGAGTGTTACAGTGAGGGATATATCAGTGTTACAGTGAGGAGTGAGGTTATTTATCGGAGTGTTACAGTGAGGGATGTATCAGTGTTACAGTGAGGGGTGAGATTATTTAGTGGATCGTTATAGTGAGGGATATATCTGTGTTACAGTGAGGATTGAGATTATTTATCGGAGTGTTACAGTGAGGGATGTATCAGTGTTACAGTGAGGGGTGAGATTATTTAGTGGATCGTTATAGTGAGTGATGTATCAGCGTTACAGTGAGGATTGAGATTATTTATCGGAGTGTTACAGTGAGGGATATATCAGTCTTACAGTGAGGAGTGAGATTATTTATCCGAGTGTTACAGTGAGGGATGTATCAGTGTTACAGTGAGGAGTGAGATTATTTATCGGAGTGTTACAGTGAGGGATATATCAGTGTTACAGTGAGGGGTGAGATTATTTATCGGTGTGTTACAGTAGGGGATATATCAGTGTTACGGTGAGGAGGCAGATTATTTATCGGAGTGTTACAGTGAGGGATATATCAGTGTTACAGTGAGGGATGAGGTTATTTATCGGAATGTTACAGTGAGGGATATATCAGTGTTACCGTGAGGGGTGAGGTTATTTATCGGAATGTTACAGTGAGGGATGTATCAGTGTTACAGTGAGGAGTGAGATTATTTATCGGAGTCTGAGAGTGAGGGATGTATCAGTGTTACAGTGAAGAGTGAGATTATTTAACGTAGTGTTACAGTGAGGGATGTATCAGTGTTACAGTGAGGAGTGAGGTTATTTATCGGAGTGTTATAGTGAGGGATATATCAGTGTTACAGTGAGGGGTGAGATTATTTATCGGTGTGTTACAGTAGGGGATATATCAGTGTTACAGTGAGGGGTGAGGTTATTTATTGGAGTGTTACAGTGGGGGTTTATCAGTTTTACAGTGAGTGGTGAGGTTATTTATCGGAGTGTTACAGTAGGGGTTACAGTGAGAGGTGACATTATTTATCTGAGTGTTACACTGGGGGTTTATCAGTGTTACAGTGAGTGGTGAGGTTATTTATCGGAGTGTTACAGTAGGGGACATATCAGTGTTACAGTGAGAGGTGAGATTATTTATCAGATTGTTACAGTGAGGGATATATCAGTGTTACAGTGAGGAGTGAGGTTATTTATCGGAGTGTTACAGTGAGGGATATATCAGTGTTACAGTGAGGAGTGAGGTTATTTATCGGAGTGTTACATTGAGGGATATATCAGTGTTACAGTGAGGAGTGAGATTATTTATCGGAGTGTTACATTGAGGGATGTATCAGTGTTACTGTGAGGGGTGAGATTATTTAGTGGTGTGTTACAGTGAGGGATATATCAGTGTTACAGTGAGGGGTGAGATTATTTATCGGTGTGTTACAGTACGGGATATATCAGTGTTACAGTGAGGATTGAGATTATTTATTGGAGCATTACAGTCAGGGATATATCAGTGTTACAGTGAGGGGTGAGATTATTTATCGGAATGTTACAGTGAGGGATATATCAGTGTTACAGTGAGGAGTGAGATTATTTATCGGAGTGTTATAGTGAGGAATGTATCAGTGTTACAGTGAGGGGTGAGATTATTTATCGGAGTGTTACAGTGAGGGACATATCAGTGTTACAGTGAGGGGTGAGATTATTTATCGGAGTGTTACAGTGAGGGATGTATCAGTGTTACAGTGAGGAGTGAGATTATTTATCGGAGTGTTACAGTGAGGGATGTATCAGTGTTACAGTGAGGGGTGAGGTTATTTATTGGAGTGTTACAGTGGGGGTTTATCAGTTTTACAGTGAGTGGTGAGGTTATTTATCGGAGTGTTACAGTAGGGGTTACAGTGAGAGGTGAGATTATTTGTCTGAGTGTTACAGTGGGGGTTTATCAGTGTTACAGTGAGTGGTGAGGTTATTTATCGGAGTGTTACAGTAGGGGATATATCAGTGTTGCAGTGAGAGGTGAGATTATTTATCGGAGTGTTACAGTGAGGGATATATCAGTGTTACAGTGAGGGGTGAGATTATTTATCGGAGTGTTACAGTGAGAGATATATCAGTGTTACAGTGAGGGGTGAGATTATTTATCGGAGTGTTACAGTGAGCGATATATCAGTGTTAGAGTGAGGGGTGAGGTTATTTATCGGAGTGTTACAGTAGGGATATATCAGTGTTACAGTGAGGGGTGAGATTATTTATCGGAGTGTTACAGTGAGCGATATATCAGTGTTAGAGTGAGGGGTGAGGTTATTTATCGGAGTGTTACAGTAGGGATATATCAGTGTTACAGTGAGGAGTGAGATTATTTATCAGAGTGTTACAGTGAGGGATGTATCAGTGTTACAGTGAGGGGTGAGGTCATTTATCGGAGTGTTATAGTGAGGGATATATCAGTGTTACAGTGAAGAGTGAGATTATTTATCGGAGTGTTACAGTGAGGGATATATTAGTGTTACAGTGAGGAGTGAGATTATTTATCGGAGTGTTACAGTGAGGGATATATCAGTGTTACAGTGAGGAGTGAGATTATTTATCGGAGTGTTACAGTGAGGGATATATCAGTGTTACAGTGAGCGGTGAGATTATTTATCGGAGTGTAACAGTGAGGGATGTATCAGTGTTACAGTGAGGGGTGAGATTATTTATCGGTGTGTTACAGTAGGGGATATATCAGTGTTACGGTGAGGAGGGAGATTATTTATTGGAGTGTTACAGTGAGGGATATATCAGTGTTACCGTGAGGGGTGAGGTTATTTATCGGAATGTTACAGTGAGGGATGTATCAGTGTTACAGTGAGGAGTGAGATTATTTATCGGAGTCTGAGAGTGAGGGATGTATCTGTGTTACAGTGAAGAGTGAGATTATTAATCGGAGTGTTATAGTGAGGGATATATCAGTGTTACAGTGAGGGGTGAGATTATTTATCGGTGTGTTACAGTAGGGGATATATCAGTGTTACAGTGAGGAGGGAGATTATTTATCGGAATGTTACAGTGAGGGATATATCAGTGTTACAGTGAGGGGTGAGATTATTTATCGGTGTGTTACAGTAGGGGATATATCAGTGTTACAGTGAGGAGGGAGATTATTTATCGGAATGTTACAGTGAGGGATATATCAGTGTTACAGTGAGGGGTGAGATTATTTATCGGTGTGTTACAGTAGGGGATGTATCAGTGTTACAGTGAGGGGTGAGATTATTTATCGGAGTGTTACACTGGGGGTTTATCAGTGTTACAGTGAGGGGTGAGGTTATTTATCGGAGTGTTACAGTAGGGGTTACAGTGAGAGGTGAGATTATTTGTCCGAGTGTTACACTGGGGGTTTATCAGTGTTACAGTGAGTGGTGAGGTTATTTATCGGAATGTTACAGTGAGGGATGTATCAGTGTTACAGTGAGTGGTGAGGTTATTTATCGGAGTGTTACAGTAGGGGATATATCAGTGTTACAGTGAGTGGTGAGGTTATTTATCGGAGTGTTACAGTAGGGGATATATCAGTGTTACAGTGAGAGGTTAGATTATTTATCAGAGTGTTACAGTGAGGGATATATCAGTGTTACAGTGAGGGGTGAGATTATTTATCAGAGTGTTACAGTGAGGGATATATCAGTGTTACAGTGAGGAGTGAGTTTATATATCGGAGTGTTACAGTGAGGGATATATCAGTGTTACAGTGAGGGGTGAGATTATTTATCGGAGTGTTACAATGAGGGATATATCAGTGTTACAGTGAGGGGTGAGATTATTTATCGGAGTGTTACAGTGAGGGATATATCAGTGTTACAGTGAGGGGTGAGATTATTTATCAGAGTGTTACAGTGAGGGATATATCAGTGTTACAGTGAGGAGTGAGATTATTTATCGGAGTGTTACAGTGAGGGATATATCAGTGTTACAGTGAGGAGTGAGATTATTCATCGGAGTGTTACAGTAGGGGATATATCAGTGTTAAAGTGAGGGGTGAGATTATTTATCGGAGTGTTACAGTAGGGGATATATCAGTGTTACAGTGAGGAGTGAGATTATTCATCGGAGTGTTACAGTGAGGGATATATCAGTGTTACAGTGAGGGGTGAGATTATTTATCGGAGTGTTACAGTGAGGGATATATCAGTGTTACAGTGAGGGGTGAGATTATTTATCAGAGTGTTACAGTGAGGGATGTATCAGTGTTAGAGTGAGGAGTGAGATTATTTATCGGAGTGTTATAGTGAGGAATGTATCAGTGTTCCAGTGAGGGGTGAGATTATTTATCGGAGTGTTACAGTCAGGGACATATCAGTGTTACAGTGAGAGGTGAGATTATTTGTCGGAGTGTTACAGTGGGGGTTTATCAGTGTTACAGTGAGTGGTGAAGTTATTTATCGGAGTGTTACAGTAGGGGTTACAGTGAGAGGTGAGATTATTTGTCGGAGTGTTACAGTGAGGGATATATCAGTGTTACAGTGAGGGTTGAGGTTATTTATCGGAGTGTTACAGTGGGGGTTTATCAGTTTTACAGTGAGTGGTGAAGTTATTTATCGGAGTGTTACAGTAGGGGTTACAGTGAGAGGTGAGATTATTTGTCGGAGTGTTACACTGGGGGTTTATCAGTGTTACAGTGAGGGGTGAGATTATTTGTCGGAGTGTTACAGTGGGGGTTTATCAGTGTTACAGTGAGGGTTGAGGTTATTTATCGGAGTGTTACAGTGAGGGATATATCAGTGTTACAGTGAGTGGTGAGATTATTTATCGGAGTGTTACAGTGAGGGATATATCAGTGTTACAGTGAGGGGTGAGGTTATTTATCGGAATGTTACAGTGAGGGATATATCAGTGTTACAGTGAGGGGTGAGGTTATTTATCGGAGTGTTACAGTGAGGGATATATCAGTGTTACAGTGAGGGGTGAGGTTATTTATCGGAATGTTACAGTGAGGGATATATCAGTGTTACAGTGAGGGGTGAGGTTATTTATCGGAGTGTTACAGTGAGGGATATATCAGTGTTACGGTGAGGGGTGAGATTATTTATTGGAGTGTTATAGTGAGGGATATATCAGTGTTACAGTGAGTGAGATTATTTATCGGAGTGTTACAGTGAGGGATATATTAGTCTTACAGTGAGGAGTGAGATCATATATCGGAGTGTTATAGTGAGGGATGTATCAGTGTTACAGTGAGGAGTGAGATTATTTATCGGCGTGTTACAGTGAGGGATATATCAGTGTTACAGTGAGGAGTGAGGTTATTTATCGGAGTGTTACAGTGAGGGATATATCAGTGTTACAGTGAGGAGTGAGGTTATTTATCGGACTGTTACATTGAGGGATGTATCAGTGTTACTGTGAGGTGTGAGATTATTTAGTGGAGTGTTACAGTGAGGGATATATCAGTGTTACAGTGAGGAGTGAGATTATTTATCGGAGTGTTACAGTGAGGGATATATCAGTGTTACAGTGAGGGGTGAGATTATTTATCGGTGTGTTACAGTACGGGATATATCAGTGTTACAGTGAGGATTGAGATTATTTATTGGAGCATTACAGTGAGGGATATATCAGTGTTACAGTGAGGGGTGAGATTATTTATCGGAATGTTACAGTGAGGGATATATCAGTGTTACAGTGAGGAGTGAGATTATTTATCGGAGTGTTATAGTGAGGAATGTATCAGTGTTACAGTGAGGGGTGAGATTATTTATCGGAGTGTTACAGTGAGGGACATATCAGTGTTACAGTGAGGGGTGAGGTTATTTATCGGAGTGTTACAGTGAGGGACATATCAGTGTTACAGTGAGGGGTGAGATTATTTATCGGAGTGTTACAGTGAGGGACATATCAGTGTTACAGTGAGGGGGGAGATTATTTATCGGAGTGTTACAGTGAGGGACATATCAGTGTTACAGTGAGGGGTGAGATTATTTATCGGAGTGTTACAGTGAGGAGTGAGATTATTTATCGGAGTGTTACAGTGGGGGTTTATCAGTTTTACAGTGAGTGGTGAGGTTATTTATCGGAGTGTTACAGTAGGGGATATATCAGTGTTGCAGTGAGAGGTGAGATTATTTATCGGAGTGTTACAGTAGGCGATATATCAGTGTTACAGTGAGGGGTGAGGTTATTTATCGGAATGTTACAGTGAGGGATATATCAGTGTTACAGTGAGGAGTGAGATTATTTATCGGAATGTTACAGTGAGGGATATATCAGTGTTACAGTGAGGGCTGAGATTATTTATCAGAGTGTTACAGTAGGGGATATATCAGTGTTACAGTGAGGGCTGAGGTTATTTATCGGAATGTTACAGGGAGGGATATATCAGCGTTACAGTGAGGAGTGAGATTATTTATCGTAGTGTTATAGTGAGGAATGTATCAGTGTTACAGTGAGGGGTGAGATTATTTATCGGAGTGTTACAGTGCGGGACATATCATTGTTACAGTGAGGGGGGAGATTATTTATCGGAGTGTTACAGTAGGGGATATATCAGTGTTACAGTGAGGGGTGAGATTATTTATCGGAGTGTTACAGTGAGGGATATATCAGTGTTACAGTGAGGGGTGAGATTATTTATCGGAGTGTTACAGTGAGAGATATATCAGTGTTACAGTGAGGGGTGAGATTATTTATCGGAGTGTTCAAGTGAGCGATATATCAGTGTTAGAGTGAGGGGTGAGGTTATTTATCGGAGTGTTACAGTAGGGATATATCAGTGTTACAGTGAGGGGTGAGATTATTTATCGGAGTGTTACAGTGAGGGATGTATCAGTGTTACAGTGAGGGGTGAGGTCATTTATCGGAGTGTTACAGTGAGGGATATATCAGTGTTACAGTGAGCGGTGAGATTATTTATCGGAGTGTAACAGTGAGGGATATATCAGTGTTACAGTGAGGAGTGAGATTATTTATCGGAGTGTTACAGTGAGGGATATATCAGTGTTACTGTGAGGGGTGAGATTATTTATCGGTGTGTTACAGTAGGGGATATATCAGTGTTACGGTGAGGAGGGAGATTATTTATCGGAGTGTTACAGTGAGGGATGTATCAGTGTTACAGTGAGGAGTGAGATTATTTATCGGAGTCTGAGAGTGAGGGATGTATCAGTGTTACAGTGAAGAGTGAGATTATTAATCGGAGTGTTATAGTGAGGGATATATCAGTGTTACAGTGAGGGGTGAGATTATTTATCGGTGTGTTACAGTAGGGGATATATCAGTGTTACAGTGAGGAGGGAGATTATTTATCGGAATGTTACACTGAGGGATATATCAGTGTTACAGTGAGGAGTGAGGTTATTTATCGGAGTGTTACAGTGAGGGATGTATCAGTGTTACAGTGAGGGGTGAGATTATTTATCGGAGTGTTACAGTGGGGGTTTATCAGTTTTACAGTGAGTGGTGAGGTTATTTATCGGAGTGTTACAATAGGGGATATATCAGTGTTACAGTGAGGGGTGAGGTTATTTATTGGAGTGTTACAGTGGGGGTTTATCAGTTTTACAGTGAGTGGTGAAGTTATTTATCGGAGTGTTACAGTGAGGGATATATCAGTGTTACAGTGAATGGTGAAGTTATTTATCGGAGTGTTACAGTGAGGGATATATCGGTGTTACAGTGAGGGGTGAGATTATTTATCGGAGTGTTACAGTGGGGGTTTATCAGTGTTACAGTGAATGGTGAAGTTATTTATCGCAGTGTTACAGTAGGGGTTACAGTGAGAGGTGAGATTATTTGTCGGAGTGTTACACTGGGGGTTTATCAGTGTTACAGTGAGTGGTGAGGTTATTTATCAGAGTGTTACAGTAGGGGATATATCAGTGTTACAGTGAGGGGTGAGATTATTTATCGGAGTGTTACAGTGAGGGATGTATCAGTGTTACAGTGAGGGGTGAGATTATTTATCGGAGTGTTCCAGTGAGGGATATATCAGTGTTACAGTGAGGAGTGAGGTTATTTATCAGAGTGTTACAGTGAGGGATATATCAGTGTTACAGTGAGGAGTGAGATTATTTATCGGAGTGTTACAGTGAGGGATGTATCAGTGTTACAGTGAGGAGTGAGATTATTCATCGGAGTGTTACAGTGAGGGATATATCAGTGTTACAGTGAGGAGTGAGTTTATATATCGGAGTGTTACAGTGAGGGATGTATCAGTGTTACAGTGAGGAGTGAGATTATTCATCGGAGTGTTACAGTAGGGGATATATCAGTGTTAAAGTGAGGGGTGAGATTATTTATCGGAGTGTTACAGTAGGGGATATATCAGTGTTACAGTGAAGAGGGAGATTATTTATTGGAGTGTTACAGTGAGGGATATATCAGTGTTACAGTGAGGGGTGAGATTATTTATCAGAGTGTTACAGTGAGGGATATATCAGTGTTACAGTGAGGAGTGAGATTATTTATCGGAGTGTTACAGTGAGGGATGTATCAGTGTTACAGTGAGGAGTGAGATTATTCATCGGAGTGTTACAGTAGGGGATATATCAGTGTTAAAGTGAGGGGTGAGATTATTTATCGGAGTGTTACAGTAGGGGATATATCAGTGTTACAGTGAAGAGGGAGATTATTTATTGGAGTGTTACAGTGAGGGATATATCAGTGTTACAGTGAGGGGTGAGGTTATTTAACGGAATGTTACAGTGAGGGATATATCAGTGTTTAAGTGAGGGGTGAGGTTATTTAACGGAATGTTACAGTGAGGGATGTATCAGTGTTACAGTGAGGAGTGAGATTATTTATCGGAGTGTTATAGTGAGGAATGTATCAGTGTTCCAGTGAGGGGTGAGATTATTTATCGGAGTGTTACAGTCAGGGACATATCAGTGTTACAGTGAGGGGTGAGATTATTTATCGGAGTGTTACAGTGGGGGTTTATCAGTTTTACAGTGAGTGGTGAGGTTATTTATCGCAGTGTTACAGTAGGGGTTACAGTGAGAGGTGAGATTATTTGTCGGAGTGTTACAGTGGGGGTTTATCAGTGTTACAGTGAGGGGTGAGATTATTTATCGGAGTGTTACAGTAGGGGATATATCAGTGTTACAGTGAGAGGTGAGATTATTTATCGGAGTGTTACAGTAGGGGATATATCAGTGTTACAGTGAGAGGTGAGATTATTTATCGGAATGTTACAGTGAGGGATATATCAGTGTTGCAGTGAGAGGTGAGATCATTTATCGGAATGTTACAGTGAGGAATGTATCAGTGTTACAGTGAGTGGTGAGATTATTTATCGGAGTGTTACAGTAGGGGATATATCAGTGTTACAGTGAGAGGTGAGATTATTTATCGGAGTGTTACAGTAGGGGATATATCAGTGTTACAGTGAGGAGTGAGGTTATTTATCGGAGTGTTACAGTGAGGGATATATCAGTGTTACAGTGAGGGGTGAGGTTATTTATCGGAGTGTTACAGTGAGGGATATATCAGTGTTACGGTGAGGGGTGAGATTATTTATTGGAGTGTTATAGTGAGGGATATATCAGTGTTACAGTGAGTGAGATTATTTATCGGAGTGTTACAGTGAGGGATATATTAGTCTTACAGTGAGGAGTGAGATCATATATCGGAGTGTTATAGTGAGGGATGTATCAGTGTTAGCGTGAGGAGTGAGATTATTTATCGGAGTGTTACAGTGAGGGATATATCAGTGTTACAGAGAGGAGTGAGGTTATTTATCGCAGTGTTACAGTGAGAGATATTTCAGTGTTACAGTGAGGAATGAGGTTATTTATCAGAGTGTTACAGTGAGGGATGTTTCAGTGTTACAGTGAGGGGTGAGTTTATTTAGTGGAGTGTTATAGTGAGGGATGTATCAGTTTTACAGTGAGGAGTGAGATTATTGATTGGAGTCTTACAGTGAGGGATATATCAGTGTTACAGTGAGGAGTGAGATTATTTATCGGAGTGTTACAGTGAGGGATATATCAGTGTTACAGTGAGGAGTGAGATTATTTATCGTAGTGTTACAGTGAGGGATGTATCAGTGTTACAGTGAGGAGTGAGATTATTTATTGGAGTCTTAGAGTGAGGGATATATCAGTGTTACAGTGAGTGAGATTATTTATCGGAGTGTTACACTGAGGGATATATCAGTGTTACAGTGAGGGGTGAGGTTATTTATCGGAATGTTACAGTGAGGGATATATCAGTGTTTAAATGAGGGGTGAGGTTATTTATCGGAGTGTTACAGTGAGGGATGTATCAGTGTTACAGTGAGGGGTGAGATTATTTATCGGAGTGTTACATAGCGGATATGTCAGTGTTACAGTGAGGGGCGATATTATTTATCAGAGTGTTATAGTGAGGAATATATCAGTGTTACACTGATGGGTGAGATTATTTATCGGAGTGTCACAGTGAGGGATCTATCAGTGTTACTGTGAGGGCTGAGTTTATTTTTCGGAGTGTTTACAGTAGGGGACATATCAGTGTTACAGTGAGGGGTGAGATTATTTATCGGAGTGTTACAGTGAGGGATATATCGGTGATGCAGTGAGGGGTGAGATTATTTATCGGAGTGTTACAGTGAGGGATATATCGGTGTTACAGTGAGGAGTGAGATTATTCATCGGACTGTTACAGTGAGGGATGTATCAGTGTTACAGTGAGGGGTGAGATTATTTAGTGGAGTGTTATAGTGAGGGATGTATCAGTGTTACAGTGAGGAGTGAGATTATTTATTGGAGTCTTACAGTGTGGGATATATCAGTGTTACAGTGAGGAGTGAGATTATTTATCGGAGTGTTACAGTGAGGGATATATCAGTGTTACAGTGAGGAGTGAGATTATTTATCGTAGTGTTACAGTGAAGGATGTATCAGTGTTTCAGTGAGGAGTGAGATTATTTATTGGAGTTTTAGAGTGAGGGATATATCAGTGTTACAGTGAGTGAGATTATTTATCGGAGTGTTACACTGAGGGATATATCAGTGTTACAGTGAGGGGTGAGGTTATTTATCGGAATGTTACAGTGAGGGATATATCAGTGTTACAGCGAGGGGTGAGGTTATTTATCGGAGTGTTACAGTGAGGGATGTATCAGTGTTACAGTGAGGGGTTAGATTATTTATCGGAATGTTACAGTGAGGGATATATCGGTGTTACAGTGAGGGGTGAGATTATTTATCGGAGTGTTACAGTGAGGGATATATCGGTGTTACAGTGAGGGGTGAGATTATTTATTGGAGTGTTACAGTGAGGGATATATCAGTGTTACAGTGAGGAGTGAGATTATTTATCGGAATGTTACAGTGAGGGATATATCGGTGTTACAGTGAGGGGTGAGATTATTTATCGGAGTGTTACAGTGAGGGATATATCGGTGTTACAGTGAGGGGTGAGATTATTTATCGGAGTGTTACAGTGAGGGATGTATCAGTGTTACCGTGAGGGGTGAGATTATTTATTGGAGTGTTACAGTGAGGGAAGTATCAGTGTTACAGTGAGGAGTTAGATTATTTATCGAACTGTTACAGTGAGGGATGTATCAGTGTTACAGTGGGGGGTGAGATTATATATCGGAGTGTTACAGTGAGGGATATATCAGTGTTACAGTGAGGAGTGAGAGTATTTATCGGAGTGTTACAGTGAGGGATGTATCAGTGTTACAGTGAGGAGTGAGATTATTTATCGGAGTCTTACAGTGAGGGATGTATCAGTGTTACAGTGAGGAGTGAGATTATTAATTGGAGTGTTACAGTGAGGGATATATCAGTGTTACAGTGAGGAGTGAGGTTATTTATCGGAGTGTTACAGTGAGGGACACATCAGTGTTACAGTGAGGAGTGAGGTTATTTATCGGAGTGTAACAGTGAGGGATATATCAGTGTTACAGTGAGGGGTGAGGTTATTTATAGGAGTGTTACAGTGAGGGATGTATCAGTGTTACAGTGAGGGGTGAGATTATTTATCGGAGTGTTACAGTGCGGGATATATCAGTGTTACAGTGAGGAGTGAGATTATTTATCGGTGTGTTACAGTGAGGGATGAATCAGTGTTACAGTGAGGGGTGAGATTATTTATCAGAATGTTACAGAGAGGGATATATCGGTGTTACAGTGAGGGGTGAGTTTATTTATCGGAGTGTTACATAGTGGATATGTCAGTGTTACAGTGAGGGGTGAGATTATTTATCGGAGTGTTACATAGTGGATATGTCAGTGTTACAGTGAGGGATGTATCAGTGTTACAGTGAGGAGTGAGATTATTTATCAGAATGTTACAGAGAGGGATATATCAGTGTTACAGTGAGGGGTGAGTTTATTTATCGGAATGTTACAGTGAGGTATGTATCAGTGTTACAGTGAGCGGTGAGATTATTTATCGGAGTTTTACAGTGAGGGTTATATCACTGTTACAGTGAGGAGTGAGGTTATTTATCGGAGTGTTACAGTGAGGGATGTATCAGTGTTACAGTGAGGGGTGAGATTATTTAGTGGATCGTTATAGTGAGTGATGTATCAGCGTTACAGTGAGGATTGAGATTATTTATCGGAGTGTTACAGTGAGGGATATATCAGTCTTACAGTGAGGAGTGAGATTATTTATCAGAGTGTTACAGTGAGGGATGTATCAGTGTTACAGTGAGGAGTGAGATTATTTATCGGAGTGTTACAGTGAGGGATATATCAGTGTTACAGTGAGTGGTGAGATTATTTATCGGTGCGTTACAGTAGGGGATATATCAGTGTTACAGTGAGGAGTGAGATTATTTATTGGAGTGTTACAGTGAGGGATATATCAGTGTTACAGAGGAGTGATGTTATTTCTTGGAGTGTTACAGTGAGGGATATATCAGTGTTACAGTGAGGGGTGAGGTTATTTATCAGAATGTTACAGTGAGGGATATATCAGTGTTACAGTGAGGGTTGAGGTTATTTATTGGAATCTTACAGTAACGGACGTGTCAGTGTTACAGTGAGGGGTGAGATTATTTATCGGAGTGTTACAGTGAGGGATATATCAGAGTTACAGTGAGGAGTGAGATTATTTATCGGAGTGTCACAGTGAGGGATATATCAGTGTTACAGTGAGGGGTGAGATTATTTATCGAAATGTTACACTGAGGGATATAACAGTGTTACAGTGAGGGGTGAGGTTATTTATCGGAATGTTACAGTGAGGGATGTATCAGTGTTACAGTGAGGGGTGAGATTATTTATCGGAGTGTTACATAGTGGATATGTCAGTGTTACAGTGAGGGGTGATATTATTTATCGGAGTGTTATAGTGAGGAATATATCAGTGTTACAGTGATGGGTGAGTTTATTTTTCGGAGTGTTTACAGTAGGGGACATATCAGTGCTACAGTGAGGGGTGATATTATTTATCGGAGTGTTACAGTAGGGGATATATCAGTGTTACAGTGAGGAGTGAGATTATTTATCGGAGTGTTACAGTGAGGGACATATCAGTGTTACAGTGAGGAGTGAGATTATTTATCGGAGTGTTACAGTGAGGGACATATCAGTGTTACAGTGAGGGGTGAGGTTATTTATCGGAGTGTTACAGTGAGGGATATATCAGTGTTAATGTGAGGAGTGAAGTTATTTATCGGAGTGTTACAGTGAGGGATATATCAGTGTTAATGTGAGGAGTGAAGTTATTTATCGGAGTGTTACAGTGAGGGATATATCAGTGTTACAGTGAGGGGTGAGGTTATTTATCGGAGTGTTACAGTGAGGGATATATCAGTGAGGGGTGAGGTTATTTATCGGAATGTTACAGTGTGGGATATATCAGTGTTACAGTGAGGAGTTGGTTATTTATCGGAGTGTTACAGTGAGGGATATGTCAGTGTTACAGTGAGGGGTGAGGTTATTTATTGGAATGTAACAGTTAGGGATATACAAGTGTTACAGTGAGGAGTGAGATTATTTATTGGAGTGTTACAGTGAGGGATATATCAGTGAGGGGTGAGGTTATTTATCGGAATGTTACAGTGTGGGATATATCAGTGTTACAGTGAGGAGTTGGTTATTTATCGGAGTGTTACAGTGAGGGATATGTCAGTGTTACAGTGAGGGGTGAGGTTATTTATTGGAATGTAACAGTTAGGGATATACAAGTGTTACAGTGAGGAGTGAGATTATTTATCGGAGTGTTACAGTGAGGGATATATCAGTGTTACAGTGAGGGTAGAGATTATTTATCGGAATGTTACAGTGAGGGATATATCAGTGTTACAGTGAGCGGTGAGATTATTTATCGGAGTGTTACAGTGAGGGATATATCAGTGTTACAGTGAGGGGTGAGATTATTTGTCGGAGTGTTACAGTGAGGGATATATCAGTGTTACAATGAGGAGTGAGATTATTTATCGGAGTGTTACAGTGAGGGGTGTATCAGTGTTACAGTGAGGAGTGAGTTTATTTATCGGAGTCTTATAGTGAGGGATGTATCAGTGTTCCAGTGAGGAGTGAGATTATTTATCGGAGTGTTACAGTGAGGGATATATCAGTGTTACAGTGAGGAGTGAGATTATTTATCGGAATCTTATAGTGAGGGATGTATCAGTGTTACAGTGAGGAGTGAGATTATTTATCGGTGTGTTACAGTGAGGGATATATCAGTATTACAGTGAGGAGTGAGATTATTTATCGGAGTGTTACAGTGAGGGATATATCAGCTTTCCAGTGAGGAGTTAGATTATTTATCGGAATGTTACAGTGAGGGATATATCAGTGTTACAGTTGGGGGTGAGATTATTTATCGGAATGTTACAGTGAGAGATATATCAGTGTTACAGTGAGAGGTGAGATTATTTATCGGAGTCTTATAGTGAGGGATGTATCAGTGTTACAGTGAGGAGTGAGATTATTTATCGGAGTGTTACAGTGAGGGATATATCAATGTTACTGTGAGGGGTGAGTTTATTTATCGGAGTGTTTACAGTAGGGGATATTTCAGTGTTACAGTGAGGGGTGAGATTATTTATTGGAGTGTTACAGTGAGGGATATATCGGTGATGCAGTGAGGGGTGAGATTATTTATCGGAGTGTTACAGTGAGGGTTATATCAGTGTTAATGTGAGGAGTGAGATTATTTATCGGAGTGTTACAGTGAGGGATATATCGGTGTTACAGTGAGGGGTGAGATTATTTATCGGAGTGTTACAGTGAGGGATGTATCAGTGTTACAGTGAGGAGTGAGATTATTTATCGGAGTGTTACAGTGAGGGATATATCAGTGTTACGGTGAGGGGTGAGATTATTTAGTGGATCGTTATAGTGAGTGATGTATCAGCGTTACAGTGAGGAGTGAGATTATTTATCAGAGTGTTACAGTGAGGGATATATCAGTGTTACAGTGAGGAGTGAGATTATTTATCGGAGTGTTACAGTGAGGGATATATCAGTGTTAATGTGAGGAGTGAGGTTATTTATCGGAGTGTTACAGTGAGGGATATATCAGTGTTACAGTGAGGGGTGAGGTTATTTATCGGAGTGTTACAGTGAGGGATATATCAGTGAGGGGTGAGGTTATTTATCGGAATGTTACAGTGTGGGATATATCAGTGTTACAGTGAGGAGTTGTTTATTTATCGGAGTGTTACAGTGAGGGATATGTCAGTGTTACAGTGAGGGGTGAGGTTATTTATTGGAATGTTACAGTGAGGGATATTTCAGTGTTACAGTGAGGAGTGAGATTATTTATCGGAGTGTTACAGTGAGGGATATATCAGTGTTACAGTGAGGGGTGAGATTATTTATCGGAATGTTACAGTGAGGGATATATCAGTGTTACAGTGAGGGGTGAGGTTATTTATCGGAATGTTACAGTGAGGGTTGTTACAGTGAGCGGTGAGATTATTTATCGGAGTGTTACAGTGAGGGATATATCAGTGTTACAGTGAGGGGTGAGATTATTTGTCGGAGTGTTACAGTGAGGGATATATCAGTGTTACAATGAGGAGTGAGATTATTTATCGGAGTGTTACAGTGAGGGATGTATCAGTGTTACAGTGAAGAGTGAGTTTATTTATCGGAGTCTTATAGTGAGGGATGTATCAGTGTTACAGTGAGGAGTGAGATTATTTATCGGAGTGTTACAGTGAGGTATATATTAGTGTTACAGTGAGGAGTGAGATTATTTATCGGAATCTTATAGTGAGGGATGTATCAGTGTTCCAGTGAGGAGTGAGATTATTTATCGGTGTGTTACAGTGAGGGATATATCAGTATTACAGTGAGGAGTGAGATTATTTATCGGAGTGTTACAGTGAGGGATATATCAGCGTTCCAGTGAGGAGTTAGATTATTTATCGGAATGTTACAGTGAGGGATATATCAGTGTTACAGTTAGGGGTGAGATTATTTATCGGAATGTTACAGTGAGGGATATATCAGTGTTACAGTGAGAGGTGAGATTATTTATCGGAGTCTTATATTGAGGAATGTATCAGTGTTACAGTGAGGAGTGAGATTATTTATCGGAGTGTTACAGTGAGGGATATATCGGTGTTACAGTGAGGGGTGAGATTATTTATCGGAGTGTTACAGTGAGGGATGTATCAGTGTTACAGTGAGGGGTGAGATTATTTAGTGGATCGTTATAGTGAGTGATGTATCAGCGTTACAGTGAGGAGTGAGATTATTTATCAGAGTGTTACAGTGAGGGATATATCAGTGTTACAGTGAGGAGTGAGATTATTTATCGGAGTGTTACAGTGAGGGATATATCAGTGTTAATGTGAGGAGTGAGGTTATTTATCGGAGTGTTACAGTGAGGGATATATCAGTGTTACAGTGAGGGGTGAGGTTATTTATCGGAGTGTTACAGTGAGGGATATATCAGTGAGGGGTGAGGTTATTTATCGGAATGTTACAGTGTGGGATATATCAGTGTTACAGTGAGGAGTTGTTTATTTATCGGAGTGTTACAGTGAGGGATATGTCAGTGTTACAGTGAGGGGTGAGGTTATTTATTGGAATGTTACAGTGAGGGATATTTCAGTGTTACAGTGAGGAGTGAGATTATTTATCGGAGTGTTACAGTGAGGGATATATCAGTGTTACAGTGAGGGGTGAGATTATTTATCGGAATGTTACAGTGAGGGATATATCAGTGTTACAGTGAGGGGTGAGGTTATTTATCGGAATGTTACAGTGAGGGTTGTTACAGTGAGCGGTGAGATTATTTATCGGAGTGTTACAGTGAGGGATATATCAGTGTTACAGTGAGGGGTGAGATTATTTGTCGGAGTGTTACAGTGAGGGATATATCAGTGTTACAATGAGGAGTGAGATTATTTATCGGAGTGTTACAGTGAGGGATGTATCAGTGTTACAGTGAAGAGTGAGTTTATTTATCGGAGTCTTATAGTGAGGGATGTATCAGTGTTACAGTGAGGAGTGAGATTATTTATCGGAGTGTTACAGTGAGGTATATATTAGTGTTACAGTGAGGAGTGAGATTATTTATCGGAATCTTATAGTGAGGGATGTATCAGTGTTCCAGTGAGGAGTGAGATTATTTATCGGTGTGTTACAGTGAGGGATATATCAGTATTACAGTGAGGAGTGAGATTATTTATCGGAGTGTTACAGTGAGGGATATATCAGCGTTCCAGTGAGGAGTTAGATTATTTATCGGAATGTTACAGTGAGGGATATATCAGTGTTACAGTTAGGGGTGAGATTATTTATCGGAATGTTACAGTGAGGGATATATCAGTGTTACAGTGAGAGGTGAGATTATTTATCGGAGTCTTATATTGAGGGATGTATCAGTGTTACAGTGAGGAGTGAGATTATTTATCGGAGTGTTACAGTGAGGGATATATCAATGTTACTGTGAGGGGTGAGTTTATTTATCGGAGTGTTTACAGTAGGGGATATTTCAGTGTTACAGTGAGGGGTGAGATTATTTATTGGAGTGTTACAGTGAGGGATATATCAGAGTTACAGTGAGGGGTGAGGTTATTTATCGGAATGTTACAGTGAGGGATATATCAGTGTTACAGTGAGGGTTGAGGTTATTTATCGGAGTGTTACAGTGAGGGATATATCAGTGTTACAGTGAGGGGTGAGATTATTTATTGGAGTGTTACAATGAGGGATGTATCAGTGTTACAGTGAGGAGTGAGATTATTTATCGGAGTGTTACAGTGATGGATGTAGCAGTGTTACAGTGAGGAGTGAGATTATTTATTGAAATGTTACAGTGAGGGATATAACAGTGTTAAAGTGAGGGGTGAGATTATTTATCGGAGTGTTACAATGAGGGATGTATCAGTGTTACAGTGAGGGGTGAGATTATTTATTGGAGTGTTACAATGAGGGATGTATCAGTGTTACAGTGAGGAGTGAGATTATTTATCGGAGTGTTACAGTGATGGATGTAGCAGTGTTACAGTGAGGGGTGAGATTATTTATTGAAATGTTACAGTGAGGGATATAACAGTGTTAAAGTGAGGGGTGAGATTATTTATCGGAGTGTTACATAGTGGATATGTCAGTGTTACAGTGAGGGGTGATATTATTTATCGGAGTGTTATAGTGAGGAATATATCAGTGTTACAGTGAGGGATGTATCAGTGTTACAGTGAGGAGTGAGATTATTTATCGGAGTGTTACAGTGAGGGATATATCAGTGTTACAGTGAGGGGTGAGATTATTTATCGGAGTGTCACAGTGAGGGATATATCAGTGTTACAGTGATGGGTGAGATTATTTATCGGAGTGTTACAGTGAGGGATCTATCAGTTTTACTGTGAGGGGTGAGTTTATTTTTCGGAGTGTTTACAGTAGGGGATATATCAGTGCTACAGTGAGGGGTGAGATTATTTATCGGAGTGTTACAGTGAGGGATATATCGGTGATGCAGTGAGGGGTGAGATTATTTATCGGAGAGTTACAGTGAGGGATATATCAGTGTTACAGTGAGGAGTGAGATTATTTATCAGAGTGTTACAGTGAGGGATGTATCAGTGTTACAGTGAGGAATGAGATTATTTATCGGAGTGTTACAGTGAGGGATATATCAGTGTTACAGTGAGGAGTGAGGTTATTTATCGGAGTGTTACAGTGAGGGATATATCAGTGTTACAGTGAGGAGTGAGGTTATTTATCGGAGTGTTACAGTGAGGGATATATCAGTGTTACAGTGAGGGGTGAGGTTATTTATCGGAGTGTTACAGTGAGGGGTGAGGTTATTTATCGGAGTGTTACAGTGAGGGATATATCAGTGAGTGGTGAGGTTATTTATCGGAATGTTACAGTGTGGGATATATCAGTGTTACAGTGAGGAGTTGTTTATTTATCGGAGTGTTACAGTGAGGGATATGTCAGTGTTACAGTGAGGGGTGAGGTTATTTATTGGAATGTTACAGTGAGGGATATATCAGTGTTACAGTGAGGAGTGAGATTATTTATCGGAGTGTTACAGTGAGGGATATATCAGTGTTACACCTCTATCAAATCTCCCCTCATTCTTCTACACTCCAGGGAATAAAGTCCTCACCTATTCAATCTCTCTCTGTAATTCAGCTTCTCAAGTCCCAGCAACATCCTTGTGAACCTTCTCTGCATTCTTTGTAATAGTAACACTTTGGGGAATTTGATAAAGAAGGGAAAAACTTAGTAAAAAAGGGAAGATACAAACGCACAAGATTACAGTTACACAGTTAAAATTGTACTAAAGAACTTTGCTATACAGATGGAGAAGTAAACATCCCAGGTCATGACCCCTTCCAGGTGTTTAACTATACACCCATAACATGATAAAAATCTGGTAATATTACAGGAGGAAAAATGCTGTCGCAGTCATGAGGTTCATAACTTCTCTAACCTGCAGTCGACTGTGGAATGCAACAATGCTGGAGGGTCAGTACTGAGGGAGTGCTGCACTGTCAGAGGGTCAGTACTGAGGGAGTACAGCACTGTCAGAGGGTCAGTACCGAGGGAGTGCTTCACTGTCAGAGGGTCATTACTGAGGGAGTGCTGCACTGTCAGAGGGTCAGTACTGAGGGAGTGCTGCACTGTCAGAGGGTCAGAACTGAGGGACTGCTGCACTGTCAGAGGGTCATTACAGAGGGAGTGCTGCACTGTCAGAGGGTCAGTACTGAGGAGGTGCTGCACTGTCAGAGGGTCAGTACCGACGGAGTGCTGCACTGTCAGAGGGTCATTACTGAGGGAGTGCTGCACTGTCAGAGGGTCAGTACTGAGGGAGTGCTGCACTGTCAGAGGGTCAGTACTGAGGGAGTGCTGCACTGTCAGGGGGTCAGTACTGAGGGAGTGCTTCACTGTCAGAGGGTCATTACTGAGGGAGTGCTGCACTGTCAGAGGGTCAGTACTGAGGGAGTGCTGCACTGTCAGAGGGTCAGAACTGAGGGAGTGCTGCACTGTCAGAGGGTCATTACAGAGGGAGTGCTGCACTGTCAGAGGGTCAGTACTGAGGGAGTGCTGCACTGTCAGAGGGTCAGTACTGAGGGAGTGCTGCACTGTCAGGGGGTCAGTACTGAGGGAGTGCTTCACTGTCAGAGGGTCATTACTGAGGGAGTGCTGCACTTTCAGATGGTCAGTACTGAGGGAGTGCTGCACTGTCAGATGGTCAGTACTGAGGGAGTGCTGCACTGTCAGAGTGTCAGTAATGAGGGAACGCTGAACTGTCAGGAGGTCACTACTGAGGGAGTGCTGGACTGTCAGAGGGTCAGTACTGAGGCAGTGCCGGACTGTCGGAGGATAAGTGCTGAGGGAGTGCCGCACTGTCAGAGGGTCAGTACTAAGTGAGTGCTGCATTGTCAGACAGTCAGTACTGAGGGAGTACTGCGCTGTCAGAGGGTCAGTACTGAGGGAGTGCGGCACTGTCAGAGGGTCAGTACTGAGGGAGTGCTGCACTGTCAGAGGGTCAGTACTGAGGGAGTGCTGCACTGTCAGAGGGTCAGTACTGAGGGAGTGCTGCACTGTCAGACAGTTCGGACTGAGGGAGTGCTGCACTGTTAGAGGGTCAGTACTGGGGGAGTGCGGCACTGTCAGAGGGTCTACACTGAGGGAGTGCTGCACTGTCAGAGTGTCAGTACTGAGGGAGTGCTGCACGTTCAGATGGTCAGTACTGAGGGAGTGCTGCACTGTCAGAGGGTCAGTACTGAGGGAGTGCTGCACTGTCAGAGGGTCAGTACTGAGGGAGTGCTGCCCTGTCAGAGGGTCAGGACTGAGGGGGTTCTGCACTGCAGACGGTGAGTACCGAGGGAGTGCTGCACTGTCAGAGGGTCAGGACTGAGGGAGTGATGCACTGGCAGAGAGTCAGTACTGATGGAGTGCTGCACTGTCAGAGGGTCAGTACTGATGGAGCACTCCACTGTCAGAGGGTCAGTACTGAGGGGGTTCTGCACTGTCAGATGGTCAGTACTGAGGGAGTGATGCACTGTCAGAGGGTCAGTACTGAGGGATTGCTGAACTGTCAGAGGGTCAGTACTGAGAGAATGCTGCACTGTCAGAGGGTCAGTACTGAGGGGGTGCTGCACTGTCAGAAGGTCAGCACTGAGGGAGTGTTGCACTGTCAGAGGGTCAGTACTGAGGGAGTGCTGCACTGTCAGAGGGTCATTACTGAGGGAGTCTTGCACTGTCAGAGGGTCAGTACTGAGGGAGTGCTGCACTGTTTGAGAGTCGTACTGAGGGAGTGCTGCACTGTCAGAGGGACAGTACTGTGGGAGTGCTGCTCTGTCAGAGTGTCAGTACTGAGGGAGTGCTGCACTGCCAGAGGGTCAGTCCTGAGGGAGTGCTGCACTGTCAGAGAGTCAGTACTGAGAGAGTGCTGCACTGTCAGAGGGTCAGTACTGAGGGAGTGCTGCACTGTCAGAGGGTCAGTACTGAGGGAGTGCTGCACTGTCAGAGAGTCAGTACTGAGGGAGTGCTGCACAGTCAGAGGATCAGTACTGAGGGAATGCTGCACCGTCAGAGGCTCAGTACTGAGGGGGTGCTGCACTGTCAGAGGGTCAGAACTGAGGGAATGCTGCACTGTCAGAGGGTCAGTACTGAGGGAGTGCTGCACAGTCAGAGGGTCAGTACTGAGGGACTGCTGCACTGTCAGAGAGTCAGTACTGAGGGAGTGCTGCACAGTCAGAGGATCAGTACTGAGGGAATGCTGCACCGTCAGAGGCTCAGTACTGAGGGGGTGCTGCACTGTCAGAGAGTCACTAATGAGGGAGTGCTGCACTGTCAGAGGGTCAGTGCTGAGGTATCGCTGCACAGTCAGAGGATCAGTACTGAGGGAGTGCTGCACTGTCAGAGGGTCAGTTCTTAGGGAGTCCTGCACTGTCAGAGGGTCAGTACTGAGGGAGTGCTGCACTATCAGAGAGTCAGTACTGAGGGAGTGCTGCACTATCAGAGGGTCAGTACTGAGGGAGTGCTGCACTGTCAGAGGGTCAGTACTGAGGGAGTGCTGCACTGTCAGAGGGTCAGTTCTTAGGGAGTCCTGCACTGTCAGAGGGTCAGTACTGAGGGAGTGCTGCACTATCAGAGAGTCAGTACTGAGGGAGTGCTGCACTATCAGAGGGTCAGTACTGAGGGAGTGCTGCACTGTCAGAGGGTCAGTACTGAGGAAGTGCTGCACTGTCAGAGGGTCAGGACTGAGGGAGTGCTGCACTGTCAGAGGGTCAGAACTGAGGGAATGCTGCACTGTCAGAGGGTCAGTACTGAGGGAGTGCTGCACAGTCAGAGGGTCAGTACTGAGGGACTGCTGCACTGTCAGAGAGTCAGTACTGAGGGAGTGCTGCACAGTCAGAGGATCAGTACTGAGGGAATGCTGCACCGTCAGAGGCTCAGTACTGAGGGGGTGCTGCACTGTCAGAGAGTCACTAATGAGGGAGTGCTGCACTGTCAGAGGGTCAGTGCTGAGGTATCGCTGCACAGTCAGAGGATCAGTACTGAGGGAGTGCTGCACTGTCAGAGGGTCAGTTCTTAGGGAGTCCTGCACTGTCAGAGGGTCAGTACTGAGGGAGTGCTGCACTATCAGAGAGTCAGTACTGAGGGAGTGCTGCACTATCAGAGGGTCAGTACTGAGGGAGTGCTGCACTGTCAGAGGGTCAGTACTGAGGGAGTGCTGCACTGTCAGAGGGTCAGTTCTTAGGGAGTCCTGCACTGTCAGAGGGTCAGTACTGAGGGAGTGCTGCACTATCAGAGAGTCAGTACTGAGGGAGTGCTGCACTATCAGAGGGTCAGTACTGAGGGAGTGCTGCACTGTCAGAGGGTCAGTACTGAGGAAGTGCTGCACTGTCAGAGGGTCAGGACTGAGGGAGTGCTGCACTGTCAGAGGGTCAGTACTGAGGGAGTGCTGCACTGTCAGAGGGTCAGGACTGAGGGAGTGCTGCACTGTCAGAGGGTCAGTACTGAGGGAGTGCTGCACTGTCAGAGGGTCAGTACTGAGAGAGTGCTACACTGTCACAGGGTCAGTACTGAGGGAGTGCTGCACTGTCAGAGGGTCAATACTGAGGGAGTGCTGCACTGTCAGAGGGTCAGTACTGAGGGAGTGATGCACTGTCAGAGGGTCAGTACTGAGGGAGTTCTGCACTGTCAGAGGGTCAGTAATGAGGGAATGCTGCACTGTCAGAGGGTAAGTACTGAGGGAGTGCTGCACTGTCACAGGGTCAGTACTGAGGTAGTGCTGCACTGTCAGAGGTGAGGACTGAGGGAGGGCTGCACTGTCAGAGGGTCAATACTGAGGGAGTGCTGCACTGTCAGAGGGACAATACTGAGGGAGTGCTGCACTGTCAGAGGGTCAGTACTGAGGAGGTGCTGCACTGTCAGAGGGTCAGTGCTCAGGAGACGCTGAACTGTCAGAGGGTCAGCAGTGAGGGAGTGCTGCACTGTCAGAGGGTCAGTACTGAGGGAGTGCTACACTCTCAGAGGGTCAGTACTGAGGGAGTGCTGCACTGTCAGAGGGTCAGTACTGAGGGAGTGCTGCACTGTCAGAGGGTCAGGACTGAGGGAGTGCTGCACTGTCAGAGGGTCAGTACTGAGGGAGTGCTGCACTGTCAGAGGGTCAGTACTGAGAGAGTGCTACACTGTCAGAGGGTCAGTACTGAGGGAGTGCTGCACTGTCAGAGGGTCCGTGCTCAGGAGGCGCTGCACTGTCAGAGGGTCAGTACTGAGGGAGTGCTGCACTGTCAGAGGGTCAGTTCTTAGGGAGTCCTGCACTGTCAGAGGGTCAGTACTGAGGGAGTGCTGCACTATCAGAGAGTCAGTACTGAGGGAGTGCTGCACTATCAGAGGGTCAGTACTGAGGGAGTGCTGCACTGTCAGAGGGTCAGTACTGAGGGAGTGCTGCACTGTCAGAGGGTCAGTACTGAGGGAGTGCTGCACTGTCAGAGGGTCAGGACTGAGGGAGTGCTGCACTGTCAGAGGGTCAGGACTGAGGGAGTGCTGCACTGTCAGAGGGTCAGTACTGAGAGAGTGCTACACTGTCAGAGGGTCAGTACTGAGGGAGTGCTGCACTGTCAGAGGGTCAATACTGAGGGAGTGCTGCACTGTCAGAGGGTCAGTACTGAGGGAGTGATGCACTGTCAGAGGGTCAGTACTGAGGGAGTTCTGCACTGTCAGAGGGTCAGTAATGAGGGAATGCTGCACTGTCAGAGGGTAAGTACTGAGGGAGTGCTGCACTGTCACAGGGTCAGTACTGAGGTAGTGCTGCACTGTCAGAGGTGAGGACTGAGGGAGGGCTGCACTGTCAGAGGGTCAATACTGAGGGAGTGCTGCACTGTCAGAGGGACAATACTGAGGGAGTGCTGCACTGTCGGAGGGTCAGTACTGAGGAGGTGCTGCACTGTCAGAGGGTCAGTGCTCAGGAGACGCTGAACTGTCAGAGGGTCAGCAGTGAGGGAGTGCTGCACTGTCAGAGGGACAGTACTGAGGGAGTGCTACACTCTCAGAGGGTCAGTACTGAGGGAGTGCTGCACTGTCAGAGGGTCAGTACTGAGGGAGTGCTGCACTGTCAGAGGGTCAGGACTGAGGGAGTGCTGCACTGTCAGAGGGTCAGTACTGAGGGAGTGCTGCACTGTCAGAGGGTCAGTACTGAGGGAGTGCTACACTGTCAGAGGGTCAGTACTGAGGGAGTGCTGCACTGTCAGAGGGTCAATACTGAGGGAGTGCTGCACTGTCAGAGGGTCAGTACTGAGGGAGTGCTGCACAGTCAGAGGGTCAGTACTGAGGAAGTGCTGCACTGTCAGAGGGTCAGTACTGAGGGAGTGCTGCACTGTCAGAGGGTCCGTGCTCAGGAGGCGCTGCACTGTCAGAGGGTCAGTACTGAGGGAGTGTTGCACTGTCAGAGGGACAGTACTGAGGGAGTGCTGCACTGTCAGTGGGTCAGTACTGAGGAAGTGCTGCACTGTCAGAGGGTCAGTACTGAGGGAGTGATGCACTGTCAGAGGGTCAGTACTGAGGGAGTGCTACACTGTCAGAGGGTCAGTACTGAGGAAGTGCTGCACTGTGAGAGGGTCAGTACTGAGGGAGTGATGCACTGTCAGAGGGTCAGTACTGAGGGAGTTCTGCACTGTCAGAGGGTCAGTAATGAGGGAATGCTGCACTGTCAGAGGGTATGTACTGAGGGAGTGCCGCACTGTCAGAGGGTCAGTACTGAGGGAGTGCCGCACTGTCAGAGGGTCAGTACTGAGGGAGTGCTGCACTGTCAGAGGGTCAGTACTGAGGGAGTGCTGCACTGTCATGGGGTCAGTACTGAGGGAATGCTGCACTGTCAGAGGTTATGTACTGAGGGAGTGCCGCACTGTCAGAGGGTCAGTACTGAGGGAGTGCTGCACTGTCAGAGGGTATGTACTGAGGGAGTGCCGCACTGTCAGAGGGTCAGTACTGAAGGAATGCTGCACTGTCAGAGGGTAAGTACTGAGGGAGTGCTGCACTGTCAGAGGGTCAGTACTGAGGGAATGCTGCACTGTCAGAGGGTCAGTACTGAGGGAGTGCTGCACTGTCAGAGGGTCAGTACTGAGGGAGTGCTGCACTGTCAGAGGGTCAGTACTGAGGGAGTGCTGCACGTCAGAGGGTCAGTACTGAGGGAGTGCCGCACTGACAGAGGGTCAGTACTGAGGTAGTGCCGCACTGTCAGAGCGTCAGTACTGAGGGAGTGCTGCACTGTCAGAGGGTCAGTACTGAGGGAGTGCTGCACTGTCAGAGGGTCAGTACTGAGGGAGTGCTGTACTGTCAGAGGGTCAGTACTGAGGGAGTGCTGCACTGTCAGAGGGTCAGTACTGTGGGAGTGCTGCACTGTCAGAGGGTCAGTCCTGAGGGAGTGCTGCACTGTCAGAGGGTCAGTACTGAGGGACTGCAGCACTGTCAGAGGGTCAGTACTGAGGGAGTGCTGCACTGTCAGAGGGTCAGTACTGAGGGAGTGCTGCACTGTCAGAGGGTCAGTACTGAGGGAGGTCTGCACTGTCAGAGTGTCAGTACTGAGGGAGTGCTGCACTGTCAGAGGGTCAGTACTGAGGGAGTGCTGCACTGTCAGAGGGTCAGTACTGAGGGAGTGCTGTACTGTCAGAGGGTCAGTACTGAGGGAGTGCTGCACTGTCAGAGGGTCAGTACTGTGGGAGTGCTGCACTGTCAGAGGGTCAGTCCTGAGGGAGTGCTGCACTGTCAGAGGGTCAGTACTGAGGGAGTGCTGCACTGTCAGAGGGTCAGTACTGAGGAAATGCAGCACTGTCAGAGGGTCGGTACTGAGGGAGTGCTGCGCTGTCAGAGGGTCAATACTGAGGAAATGCAGCACTGTCAGAGGGTCGGTACTGAGGGAGTGCTGCACTGTCAGAGGGTCAGTACTGAGGGAGTGCTGCACTGTCAGAAGGTGTAGACTGAGGGAGGGCTGCACTGTCAGAGGGTCAATACTGAGGGAGTGCTGAACTGTCAGAGGGTCTGTACTGAGGGAGTGCTGCACTGTCAGAGGGTCAGTACTTGGGAGTGCTGCACTGCCAGAGGGTCAGTACTGAGGGTGCGCTGCACTGTCAGAGGGTCAGTACTGAGGTAGTGCTGCACTGTCAGAGGGTCAGTACTGAGGGAGTGCTGCACTGTCAGAGGGTCAGTACTGAGGGAGTGCTGAACTGTCAGAGGGTCAGTACGGAGGGAGCGCTGCACTGTCAGAGGGTCAGTACTGAGGGAGTGCTGCACTGTCAGAGGGTCAGTACTGAGGGAGCGCTGCACTGTCAGAGGGTCAGTACTGAGGGAGTGCTGCACTGTCAGAGGGTCAATACTGAGAGAGTGCTGCTCTGTCAGAGGGTCAATACTGAGAGAGTGCTGCACTGTCAGAGGGACAGTACTGAGGGAGTGCTGCACAGTCAGAGGGTCAGTACTGAGGGAGTGCTGCACTGTCAGAGGTTCAGTACTGAGGGAGTGCTGCACTGTCAGAGGGTCAGTACTGAGGGGTGCTGCACTGTCAGAGGGTCAGTACTGTGGGAGTGCTGCACTGTCACAGGCTCAGTACTGAGGGACTGCTGCACTGTCAGAGGATCAGTCCTGAGGCAGTGCTGCACTGTCAGAGGGTCAGTACTGAGGGAGTGCTGCAATGTCAGAGGGTCAGTACTGAGGGAGTGCTGCACTGTCAGAGGTGAGGACTGAGGGAGTGCTGCACTGTCAGAGGGTCAGTACTGAGGGAGTGCTGCACTGTCAGAGGGACAATACTGAGAGAGTGCTGCACTGTCAGAGGGTCAGTACTGAGGAGGTGCTGCACTGTCAGAGGGTCAGTGCTCAGGAGACGCTGAACTGTCAGAGGGTCAGTAGTGAGGGAGTGCTGCACTGTCAGAGGGACAGTACTGAGGGAGTGCTACACTCTCAGAGGGTCAGTACTGAGGGAGTGCTGCACTGTCAGAGGGTCAGTACTGAGGGAGTGCTGCACTGTCAGAGGGACAGTACTGAGGGAGTGCTACACTCTCAGAGGGTCAGTACTGAGGGAGTGCTGCACTGTCAGAGGGTAAGTACTGAGGGAGTGCTGCACTGTCAGAGGGTCAGTACTGAGGGAATGCTGCAATGTCAGAGGGTAAGTATTGAGGGAGTGCGGCACTGTCAGAGGGTCAGTACTGAGGGAGTGCTGCACTGTCAGAGGGTCAGTACTGAGGGAGTGCTGCACTGTCAGAGGGTCAGGACTGAGGGAGTGCTGCACTGTCAGAGGGTCAGTACAGAGAGAGTGCTACATTGTCAGAGGGTCAGTACTGAGGGAGTGCTGCAATGTCAGAGGGTCAATACTGAGGGAGTGCTGCACTGTCAGAGGGTCAGTACTGAGGGAGTGCTGCACTGTCAGGGGGTCAGTACTGAGGGAGTGCTGCACTGTCAGACGGTCAGTACTGAGGGAGGGCTGCACTGTCAGAAGGTCAGTACTGAGGGAGTGCTGCACTGTCAGAGGGTCAATACTGAGGAATTGCTGCACTGTCAGTGGGTCGGTACTGAGGGAGTGCTGCACTGTCAGAGGGTCAGTACTGAGGGAGTGCTACACTGTCAGAGGGTCAGTACTGAGGGAGTGCTGCACTGTCAGAGGGTCAGCATTGAGAGAGTGCTACACTGTCAGAGGGTCAGTACTGAGGGAGTGCTGCACTGTCAGAGGGTCAGTACTGAGGGAGTGCTGCACTGTCAGAGGGTCAGTACTGAGGGAGTGCTGCACTGTCAGAGGGTCAGTACTGAGGGAGTGCTACACTGTCAGAGGGTCAGTACTGAGGGAGTGCTGCACTGTCAGAGGGTCAGTACTGAGGGAGTGCTGCACTGTCAGAGGGTCAGTACTGAGGGAGTGCTGCACTGTCAGAGGGTCAGTACTGAGGGAGTGCTGCACTGTCAGAGGGTCAGTACTGAGGGAGTGCTGCACTGTCAGAGGGTCAGTACTGAGGGAGGGCTGCACTGTCAGAGGGTCAGTACTGAGGGAGGGCTGCACTGTCAGACAGTCAGTACTGAGGGAGAGCTGCACTGTCAGAGGATCAATACTGAGGGAGTGCTGCATTGTCAGAGGGTCAGTACTCAGGGAGTGCTGCACTGTCAGAGGGTCAGTACTGAGGGAGTGCTGCACTGTCAGAGGGTCAGTACTGAGGGAGTGCTGCACTGTCAGAAGGTGAGGACTGAGGGAGGGCTGCACTGTCAGACAGTCAGTACTCAGGGAGTGCTGCACTGTCAGAGGGTCAGTGCTCAGGAGGCGCTGCACTGTTAGGGGGTCAGTGCTGAGGGGGTGCTGCACTGTCAGAGGGACAGTACTGAGGGAGTGCTGCACTGTCAGAGGGTCAGTACTGAGGGAATGCTGAACTGTCAGAGGGTCAGTACTGAGGGAGTGCAACACTGTCAGAGGGACAGTATTGAGGGAGTGCTGCACTGTCAGAGGGTCAGTACTGAGGAAGTGCTGCACTGTCTGAGGATCAGTACTGAGGGAGTGATGCACTGTCAGAGGGTCAGTACTTGGGAGTGCTGCACTGCCAGAGGGTCAGTACTGAGGGTGCGCTGCACTGTCAGAGGGTCAGTACTGAGGGTGCGCTGCACTGTCAGAGGGTCAGTACTGAGGGAGTGCTGCACTGTCAGACAGTCAGTACTGAGGGAGGGCTGCACTGTCAGAAGGTCAGTACTGAGGGAGTGCTGCACTGTCAGAGGGTCAATACTGAGGAATTGCTGCACTGTCAGTGGGTCGGTACTGAGGGAGTGCTGCACTGTCAGAGGGTCAGTACTGAGGGAGTGCTAAACTGTCAGAGGGTCAGTACTGAGGGAGTGCTGCACTGTCAGAGGGTCAGCATTGAGAGAGTGCTACACTGTCAGAGGGTCAGCATTGAGAGAGTGCTACACTGTCAGAGGGTCAGTACTGAGGGAGTGCTGCACTGTCAGAGGGTCAGTACTGAGGGAGTGCTGCACTGTCAGAGGGTCAGTACTGAGGGAGTGCTGCACTGTCAGAAAGTCACTACTGAGGGAGTGCTGCACTGTCAGAGGGTCAGTACTGAGGGAGTGCTGCACTGTCAGAGGGTCAGTACTGAGGGAGTGCTGCACTGTCAGAGGGTCAGTACTGAGGGAGTGCTGCACTGTCAGAGGGTCAGTACTGAGGGAGTGCTGCACTGTCAGAGGGTCAGTACTGAGGGAGTGCTGCACTGTCAGAGGGTCAGTACTGAGGGAGTGCTGCACTGTCAGAGGGTCAGTACTGAGGGAGGGCTGCACTGTCAGACAGTCAGTACTGAGGGAGAGCTGCACTCAGAGGATCAATACTGAGGGAGTGCTGCATTGTCAGAGGGTCAGTACTCAGGGAGTGCTGCACTGTCAGAGGGTCAGTACTGAGGGAGTGCTGCAATGTCAGAGGGTCAGTACTGAGGGAGTGCTGCACTGTCAGAAGGTGAGGACTGAGGGAGGGCTGCACTGTCAGACAGTCAGTACTCAGGGAGTGCTGCACTGTCAGAGGGTCAGTGCTCAGGAGGCGCTGCACTGTCAGGGGGTCAGTGCTGAGGGGGTGCTGCACTGTCAGAGGGACAGTACTGAGGGAGTGCTGCACTGTCAAAAGGTGAGGACTGAGGGAGGGCTGCACTGTCAGAGGGTCAATACTGAGCGAGTGCTGCACTGTCAGAGGGTCAATACTGTGGGAGTGCTGCACTGTCAGAGGGTCAGTACTGAGGGAGTGCTGCACTGTCAGAGGGTCAGTACTGAGGAAATGCTGCACTGTCAGAGGGTCAGTGCTCAGGAGGCGCTGCACTGTCAGAGGGTCAGTACTGAGGGAGTGATGCACTGTCAGAGGGTCAGTACTGAGGGAGTGCTACACTGTCAGAGGGTCAGTACTGAGGGAATGCTGCACTATCAGAGGGTAAATACTGAGGGAGTTCTGCACTGTCAGAGGGTCAGTACTGAGGGAATGCTGCACTGTCAGAGGGTAAGTACTGAGGGAGTGCTGCACTGTCAGAGGGTTAGTACTGAGGGAATGCTGCACTGTCAGAGGGTAAGTACTGAGGGAGTGCCGCACTGTCAGAGGGTCAGTACTGAGGGACTGCTGCACTGTCAGAGGGTCAGTAGTGAGGGAGTGCTGCACTGTCAGAGGGTCAGGACTGAGGGAGTGCTGCACTGTCAGAGGGTCAGTGCTGAGGGAGTGCTGCACTGTCAGAGGGTCAGTACTGAGGGAGTGCTGCACTGTCAGAGGGTCAGTACTGAGGGAGTGCTGCACTGTCAGAGGGTCAGTACTGAGGGAGTGCTGCACTGTCAGAGGGTCAGTACTGAGGGAGTGCTGCACTGTCAGAGGGTCAGTACTGAGGGAGTGCTGCACTGTCAGAGGGTCAGTACTGAGGGAGTGCTGCACTGTCAGAGGGTCAGTACTGAGGGAATGCTGCACTGTCAGAGGGTCAGTACTGAGGGAGTGCTGCACGGTCAGAGGGTCCGTGCTCAGGAGGCGCTGCACTGTCAGAGGGTCAGTACTGAGGGAGCGCTGCACTGTCAGAGGGACAGTACTGAGGGAGTGCTGCACTGTCAGAGGGTCAGTACTGAGGGAGTGATGCACTGTCAGAGGTTCAGTATTGCGGTAATGCTGCACTATCAGAGGGTAAATACTGAGGGAGTTCTGCATTGTCAGAGGGTCAGTACTGAGGGAATGCTGCACTGTCAGAGGGTAAGTACTGAGGGAGTGCTGCACTGTCAGAGGGTCAGTACTGAGGGAATGCTGCAGTGTCAGAGGGTATGTACTGAGGGAGTGCCGCACTGTCAGAGGGTCAGTACTGAGGGAGTGCCGCACTGTCAGAGGGTCAGTACTGAGGGAGTGCTGCACTCTCAGAGGGTCAGTACTGAGGGAGTGCTGCACTGTCAGAGGTTCAGTACTGAGGGAGTGCTGTACTGTCAGAGGGTCAGTACTGAGTGAGTGCTGCACTGTCAGGGGGTCAGTACTGTGGGAGTGCTGCACTGTCAGAGGGTCAGTCCTGAGGGAGTGCTGCACTATCATAGGGTCAGTACTGAAGAAGTGCAGCACTGTCAGAGGGTCTGTACTGAGGGAGTGCTGCACTGTCAGAGGGTCAGTACTGAGGGAGAGCTGCACTGTCAGAGTGTCAGTACTGAGGTAGTGCTGCACTGTCAGGGGATCAGTACTGAGGGAGTGCTGCACAGTCAGAGGGTCAGTACTGAGGGAGTGCTGCACTGTCAGAGAGACAGTACTGAGGGACTGCTGCACTGTCAGAGGGTCAGTACTGTGGGAGTGCTGCACTGTCAGAGGGTCGGTACTGAGGGAGTGCTGCACTGTCAGAGGGTCAGTACTGAGGGAGTGCTGCACTGTAAGAAGGTGAGGACTGAGGGTGGGCAGCACTGTCAGAGGGTCAATACTGAGGGAGTGCTGCACTGTCAGAGGGTCAGTACTGAGGGAGTGCTGCACTGTCAGATGGTCAGTACTGAGGGAGTGCGGAACTGTCAGAGGGTCTGTACTGAGGGAGTGCTGCACTGTCAGAGGGTCAGTACTAGGGAGTGCTGCACTGCCAAAGGGTCAGTACTGAGGGAGCGCTGCACTGTCAGAGGGTCAGTACTGAGGGAGTGCTGCATTGTCAGAGGGTCAGTTCTGAGGGAGTGCTGCACTGTCAGAAGGTCAGTTCTGAGAGAGTGCTGCACTGTCAGAGGGACAGTACTGAGGGAGTGCTGCACTGTCAGAGGGTCAGGACTGAGGGAGTGCTGCACTGTCAGATGGTCAGTACTGAGAGAGTGCTACACTGTCAGAGGGTCAGTACTGAGGGAGTGCTGCACTGTCAGAGGGTCAATACTGAGGGAGTGCTGCACTGTCAGAGGGTCAGTACTGAGGGAGTGCTGCACTGTCAGAGGGTCAGTACTGAGGAAGTGCTGCACTGTCAGAGGGTCAGTACTGAGGGAGTGCTGCACTGTCAGAGGGTCCGTGCTCAGGAGGCGCTGCACTGTCAGAGGGTCAGTACTGAGGGAGTGTTGCACTATCAGAGGGACAGTACTGAGGGAGTGCTGCACTGTCAGAGGGTCAGTACTGAGGAAGTGCTGCACTGTCAGAGGGTCAGTACTGAGGAAGTGCTGCACTGTCAGAGGGTCAGTACTGAGGAAGTGCTGCACTGTCAGAGGGTCAGTACTGAGGGAGTGCTACACTGTCAGAGGTTCAGTATTGCGGGAATGCTGCACTATCAGAGGGTAAATACTGAGGGAGTTCTGCACTCTCAGAGGGTCAGTAATGAGGGAATGCTGCACTGTCAGAGGGTAAGTACTGAGGGAGTGCTGCACTGTCAGAGGGTCAGTACTGAGGGAATGCTGCACTGTCAGAGGGTATGTACTGAGGGAGTGCCGCACTGTCAGAGGGTCAGTACTGAGGGAGTGCCGCACTGTCAGAGGGTCAGTACTGAGGGAGTGCTGCACTGTCAGAGGGTCAGTACTGTGGGAGTGCCGCACTGTCAGAGGGTCAGTACTGAGGGATTGCTGCACTGTCAGAGGGTCAGTACTGAGGGAGTGCTGCACTGTCAGAGGGTCAGTACTGAGGGAGTGCAGGACTGTCAGAGGGGCAGTACTGAGGGAGTGCTGCACTGTCAGGGGGTTAGTACTGTGGGAGTGCTGCACTGTCAGAGGGTCAGTCCTGAGGGAGTGCTGCACTGTCAGAGGGTCAGTACTGAGGGAGTGCTGCACTGTCAGAGGGTCAGTACTGAGGGAGTGCTGCACTGTCAGAGGGTCAGTACTGAGGGAGTGCTGCACTGTCAGAGGGTCAGTACTGAGGGAGTGCTGCACTGTCAGAGGGTCAGTACTGAGGGTGTGCTGCACTGTCAGAGGGTCAGTACTGAGGGAGTGCTGCACTGTCAGAGGGTCAGTACTGAGGGAGTGCTGCACTGTCAGAGGGTCAGTACTGAGGGAGTGCTGCACTGTCAGAAGGTGAGGACTGAGGGAGGGCTGCACTGTCAGAGGGTCAATACTGAGGGAGTGCTGCAATGTCAGAGGGTCAGTACTGAGGGAGTGCTGCACTGTCAGAGGGTCAGTACTGAGGGAGTGCTGAACTGTCAGAGGGTCAATACTGAGAGAGTGCTGTACTGTCAGAGGGTCAGTACTGAGTGAGTGCTGCACTGTCAGGGGGTCAGTACTGTGGGAGTGCTGCACTGTCAGAGGGTCAGTACTGAGGGAGTGCTGCACTGTCAGAGGGTCAGTACTGAGGGAGAGCTGCACTGTCAGAGTGTCAGTACTGAGGGAGAGCTGCACTGTCAGGGGATCAGTACTGAGGGAGTGCTGCACAGTCAGAGGGTCAGTACTGAGGGAGTGCTGCACTGTCAGAGAGACAGTACTGAGGGACTGCTGCACTGTCAGAGGGTCAGTACTGTGGGAGTGCTGCACTGTCAGAGGGTCGGTACTGAGGGAGTGCTGCACTGTCAGAGGGTCAGTACTGAGGGAGTGCTGCACTGTCAGATGGTCAGTACTGAGGGAGTGCTGAACTGTCAGAGGGTCGGTACTGAGGGAGTGCTGCACTGTCAGAAGGTCAATACTGAGAGAGTGCTGCACTGTCAGAGGGTCAGTACTGAGGGAGTGCTGCACTGTCAGAGGGTCAGGACTGAGGGAGTGCTGCACTGTCAGATGGTCAGTACTGAGAGAGTGCTGCACTGTCAGAGGGTCAATACTGAGGGAGTGCTGCACTGTCAGAGGGTCAGTACTGAGGGAGTGCTGCACTGTCAGAGGGTCAGTACTGAGGAAGTGCTGCACTGTCAGAGGGTCAGTACTGAGGGAGTGCTGCACTGTCAGAGGGTCCGTGCTCAGGAGGCGCTGCACTGTCAGAGGGTCAGTACTGAGGGAGTGTTGCACTGTCAGAGGGACAGTACTGAGGGAGTGCTGCACTGTCAGAGGGTCAGTACTGAGGAAGTGCTGCACTGTCAGAGGGTCAGTACTGAGGAAGTGCTGCACTGTCAGAGGGTCAGTACTGAGGAAGTGCTGCACTGTCAGAGGGTCAGTACTGAGGGAGTGCTACACTGTCAGAGGTTCAGTGTTGCGGGAATGCTGCACTATCAGAGGGTAAATACTGAGGGAGTTCTGCACTCTCAGAGGGTCAGTAATGAGGGAATGCTGCACTGTCAGAGGGTAAGTACTGAGGGAGTGCTGCACTGTCAGAGGGTCAGTACTGAGGGAATGCTGCACTGTCAGAGGGTATGTACTGAGGGAGTGCCGCACTGTCAGAGGGTCAGTACTGAGGGAGTGCCGCACTGTCAGAGGGTCAGTACTGAGGGAGTGCTGCACTGTCAGAGGGTCAGTACTGTGGGAGTGCCGCACTGTCAGAGGGTCAGTACTGAGGGATTGCTGCACTGTCAGAGGGTCAGTACTGAGGGAGTGCTGCACTGTCAGAGGGTCAGTACTGAGGGAGTGCAGGACTGTCAGAGGGTCAGTACTGAGGGAGTGCTGCACTGTCAGGGGGTTAGTACTGTGGGAGTGCTGCACTGTCAGAGGGTCGGTCCTGAGGGAGTGCTGCACTGTCAGAGGGTCAGTACTGAGGGAGTGCTGCACTGTCAGAGGGTCAGTACTGAGGGTGTGCTGCACTGTCAGAGGGTCAGTACTGAGGGTGTGCTGCACTGTCAGAGGGTCAGTACTGAGGGAGTGCTGCACTGTCAGAGGGTCAGTACTGAGGGAGTGCTGCACAGTCAGAGGGTCAGTACTGAGGGAGTGCTGCACTGTCAGAGGGTCAGTACTGAGGGAGTGCTGCACTGTCAGAAGGTGAGGACTGAGGGAGGGCTGCACTGTCAGAGGGTCAATACTGAGGGAGTGCTGCAATGTCAGAGGGTCAGTACTGAGGGAGTGCTGCACTGTCAGACGGACAGTACTGAGGGAGTGCTGCACTGTCAGAGGGTCAGTACTGAGGGAGTGCTGCACTGTCAGAGGTTCAGTACTGAGGGAGTGCTGCACTGTCAGAGGGTCCGTACTGAGGGAGTGCTGCACTGTCAGAGGGTCAGTACTGAGGGGTGCTGCACTGTCAGAGGGTCAGTACTGAGGGAGTGCTGCACTGTCAGAAGGTGAGGACTGAGGGAGGGCTGCACTGTCAGAGGGTCAATACTGAGGGAGTGCTGCAATGTCAGAGGGTCAGTACTGAGGGAGTGCTGCACTGTCAGAGGGTCAGTACTGAGGGAGTGCTGCACTGTCAGAGGGTCAATACTGAGAGAGTGCTGCACTGTCAGACGGACAGTACTGAGGGAGTGCTGCACTGTCAGAGGGTCAGTACTGAGGGAGTGCTGCACTGTCAGAGGTTCAGTACTGAGGGAGTGCTGCACTGTCACAGGGTCCGTACTGAGGGAGTGCTGCACTGTCAGAGGGTCAGTACTGAGGGGTGCTGCACTGTCAGAGGGTCAGTACTGAGGGAGTGCTGCAATGTCAGAGGGTCAGTACTGAGGGAGTGCTGCACTGTCAGAGGTGAGGACTGAGGGAGGGCTGCACTGTCAGAGGGTCAATACTGAGGGAGTGCTGCACTGTCAGAGGGACAATACTGAGGGAGTGCTGCACTGTCAGAGGGTCAGTACTGAGGAGGTGCTGCACTGTCAGAGGGTCAGTGCTCAGGAGACTCTGAACTGTCAGAGGGTCAGTAGTGAGGGAGTGCTGCACTGTCAGAGGGACAGTACTGAGGGAGTGCTACACTCTCAGAGGGTCAGTACTGAGGGAGTGCTGCACTGTCAGAGGGTCAGTACTGAGGGAATGCTGCACTGTCAGAGGTTAAGTACTGAGGGAGTGCTGCACTGTCAGAGGGTCAGTACTGAGGGAATGCTGCAATGTCAGAGGGTAAGTATTGAGGGAGTGCGGCACTGTCAGAGGGTCAGTACTGAGGGAGTGCTGCACTGTGAGATGGTCAGTAACTGAGGGAGTGCTGCACTGTCAGAGGGTCAGTACTGAGGGAGTGCTGCACTGTCAGAGGGTCAGGACTGAGGGAGTGCTGCACTGTCAGAGGGTCAGGACTGAGGGAGTGCTGCACTGTCAGAGGGTCAGTACTGAGAGAGTGCTACATTGTCAGAGGGTCAGTACTGAGGGAGTGCTGCACTGTCAGAGGGTCAATACTGAGGAATTGCTGCACTGTCAGTGGGTCGGTACTGAGGGAGTGCTGCACTGTCAGAGGGTCAGTACTGAGGGAGTGCTACACTGTCAGAGGGTCAGTACTGAGGGAGTGCTGCACTGTCAGAGGGTCAGCATTGAGAGAGTGCTACACTGTCAGAGGGTCAGTACTGAGGGAGTGCTGCACTGTCAGAGGGTCAGTACTGAGGGAGTGCTGCACTGTCAGAGGGTCAGTACTGAGGGAGTGCTGCACTGTCAGAGGGTCAGTAGTGAGGGCGTGCTGCACTGTCAGAGGGTCAGTACTGAGGGAGTGCTGCACTGTCAGAGGGTCAGTACTGAGGGAGTGCTGCACTGTCAGAGGGTCAGTACTGAGGGAGTGCTGCACTGTCAGCGGGTCAGTACTGAGGGAGTGCTGCACTGTCAGAGGGTCAGTACTGAGGGAGTGCTGCACTGTCAGAGGGTCAGTACTGAGGGAGGGCTGCACTGTCAGACAGTCAGTACTGAGGGAGAGCTGCACTGTCAGAGGATCAATACTGAGGGAGTGCTGCATTGTCAGAGGGTCAGTACTCAGGGAGTGCTGCACTGTCAGAGGGTCAGTACTGAGGGAGTGCTGCAATGTCAGAGGGTCAGTACTGAGGGAGTGCTGCACTGTCAGAAGGTCAGTACTGAGGGAGTGCTGCACTGTCAGAGGGTCAGGACTGAGGGAGTGCTGCAATGTCAGAGGGTCAGTACTGAGGGAGTGCTCCACTGTCAGAGGTGAGGACTGAGGGAGGGCTGCACTGTCAGAGGGTCAATACTGAGGGAGTGCTGCACTGTCAGTGGGACAATACTGAGGGAGTGCTGCACTGTCAGAGGGTCAGTACTGAGGAGGTGCTGCACTGTCAGAGGGTCAGTGCTCAGGAGACTCTGAACTGTCAGAGGGTCAGTAGTGAGGGAGTGCTGCACTGTCAGAGGGACAGTACTGAGGGAATGCTGCACTGTCAGAGGTTAAGTACTGAGGGAGTGCTGCACTGTCAGAGGGTCAGTACTGAGGGAATGCTGCAATGTCAGAGGGTAAGTATTGAGGGAGTGCGGCACTGTCAGAGGGTCAGTACTGAGGGAGTGCTGCACTGTGAGATGGTCAGTAACTGAGGGAGTGCTGCACTGTCAGAGGGTCAGTACTGAGGGAGTGCTGCACTGTCAGAGGGTCAGGACTGAGGGAGTGCTGCACTGTCAGAGGGTCAGTACTGAGGGAGTGCTGCACTGTCAGTGGGTCGGTACTGAGGGAGTGCTGCACTGTCAGAGGGTCAGTACTGAGGGAGTGCTACACTGTCACAGGGTCAGTACTGAGGGAGTGCTGCACTGTCAGAGGGTCAGCATTGAGAGAGTGCTACACTGTCAGAGGGTCAGTACTGAGGGAGTGCTGCACTGTCAGAGGGTCAGTACTGAGGGAGTGCTGCACTGTCAGAGGGTCAGTACTGAGGGAGTGCTGCACTGTCAGAGGGTCAGTACTGAGGGAGTGCTGCACTGTCAGAGGGTCAGTACTGAGGGAGTGCTGCACTGTCAGAGGGTCAGTACTGAGGGAGTGCTGCACTGTCAGAGGGTCAGTACTGAGGGAGTGCTGCACTGTCAGACAGTCAGTACTGAGGGAGAGCTGCACTGTCAGAGGATCAATTCTGAGGGAGTGCTGCATTGTCAGAGGGTCAGTACTCAGGGAGTGCTGCACTGTCAGAGGGTCAGTACTGAGGGAGTGCTGCAATGTCAGAGGGTCAGTACTGAGGGAGTGCTGCACTGTCAGAAGGTGAGGACTGAGGGAGGGCTGCACTGTCAGACAGTCAGTACTCAGGGAGTGCTGCACTGTCAGAGGGTCAGTGCTCAGGAGGCGCTGCACTGTCAGGGGGTCAGTGCTGAGGGGGTGCTGCACTGTCAGAGGGACAGTACTGAGGGAGTGCTGCACTGTCAAAAGGTGAGGACTGAGGGAGGGCTGCACTGTCAGAGGGTCAATACTGAGCGAGTGCTGCACTGTCAGAGGGTCAATACTGAGGGAGTGCTGCACTGTCAGAGGGTCAGTACTGAGGGAGTGCTGCACTGTCAGAGGGTCAGTACTGAGGGAATGCTGCACTGTCAGAGGGTCAGTGCTCAGGAGGCGCTGCACTGTCAGAGGGTCAGTACTGAGGGAGTGCAACACTGTCAGAGGGACAGTATTGAGGGAGTGCTGCACTGTCAGATGGTCAGTACTGAGGAAGTGCTGCACTGTCAGAGGATCAGTACTGAGGGAGTGATGCACTGTCAGAGGGTCAGTACTGAGGGAATGCTGCACTATCAGAGGGTAAATACTGAGGGAGTTCTGCACTGTCAGAGGGTCAGTACTGAGGGAATGCTGCACTGTCAGAGGGTAAGTACTGAGGGAGTGCTGCACTGTCAGAGGGTTAGTACTGAGGGAATGCCGCACTGTCAGAGGGTAAGTACTGAGGGAGTGCCGCACTGTCAGAGGGTCAGTACTGAGGGACTGCTGCACTGTCAGAGGGTCAGTAGTGAGGGAGTGCTGCACTGTCAGAGGGTCAGGACAGAGGGAGTGCTGCACTGTCAGAGGGTCAGTGCTGAGGGAGTGCTGCACTGTCAGAGAGTCAGTACTGAGGGAGTGCTGCACTGTCAGAGGGTCAGTACTGAGGGAGTGCTGCACTGTCAGAGGGTCAGTACTGAGGGAGTGCTGCACTGTCAGAGGGTCAGTACTGAGGGAGTGCTGCACTGTCAGAGGGTCAGTACTGAGGGAGTGCTGCACTGTCAGAGGGTCAGTACTGAGGGAATGCTGCACTGTCAGAGGGTCAGTACTGAGGGAGTGCTGCACGGTCAGAGGGTCCGTGCTCAGGAGGCGCTGCACTGTCAGAGGGTCAGTACTGAGGGAGCGCTGCACTGTCAGAGGGACAGTACTGAGGGAGTGCTGCACTGTCAGAGGGTCAGTACTGAGGGAGTGCTGCACTGTCAGAGGTTCAGTATTGCGGGAATGCTGCACTATCAGAGGGTAAATACTGAGGGAGTTCTGCACTGTCAGAGGGTCAGTACTGAGGGAATGCTGCACTGTCAGAGGGTAAGTACTGAGGGAGTGCTGCACTGTCAGAGGGTCAGTACTGAGGGAATGCTGCACTGTCAGAGGGTTTGTACTGAGGGAGTGCCGCACTGTCAGAGGTTCAGTACTGAGGGAGTGCCGCACTGTCAGAGGGTCAGTACTGAGGGAGTGCTGCACTCTCAGAGGGTCAGTACTGAGGGAGTGCTGCACTGTCAGAGGTTCAGTACTGAGGGAGTGCTGTACTGTCAGAGGGTCAGTACTGAGAGAGTGCTGCACTGTCAGGGGGTCAGTACTGTGGGAGTGCTGCACTGTCAGAGGGTCAGTCCTGAGGGAGTGCTGCACTATCAGAGGGTCAGTACTGAGGGAGTGCAGCACTGTCAGAGGGTCTGTACTGAGGGAGTGCTGCACTGTCAGAGGGTCAGTACTGAGTGAGTGCTGCACTGTCAGAGGGTCAGTACTGAGGGAGAGCTGCACTGTCAGAGTGTCAGTACTGAGGTAGTGCTGCACTGTCAGGGGATCAGTACTGAGGGAGTGCTGTACTGTCAGAGGGTCAGTACTGAGGGAGTGCTGCACTGTCAGAGGGTCAGTACTGAGGGACTGCTGCACTGTCAGAGGGTCAGTATTGAGGGAGTGCTGCACTGTCAGAGGGTCGGTACTGAGGGAGTGCTGCACTGTCAGAGGGTCAGTACTGAGGGAGTGCTGCACTGTCAGATGGTCAGTACTGAGGGAGTGCTGCACTATCAGAGGGTCAGTACTAGGGAGTGCTGCACTACCAAAGGGTCAGTACTGAGGGAGAGCTGCACTGTCAGAGTGTCAGTACTGAGGTAGTGCTGCACTGTCAGGGGATCAGTACTGAGGGAGTGCTGTACTGTCAGAGGGTCAGTACTGAGGGAGTGCTGCACTGTCAGAGGGTCAGTACTGAGGGAGAGCTGCACTGTAAGAAGGTGAGGACTGAGGGAGGGCAGCACTGTCAGAGGGTCAATACTGAGGGAGTGCTGCACTGTCAGAGGGTCAGTACTGAGGGAGTGCTGCACTGTCAGATGGTCAGTACTGAGGGAGTGCTGCACTATCAGAGGGTCAGTACTAGGGAGTGCTGCACTACCAAAGGGTCAGTACTGAGGGAGCGCTGCACTGTCAGAGGGTCAGTACTGAGGGAGTGCTGCATTGTCAGAGGGTCAGTTCTGAGGGAGTGCTGCACTGTCAGAAGGTCAATACTGAGAGAGTGCTGCACTGTCAGAGGGACAGTACTGAGGGAGTGCTGCACTGTTAGAGGGTCAGGACTGAGGGAGTGCTGCACTGTCAGATGGTCAGTACTGAGAGAGTGCTACACTGTCAGAGGGTCAGTACTGAGGGAGTGCTGCACTGTCAGAGGGTCAATACTGAGGGAGTGCTGCACTGTCAGAGGGTCAGTACTGAGGGAGTGCTGCACTGTCAGAGGGTCAGTACTGAGGGAGTGCTGCACTGTCAGAGGGTCAGTACTGAGGGAGTGCTGCACTGTCAGAGGGTCCGTGCTCAGGAGGCGCTGCACTGTCAGAGGGTCAGTACTGAGGGAGTGTTGCACTGTCAGAGGGACAGTACTGAGGGAGTGCTGCACTGTCAGAGGGTCAGTACTGAGGAAGTGCTGCACTGTCAGAGGGTCAGTACTGAGGAAGTGCTGCACTGTCAGAGGGTCAGTACTGAGGGAGTGCTGCACTGTCAGAGGGTCAGTACTGAGGGAGTGCTACACTGTCAGAGGTTCAGTATTGCGGGAATGCTGCACTATCAGAGGGTAAATACTGAGGGAGTTCTGCACTCTCAGTGGGTCAGTAATGAGGGAATGCTGCACTGTCAGAGGGTAAGTACTGAGGGAGTGCTGCACTGTCAGAGGGTCAGTACTGAGGGAATGCTGCACTGTCAGAGGGTCAGTACCGAGGGAGTGCTGCATTGTCAGAGGGTCAGTACTGAGGGAGTGCTGCACTGTCAGAGGGTCAGTACCGAGGGAGTGCTGCACTGTCAGAGGGTCAGTACTGAGGGAGTGCCGCACTGTCAGAGGGTCAGTACTGTGGGAGTGCCGCACTGTCAGAGGGTCAGTACTGAGGGATTGCTGCACTGTCAGAGGGTCAGTACTGAGGGAGTGCTGCACTGTCAGAGGGTCAGTACTGAGGGAGTGCAGTACTGTCAGAGGGTCAGTACTGAGGGAGTGCTGCACTGTCAGGGGGTTAGTACTGTGGGAGTGCTGCACTGTCAGAGGGTCAGTCCTGAGGGAGTGCTGCACTGTCAGAGGGTCAGTACTGAGGGAGTGCTGCACTGTCAGAGGGTCAGTACTGAGGGAGTGCTGCACTGTCAGAGGGTCAGTACTGAGGGAGTGCTGCACTGTCAGAGGGTCAGTACTGAGGGAGTGCTGCACTGTCAGAGGGTCAGTACTGAGGGAGTGCTGCACTGTCAGAGGGTCAGTACTCAGGGAGTGCTGCACAGTCAGAGGGTCAGTACTGAGGGAGTGCTGCACTGTCAGAGGGTCAGTACTGAGGGAGTGCTGCACTGTCAGAGGGTCAGTACTGAGGGAGTGCTGAACTGTCAGAGGGTCAGTACTGAGGGAGCGCTGCAGTGTCAGAGGTTCAGTACTGAGGGAGTGCTGCACTGTCAGAGGGTCAATACTGAGAGAGTGCTGCACTGTCAGAGGGACAGTACTGAGGGAGTGCTGCACTGTCAGAGGGTCAGTACTGAGGGAGTGCTGCACTGTCAGAGGTTCAGTACTGAGGGATTGCTGCACTGTCAGAGGGTCCGTACTGAGGGAGTGCTGCACTGTCAGAGGGTCAGTCCTGAGGGAGTGCTGCACTGTCAGAGGGTCAGTAGTGAGGGAGTGCTGCACTGTCAGAGGGTCAGTATTGATGGAGTACTGCACTGTCAGAGGGTCAGTACTGAGGGAGTGATGCACTGTCAGAGGGTCAGTACTGAGGGAGTGCTGCACTGACAGAGGGTCAGTACTGAGGGAGTGCTGCACTGTCAGAGGGTCAGTACTGAGGGAGTGCTGCACTGTCAGAGGGTCAGTACTGAGGGAGTGCTGCACTGTCAGAGGGTCAGTGCTCAGGAGGCGCTGCACTGTCATAGGGTCAGTACTGAGGGAGTGCAACACTGTCAGAGGGACAGTATTGAGGGAGTGCTGCACTGTCAGAGGGTCAGTACTGAGGAAGTGCTGCACTGTCAGAGGATCAGTACTGAGGGAGTGATGCACTGTCAGAGGGTCAGTACTGAGGGAATGCTGCACTATCAGAGGGTAAATACTGAGGGAGTTCTGCACTGTCAGAGGGTCAGTACTGTGGGAATGCTGCACTGTCAGAGGGTCAGTACTGAGGGAGTGCTGCACTGTCAGAGGGTCAGTACTGAGGGAGTGCTGCACTGTCAGAGGGTCAGTACTGAGGGAGTGCTGCACTGTCAGGGGGTCAATACTGAGGAAGTGCTGCACTGTCAGAGGGTCAGTACTGAGGGAGTGCTGCACTGTCAGAGGGTCAGTAGTGAGGGAGTGCTGCACTGTCAGAGGGTCAGTACTGAGGGAGTGCTGCACTGTCAGAGGGTCAGTACTAAGGGAGTGCTGCACTGTCATAGGGTCAGTACTGAGGGAGTGCTGCACTGTCAGAGGGTCAGTACTGAGGGAGTGCTGCACTGTCAGAGGTTCAGTACTGAGGGAGTGCTGCACTGTCAGAGGGTCAGTACTGAGGGAGAGCTGCACTGTCAGAGGGTCAGTACTGAGGGAGTGCTGCACTGTCAGAGGGTTAGTACTGAGGGAGTGCTGCACTGTCAGAGGGTCAGTAGTGAGGGAGTGCTGCTCTGTCAGAAGGTCAGTACTGAGGGAGTGCTGCACTGTCAGAGGGTCAATACTGAGGAAGTGCTGCACTGTCAGAGGGTCAGTACTGAGGAAGTGCTGAACTGTCAGAGGTCAGTACTGAGGGAGTGCTGCACTGTCAGAGGGTCAGTACTGAGGGAGGGATGCACTGTTAGAGGGTCAGTACTAGGGAGTGCTGCACTGCCAGAGGGTCAGTCCTGTGGGAGCGCTGCACTGTCAGAGGGTGAGTACTGAGGGAGTGCTGCACTGTCAGAGGGTCAGTACTGAGGGAGTGCTGCAGTGTCAGAGGGTCAGGACTGAGAGAGTGCTGCACTGTCAGAGGGACAGTACTGAGGGAGTGCTGCACTGTCAGAGGGTCAGTACTGAGGGAGTGCTGCACTGTCAGAGGGTCAGTACTGAGGGAGTGCTGCACTGTCAGAGGGTCAGCACTGAGGGAGTGCTGCACTGTCAGAGAGTCAGTACTGAGGGAGTGCTGCACTGTCAGAGGGTCAGTACTGAGGGAGTGCTGCACCGTCACAGGGTCAGTACTGAGGGAGTGCTGCACTGTCAGAGGATCAGTACTGAGGCAGTGCTGCACTGTCAGAGGCTCAGCACTGAGGGAGTGCTGCACTGTCAGAGGTGAGGACTGAGGGAGGGCTGCACTGTCAGAGGGTCAATACTGAGGGAGTGCTGCACTGTCAGAGGGACAATACTGAGGAGGTGCTGCACTGTCAGAGGGTCAGTGCTCAGGAGGCGCTGAACTGTCAGAGGGTCAGTACTGAGGGAGTGCTGCACTGTCAGAGGGACAGTACTGAGGGAGTGCTACACTCTCAGAGGGTCAGTACTGAGGGAGTGCTGCACTGTCAGAGGGACAGTACTGAGGGAGTGCTACACTCTCAGAGGGTCAGTACTGAGGGAGTGCTACACTCTCAGAGGGTCAGTACTGAGGGAATGCTGCACTGTCAGAGGGTCAGTACTGACGGAGTGCTGCACTGTCAGAGGGTAAGTACTGAGGGAGTGCTGCACTGTCAGATGGTCAGTACTGTGGGAGTGCTGCACTGTCAGAGGGTCAGTGCTGAGGGAGTGCTGCACTGTCAGAGGGTCAGTACTGAGGGAGTGCTGCACTGTGAGATGGTCACTACTGAGGGAGTGCTGCACTGTCAGAGGGTCAGTACTGAGGGGGTGCTGCACTGTCAGAGGGTCAGTACTGAGGGAATGCTGCACTGTCAGAGGGTAAGTACTGAGGTAGTGCTGCACTGTCAGAGGGTCAGTACTGAGGGAATGCGTCACTGTCAGAGGGTCAGTACCGAGGGAGTGCTGCACTGTCAGATGGTCAGTACTGTGGGAGTGCTGCACTGACAGAGGGTCAGTACTGAGGGAGTGCTGCACTGTCAGAGGGTCAGTACTGAGGGAGTGCTGCACTGTCAGAGGGTCAGTACTGAGGGAGTGCTGCACTGTCAGAGGGTCAGTGCTCAGGAGGCGCTGCACTGTCATAGGGTCAGTACTGAGGGAGTGCAACACTGTCAGAGGGACAGTATTGAGGGAGTGCTGCACTGTCAGAGGGTCAGTACTGAGGAAGTGCTGCACTGTCAGAGGATCAGTACTGAGGGAGTGATGCACTGTCAGAGGGTCAGTACTGAGGGAATGCTGCACTATCAGAGGGTAAATACTGAGGGAGTTCTGCACTGTCAGAGGGTCAGTACTGTGGGAATGCTGCACTGTCAGAGGGTCAGTACTGAGGGAGTGCTGCACTGTCAGAGGGTCAGTACTGAGGGAGTGCTGCACTGTCAGAGGGTCAGTACTGAGGGAGTGCTGCACTGTCAGGGGGTCAATACTGAGGAAATGCTGCACTGTCAGAGGGTCAGTACTGAGGGAGTGCTGCACTGTCAGAGGGTCAGTAGTGAGGGAGTGCTGCACTGTCAGAGGGTCAGTACTGAGGGAGTGCTGCACTGTCAGAGGGTCAGTACTAAGGGAGTGCTGCACTGTCATAGGGTCAGTACTGAGGGAGTGCTGCACTGTCAGAGGGTCAGTACTGAGGGAGTGCTGCACTGTCAGAGGTTCAGTACTGAGGGAGTGCTGCACTGTCAGAGGGTCAGTACTGAGGGAGAGCTGCACTGTCAGAGGGTCAGTACTGAGGGAGTGCTGCACTGTCAGAGGGTTAGTACTGAGGGAGTGCTGCACTGTCAGAGGGTCAGTAGTGAGGGAGTGCTGCTCTGTCAGAAGGTCAGAACTGAGGGAGTGCTGCACTGTCAGAGGGTCAATACTGAGGAAGTGCTGCACTGTCAGAGGGTCAGTACTGAGGAAGTGCTGAACTGTCAGAGGTCAGTACTGAGGGAGTGCTGCACTGTCAGAGGGTCAGTACTGAGGGAGGGATGCACTGTTAGAGGGTCAGTACTAGGGAGTGCTGCACTGCCAGAGGGTCAGTCCTGAGGGAGCGCTGCACTGTCAGAGGGTGAGTACTGAGGGAGTGCTGCACTGTCAGAGGGTCAGTACTGAGGGAGTGCTGCAGTGTCAGAGGGTCAGGACTGAGAGAGTGCTGCACTGTCAGAGGGACAGTACTGAGGGAGTGCTGCACTGTCAGAGGGTCAGTACTGAGGGAGTGCTGCACTGTCAGAGGGTCAGTACTGAGGGAGTGCTGCACTGTCAGAGGGTCAGCACTGAGGGAGTGCTGCACTGTCAGAGAGTCAGTACTGAGGGAGTGCTGCACTGTCAGAGGGTCAGTACTGAGGGAGTGCTGCACCGTCACAGGGTCAGTACTGAGGGAGTGCTGCACTGTCAGAGGATCAGTACTGAGGCAGTGCTGCACTGTCAGAGGCTCAGCACTGAGGGAGTGCTGCACTGTCAGAGGTGAGGACTGAGGGAGGGCTGCACTGTCAGAGGGTCAATACTGAGGGAGTGCTGCACTGTCAGAGGGACAATACTGAGGAGGTGCTGCACTGTCAGAGGGTCAGTGCTCAGGAGGCGCTGAACTGTCAGAGGGTCAGTACTGAGGGAGTGCTGCACTGTCAGAGGGACAGTACTGAGGGAGTGCTACACTCTCAGAGGGTCAGTACTGAGGGAGTGCTGCACTGTCAGAGGGACAGTACTGAGGGAGTGCTACACTCTCAGAGGGTCAGTACTGAGGGAGTGCTACACTCTCAGAGGGTCAGTACTGAGGGAATGCTGCACTGTCAGAGGGTCAGTACTGACGGAGTGCTGCACTGTCAGAGGGTAAGTACTGAGGGAGTGCTGCACTGTCAGATGGTCAGTACTGTGGGAGTGCTGCACTGTCAGAGGGTCAGTGCTGAGGGAGTGCTGCACTGTCAGAGGGTCAGTACTGAGGGAGTGCTGCACTGTGAGATGGTCACTACTGAGGGAGTGCTGCACTGTCAGAGGGTCAGTACTGAGGGGGTGCTGCACTGTCAGAGGGTCAGTACTGAGGGAATGCTGCACTGTCAGAGGGTAAGTACTGAGGTAGTGCTGCACTGTCAGAGGGTCAGTACTGAGGGAATGCGTCACTGTCAGAGGGTCAGTACCGAGGGAGTGCTGCACTGTCAGATGGTCAGTACTGTGGGAGTGCTGCACTGTCAGAGGGTCAGTGCTGAGGGAGTGCTGCACTGTCAGAGGGTCAGTACTGAGGGAGTGCTGCACTGTCAGGGGGTCAGTACTGAGGGAGTGATGCACTGTCAGGGGGTCAGTACTGAGGGAATGCTGCACTGTCAGAGGGTAAGTACTGAGGGAGTTCTGCACTGTCAGAGGGTCAGTACTGAGGGAGTGCTGCACTGTCAGAGGGTAAGTACTGAGGGAGTGCTGCATTGTCAGAGGGTCAGTACTGAGGGAGTGCTGCACTGTCAGAGGGTCAGTACCGAGGGAGTGCTGCATTGTCAGAGGGTCTGTACTGAGGGAGTGCTGCATTGTCAGAGGGTCAGTACTGAGGGAGTGCTGCACTGTCAGAGGGTCAGTACCGAGGGAGTGCTGCATTGTCAGAGGGTCAGTACTGAGGGAGTGCTGCACTGTCAGAGGGTCAGTACCGAGGGAGTGCTGCACTGTCAGAGGGTCAGTACCGAGGGAGTGCTGCACTGTCAGAGGGTCAGTACTGAGGGAGTTCTGCACTGTCAGAGGGTCAGTACTGAGGGAGTGCTGCACTGACAGAGGGTCAGTACTGAGGGATTGCTGCACTGTCAGAGGGACAGTACTGAGGGAGTGCTGCACTGTCAGAATGTGAGGACTGAGGGAGTGCTGAACTGTCATAGGGTCAGTACTGAGGGAGTGCTGCACTGTCAGAGGGTAAGTACTGAGGGAGTGCTGCACTGTCAGAGGGTCAGTACTGAGGGAGTGCTGCACTGTCAGAGGGTAAGTACTGAGGGAGTGCTGCACTGTCAGAGGGTCAGTACTGAGGGAATGCTGCACTGTCAGAGGGTAAGTACTGAGGGAGTGCTGCACTGTCAGAGGGTCAGTACTGAGGGAATGCTGCACTGTCAGAGGGTAAGTACTGAGGGAGTGCCGCACTGTCAGAGGGTCAGTACTGAGGGAGTGCTGCACTGTCAGAGGGTCAGTAGTGAGGGAGTGCTGCACTGTCAGAGGGTCAGTAGTGATGGAGTGCTGCACTGACAGAGGGTCAGTACTGAGGGAGTGCTGCACTGACAGAGGGTCAGTACTGAGGCAGTGCTGCACTGTCAGAGGGTCAGTACTGAGGGAGTGCTGCACTGTCAGAGGGTCAGTACTGAGGGAGTGCTGCACTGTCAGGGGGTCAGTACTGAGGGAGTGCTGCACTGACAGAGGGTCAGTACTGAGGGAGTGCTGCACTGTCAGGGGGTCAGTACTGAGGGAATGCTGCACTGACAGAGGGTCAGTACTGAGGGAGTGCTGGACTGTCAGATGGTCAGTACTGTGGGAGTGCTGCACTGTCAGAGGGTCAGTGCTGAGGGACTGCTGCACTGTCAGAGGGTCAGTACTGAGGGAGTGCTGCACTGTGAGATGGTCAGTACTGAGGGAGTGCTGCACTGTCAGAGGGTCAGTACTTAGGGAGTGCTGCACTGTCAGAGGGTCAGTACTGAGGGAATGCTGCACTGTCAGAGGGTAAGTACTGAGGTAGTGCTGCACTGTCAGAGGGTCAGTACTGAGGGAATGCGTCACTGTCAGAGGGTCAGTACTGAGGGAGTGCTGCACTGTCAGATGGTCAGTACAGTGGGAGTGCTGCACTGTCAGAGGGTCAGTGCTGAGGGAGTGCTGCACTGTCAGAGGGTCAGTACTGAGGGAGTGCTGCACTGTCAGGGGGTCAGTACTGAGGGAGTGATGCACTGTCAGGGGGTCAGTACTGAGGGAATGCTGCACTGTCAGAGGGTAAGTACTGAGGGAGTGCTGCACTGTCAGAGAGTCAGTACTGAGGGAGTGCTGCACTGTCAGAGGGTAAGTACTGAGGGAGTGCTGCACTGTCAGAGGGTCAGTACTGAGGGAGTGCTGCATTGTCAGAGGGTCAGTACCAAGGGAGTGCTGCACTGTCAGAGGGTCAGTACTGAGGGAGTGCTGCATTGTCAGAGGGTCAGTACCAAGGGAGTGCTGCACTGTCAGAGGGTCAGTACTGAGGGAGTGCTGCACTGTCAGGGGATCAGTACTGAGGGAGTTCTGCACTGACAGAGGGTCAGTACTGAGGGAGTGCTGCACTGACAGAGGGTCAGTACTGAGGGATTGCTGCACTGTCAGAGGGACAGTACTGAGGGAGTGCTGCACTGTCAGAATGTGAGGACTGAGGGAGTGCTGCACTGTCATAGGGTCAGTACTGAGGGAGTGCTGCACTGTCAGAGGGTAAGTACTGAGGGAGTGCAGCACTGTCAGAGGGTCAGTACTGAGGGAATGCTGCACTGTCAGAGGGTAAGTACTGAGGGAGTGCTGCACTGTCAGAGGGTCAGTACTGAGGGAATGCTGCACTGTCAGAGGGTCAGTACTGAGGGAGTGCCGCACTGTCAGAGGGTCAGTACTGAGGGAGTGCCGCACTGTCAGAGGGTCAGTAGTGAGGGAGTGCTGCACTGTCAGAGGGTCAGTATTGATGGAGTACTGCACTGTCAGAGGGTCAGTACTGAGGGAGTGCTGCACTGTCAGAGGGTCAGGACTGAGGGAGTGCTGCACTGACAGAGGGTCAGTACTGAGGGAGTGCTGCACTGTCAGAGGGTCAGTACTGAGGGAGTACTGCACTGTCAGAGGGTCAGTACTGAGGGAGTGCTGCACTGTCAGAGGGTCAGTACTGAGGGAGTGCTGCACTGTCAGGGGGTCAGTACTGAGGGAGTGATGCACTGTCAGAGGGTCAGTACTGAGGGAGTGCTGCACTGTCAGAGGGTCAGTACTGAGGGAGTGCTGCACTGTCAGGGGGTCAGTACTGAGGAAGTGCTGCACTGTCAGAGGGTCAGTACTGAGGGAGTGCTGCACTGTCAGAGGGTCAGTACTGAGGGAGTGCTGCATTGTCAGAGGGTCAGTTCTGAGGGAGTGCTGCACTGTCAGAAGGTCAATACTGAGAGAGTGCTGCACTGTCAGAGGGACAGTACTGAGGGAGTGCTGCACTGTTAGAGGGTCAGGACTGAGGGAGTGCTGCACTGTCAGATGGTCAGTACTGAGAGAGTGCTACACTGTCAGAGGGTCAGTACTGAGGGAGTGCTGCACTGTCAGAGGGTCAATACTGAGGGAGTGCTGCACTGTCAGAGGGTCAGTACTGAGGGAGTGCTGCACTGTCAGAGGGTCAGTACTGAGGGAGTGCTGCACTGTCAGAGGGTCAGTACTGAGGGAGTGCTGCACTGTCAGAGGGTCCGTGCTCAGGAGGCGCTGCACTGTCAGAGGGTCAGTACTGAGGGAGTGTTGCACTGTCAGAGGGACAGTACTGAGGGAGTGCTGCACTGTCAGAGGGTCAGTACTGAGGAAGTGCTGCACTGTCAGAGGGTCAGTACTGAGGAAGTGCTGCACTGTCAGATGGTCAGTACTGAGGGAGTGCTGCACTGTCAGAGGGTCAGTACTGAGGGAGTGCTACACTGTCAGAGGTTCAGTATTGCGGGAATGCTGCACTATCAGAGGGTAAATACTGAGGGAGTTCTGCACTCTCAGAGGGTCAGTAATGAGGGAATGCTGCACTGTCAGAGGGTAAGTACTGAGGGAGTGCTGCACTGTCAGAGGGTCAGTACTGAGGGAATGCTGCACTGTCAGAGGGTAAGTACTGAGGGAGTGCTGCACTGTCAGAGGGTCAGTACTGAGGGAATGCTGCACTGTCAGAGGGTAAGTACTGAGGGAGTGCCGCACTGTCAGAGGGTCAGTACTGAGGGAGTGCTGCACTGTCAGAGGGTCAGTAGTGAGGGAGTGCTGCACTGTCAGAGGGTCAGTAGTGATGGAGTGCTGCACTGACAGAGGGTGAGTACTGAGGGAGTGCTGCACTGACAGAGGGTCAGTACTGAGGGAGTGCTGCACTGTCAGGGGGTCAATACTGAGGAAGTGCTGCACTGTCAGAGGGTCAGTACTGAGGGAGTGCTGCACTGTCAGGGGGTCAGTACTGAGGGAGTGCTGCACTGACAGAGGGTCAGTACTGAGGGAGTGCTGCACTGTCAGGGGGTCAGTACTGAGGGAATGCTGCACTGACAGAGGGTCAGTACTGAGGGAGTGCTGGACTGTCAGATGGTCAGTACTGTGGGAGTGCTGCACTGTCAGAGGGTCAGTGCTGAGGGACTGCTGCACTGTCAGAGGGTCAGTACTGAGGGAGTGCTGCACTGTGAGATGGTCAGTACTGAGGGAGTGCTGCACTGTCAGAGGGTCAGTACTTAGGGAGTGCTGCACTGTCAGAGGGTCAGTACTGAGGGAATGCTGCACTGTCAGAGGGTAAGTACTGAGGTAGTGCTGCACTGTCAGAGGGTCAGTACTGAGGGAATGCGTCACTGTCAGAGGGTCAGTACTGAGGGAGTGCTGCACTGTCAGATGGTCAGTACAGTGGGAGTGCTGCACTGTCAGAGCGTCAGTGCTGAGGGAGTGCTGCACTGTCAGAGGGTCAGTACTGAGGGAGTGCTGCACTGTCAGGGGGTCAGTACTGAGGGAGTGATGCACTGTCAGGGGGTCAGTACTGAGGGAATGCTGCACTGTCAGAGGGTAAGTACTGAGGGAGTGCTGCACTGTCAGAGAGTCAGTACTGAGGGAGTGCTGCACTGTCAGAGGGTAAGTACTGAGGGAGTGCTGCACTGTCAGAGGGTCAGTACTGAGGGAGTGCTGCATTGTCAGAGGGTCAGTACCAAGGGAGTGCTGCACTGTCAGAGGGTCAGTACTGAGGGAGTGCTGCATTGTCAGAGGGTCAGTACCAAGGGAGTGCTGCACTGTCAGAGGGTCAGTACTGAGGGAGTGCTGCACTGTCAGGGGATCAGTACTGAGGGAGTTCTGCACTGACAGAGGGTCAGTACTGAGGGAGTGCTGCACTGACAGAGGGTCAGTACTGAGGGATTGCTGCACTGTCAGAGGGACAGTACTGAGGGAGTGCTGCACTGTCAGAATGTGAGGACTGAGGGAGTGCTGCACTGTCATAGGGTCAGTACTGAGGGAGTGCTGCACTGTCAGAGGGTAAGTACTGAGGGAGTGCAGCACTGTCAGAGGGTCAGTACTGAGGGAATGCTGCACTGTCAGAGGGTAAGTACTGAGGGAGTGCTGCACTGTCAGAGGGTCAGTACTGAGGGAATGCTGCACTGTCAGAGGGTCAGTACTGAGGGAGTGCCGCACTGTCAGAGGGTCAGTACTGAGGGAGTGCCGCACTGTCAGAGGGTCAGTAGTGAGGGAGTGCTGCACTGTCAGAGGGTCAGTATTGATGGAGTACTGCACTGTCAGAGGGTCAGTACTGAGGGAGTGCTGCACTGTCAGAGGGTCAGGACTGAGGGAGTGCTGCACTGACAGAGGGTCAGTACTGAGGGAGTGCTGCACTGTCAGAGGGTCAGTACTGAGGGAGTGCTGCACTGTCAGAGGGTCAGTACTGAGGGAGTGCTGCACTGTCAGAGGGTCAGTACTGAGGGAGTGCTGCACTGTCAGGGGGTCAGTACTGAGGGAGTGATGCACTGTCAGAGGGTCAGTACTGAGGGAGTGCTGCACTGTCAGAGGGTCAGTACTGAGGGAGTGCTGCACTGTCAGGGGGTCAGTACTGAGGAAGTGCTGCACTGTCAGAGGGTCAGTACTGAGGGAGTGCTGCACTGTCAGAGGGTCAGTACTGAGGGAGTGCTGCATTGTCAGAGGGTCAGTTCTGAGGGAGTGCTGCACTGTCAGAAGGTCAATACTGAGAGAGTGCTGCACTGTCAGAGGGACAGTACTGAGGGAGTGCTGCACTGTTAGAGGGTCAGGACTGAGGGAGTGCTGCACTGTCAGATGGTCAGTACTGAGAGAGTGCTACACTGTCAGAGGGTCAGTACTGAGGGAGTGCTGCACTGTCAGAGGGTCAATACTGAGGGAGTGCTGCACTGTCAGAGGGTCAGTACTGAGGGAGTGCTGCACTGTCAGAGGGTCAGTACTGAGGGAGTGCTGCACTGTCAGAGGGTCAGTACTGAGGGAGTGCTGCACTGTCAGAGGGTCCGTGCTCAGGAGGCGCTGCACTGTCAGAGGGTCAGTACTGAGGGAGTGTTGCACTGTCAGAGGGACAGTACTGAGGGAGTGCTGCACTGTCAGAGGGTCAGTACTGAGGAAGTGCTGCACTGTCAGAGGGTCAGTACTGAGGAAGTGCTGCACTGTCAGATGGTCAGTACTGAGGGAGTGCTGCACTGTCAGAGGGTCAGTACTGAGGGAGTGCTACACTGTCAGAGGTTCAGTATTGCGGGAATGCTGCACTATCAGAGGGTAAATACTGAGGGAGTTCTGCACTCTCAGAAGGTCAGTAATGAGGGAATGCTGCACTGTCAGAGGGTAAGTACTGAGGGAGTGCTGCACTGTCAGAGGGTCAGTACTGAGGGAATGCTGCACTGTCAGAGGGTCAGTACCGAGGGAGTGCTGCATTGTCAGAGGGTCAGTACTGAGGGAGTGCTGCACTGTCAGAGGGTCAGTACCGAGGGAGTGCTGCACTGTCAGAGGGTCAGTACTGAGGGAGTGCCGCACTGTCAGAGGGTCAGTACTGTGGGAGTGCCGCACTGTCAGAGGGTCAGTACTGAGGGATTGCTGCACTGTCAGAGGGTCAGTACTGAGGGAGTGCTGCACTGTCAGAGGGTCAGTACTGAGGGAGTGCAGTACTGTCAGAGGGTCAGTACTGAGGGAGTGCTGCACTGTCAGGGGGTTAGTACTGTGGGAGTGCTGCACTGTCAGAGGGTCAGTCCTGAGGGAGTGCTGCACTGTCAGAGGGTCAGTACTGAGGGAGTGCTGCACTGTCAGAGGGTCAGTACTGAGGGAGTGCTGCACTGTCAGAGGGTCAGTACTGAGGGAGTGCTGCACTGTCAGAGGGTCAGTACTGAGGGAGTGCTGCACTGTCAGAGGGTCAGTAGTGAGGGAGTGCTGCACTGTCAGAGGGTCAGTACTCAGGGAGTGCTGCACAGTCAGAGGGTCAGTACTGAGGGAGTGCTGCACTGTCAGAGGGTCAGTACTGAGGGAGTGCTGCACTGTCAGAGGGTCAGTACTGAGGGAGTGCTGAACTGTCAGAGGGTCAGTACTGAGGGAGCGCTGCAGTGTCAGAGGTTCAGTACTGAGGGAGTGCTGCACTGTCAGAGGGTCAATACTGAGAGAGTGCTGCACTGTCAGAGGGACAGTACTGAGGGAGTGCTGCACTGTCAGAGGGTCAGTACTGAGGGAGTGCTGCACTGTCAGAGGTTCAGTACTGAGGGATTGCTGCACTGTCAGAGGGTCCGTACTGAGGGAGTGCTGCACTGTCAGAGGGTCAGTCCTGAGGGAGTGCTGCACTGTCAGAGGGTCAGTAGTGAGGGAGTGCTGCACTGTCAGAGGGTCAGTATTGATGGAGTACTGCACTGTCAGAGGGTCAGTACTGAGGGAGTGCTGCACTGTCAGAGGGTCAGTACTGAGGGAGTGCTGCACTGACAGAGGGTCAGTACTGAGGGAGTGCTGCACTGTCAGAGGGTCAGTACTGAGGGAGTGCTGCACTGTCAGAGGGTCAGTACTGAGGGAGTGCTGCACTGTCAGAGGGTCAGTGCTCAGGAGGCGCTGCACTGTCATAGGGTCAGTACTGAGGGAGTGCAACACTGTCAGAGGGACAGTATTGAGGGAGTGCTGCACTGTCAGAGGGTCAGTACTGAGCAAGTGCTGCACTGTCAGAGGATCAGTACTGAGGGAGTGATGCACTGTCAGAGGGTCAGTACTGAGGGAATGCTGCACTATCAGAGGGTAAATACTGAGGGAGTTCTGCACTGTCAGAGGGTCAGTACTGTGGGAATGCTGCACTGTCAGAGGGTCAGTACTGAGGGAGTGCTGCACTGTCAGAGGGTCAGTACTGAGGGAGTGCTGCACTGTCAGAGGGTCAGTACTGAGGGAGTGCTGCACTGTCAGGGGGTCAATACTGAGGAAGTGCTGCACTGTCAGAGGGTCAGTACTGAGGGAGTGCTGCACTGTCAGAGGGTCAGTAGTGAGGGAGTGCTGCACTGTCAGAGGGTCAGTACTGAGGGAGTGCTGCACTGTCAGAGGGTCAGTACTAAGGGAGTGCTGCACTGTCATAGGGTCAGTACTGAGGGAGTGCTGCACTGTCAGAGGGTCAGTACTGAGGGAGTGCTGCACTGTCAGAGGTTCAGTACTGAGGGAGTGCTGCACTGTCAGAGGGTCAGTACTGAGGGAGAGCTGCACTGTCAGAGGGTCAGTACTGAGGGAGTGCTGCACTGTGAGAGGGTTAGTACTGAGGGAGTGCTGCACTGTCAGAGGGTCAGTAGTGAGGGAGTGCTGCTCTGATAGAAGGTTGGTACTGAGGGAGTGCTGCACTGTCAGAGGGTCAATACTGAGGAAGTGCTGCACTGTCAGAGGGTCAGTACTGAGGAAGTGCTGAACTGTCAGAGGGTCAGTACTGAGGGAGTGCTGCACTGTCAGAGGGTCAGTACTGAGGGAGGGATGCACTGTTAGAGGGTCAGTACTAGGGAGTGCTGCACTGCCAGAGGGTCAGTCCTGAGGGAGCGCTGCACTGTCAGAGGGTGAGTACTGAGGGAGTGCTGCACTGTCAGAGGGTCAGTACTGAGGGAGTGCTGCAGTGTCAGAGGGTCAGGACTGAGAGAGTGCTGCACTGTCAGAGGGACAGTACTGAGGGAGTGCTGCACTGTCAGAGGGTCAGTACTGAGGGAGTGCTGCACTGTCAGAGGGTCAGTACTGAGGGAGTGCTGCACTGTCAGAGGGTCAGCACTGAGGGAGTGCTGCACTGTCAGAGGGTCAGTACTGAGGGAGTGCTGCACTGTCAGAGGGTCAGTACTGAGGGAGTGCTGCACCGTCACAGGGTCAGTACTGAGGGAGTGCTGCACTGTCAGAGGATCAGTACTGAGGCAGTGCTGCACTGTCAGAGGCTCAGCACTGAGGGAGTGCTGCACTGTCAGAGGTGAGGACTGAGGGAGGGCTGCACTGTCAGAGGGTCAATACTGAGGGAGTGCTGCACTGTCAGAGGGACAATACTGAGGAGGTGCTGCACTGTCAGAGGGTCAGTGCTCAGGAGGCGCTGAACTGTCAGAGGGTCAGTACTGAGGGAGTGCTGCACTGTCAGAGGGACAGTACTGAGGGAGTGCTACACTCTCAGAGGGTCAGTACTGAGGGAGTGCTGCACTGTCAGAGGGACAGTACTGAGGGAGTGCTACACTCTCAGAGGGTCAGTACTGAGGGAGTGCTACACTCTCAGAGGGTCAGTACTGAGGGAATGCTGCACTGTCAGAGGGTCAGTACTGAGGGAGTGCTGCACTGTCAGAGGGTAAGTACTGAGGGAGTGCTGCACTGTCAGATGGTCAGTACTGTGGGAGTGCTGCACTGTCAGAGGGTCAGTGCTGAGGGAGTGCTGCACTGTCAGAGGGTCAGTACTGAGGGAGTGCTGCACTGTGAGATGGTCACTACTGAGGGAGTGCTGCACTGTCAGAGGGTCAGTACTGAGGGGGTGCTGCACTGTCAGAGGGTCAGTACTGAGGGAATGCTGCACTGTCAGAGGGTAAGTACTGAGGTAGTGCTGCACTGTCAGAGGGTCAGTACTGAGGGAATGCGTCACTGTCAGAGGGTCAGTACCGAGGGAGTGCTGCACTGTCAGATGGTCAGTACTGTGGGAGTGCTGCACTGTCAGAGGGTCAGTGCTGAGGGAGTGCTGCACTGTCAGAGGGTCAGTACTGAGGGAGTGCTGCACTGTCAGGGGGTCAGTACTGAGGGAGTGATGCACTGTCAGGGGGTCAGTACTGAGGGAATGCTGCACTGTCAGAGGGTAAGTACTGAGGGAGTTCTGCACTGTCAGAGGGTCAGTACTGAGGGAGTGCTGCACTGTCAGAGGGTAAGTACTGAGGGAGTGCTGCATTGTCAGAGGGTCAGTACTGAGGGAGTGCTGCACTGTCAGAGGGTCAGTACCGAGGGAGTGCTGCATTGTCAGAGGGTCTGTACTGAGGGAGTGCTGCATTGTCAGAGGGTCAGTACTGAGGGAGTGCTGCACTGTCAGAGGGTCAGTACCGAGGGAGTGCTGCATTGTCAGAGGGTCAGTACTGAGGGAGTGCTGCACTGTCAGAGGGTCAGTACCGAGGGAGTGCTGCACTGTCAGAGGGTCAGTACCGAGGGAGTGCTGCACTGTCAGAGGGTCAGTACTGAGGGAGTTCTGCACTGTCAGAGGGTCAGTACTGAGGGAGTGCTGCACTGACAGAGGGTCAGTACTGAGGGATTGCTGCACTGTCAGAGGGACAGTACTGAGGGAGTGCTGCACTGTCAGAATGTGAGGACTGAGGGAGTGCTGAACTGTCATAGGGTCAGTACTGAGGGAGTGCTGCACTGTCAGAGGGTAAGTACTGAGGGAGTGCTGCACTGTCAGAGGGTCAGTACTGAGGGAGTGCTGCACTGTCAGAGGGTAAGTACTGAGGGAGTGCTGCACTGTCAGAGGGTCAGTACTGAGGGAATGCTGCACTGTCAGAGGGTAAGTACTGAGGGAGTGCTGCACTGTCAGAGGGTCAGTACTGAGGGAATGCTGCACTGTCAGAGGGTAAGTACTGAGGGAGTGCCGCACTGTCAGAGGGTCAGTACTGAGGGAGTGCTGCACTGTCAGAGGGTCAGTAGTGAGGGAGTGCTGCACTGTCAGAGGGTCAGTAGTGATGGAGTGCTGCACTGACAGAGGGTGAGTACTGAGGGAGTGCTGCACTGACAGAGGGTCAGTACTGAGGGAGTGCTGCACTGTCAGAGGGTCAGTACTGAGGGAGTGCTGCACTGTCAGAGGGTCAGTACTGAGGGAGTGCTGCACTGTCAGGGGGTCAGTACTGAGGGAGTGCTGCACTGACAGAGGGTCAGTACTGAGGGAGTGCTGCACTGTCAGGGGGTCAGTACTGAGGGAATGCTGCACTGACAGAGGGTCAGTACTGAGGGAGTGCTGGACTGTCAGATGGTCAGTACTGTGGGAGTGCTGCACTGTCAGAGGGTCAGTGCTGAGGGACTGCTGCACTGTCAGAGGGTCAGTACTGAGGGAGTGCTGCACTGTGAGATGGTCAGTACTGAGGGAGTGCTGCACTGTCAGAGGGTCAGTACTTAGGGAGTGCTGCACTGTCAGAGGGTCAGTACTGAGGGAATGCTGCACTGTCAGAGGGTAAGTACTGAGGTAGTGCTGCACTGTCAGAGGGTCAGTACTGAGGGAATGCGTCACTGTCAGAGCGTCAGTACTGAGGGAGTGCTGCACTGTCAGATGGTCAGTACAGTGGGAGTGCTGCACTGTCAGAGGGTCAGTGCTGAGGGAGTGCTGCACTGTCAGAGGGTCAGTACTGAGGGAGTGCTGCACTGTCAGGGGGTCAGTACTGAGGGAGTGATGCACTGTCAGGGGGTCAGTACTGAGGGAATGCTGCACTGTCAGAGGGTAAGTACTGAGGGAGTGCTGCACTGTCAGAGAGTCAGTACTGAGGGAGTGCTGCACTGTCAGAGGGTAAGTACTGAGGGAGTGCTGCACTGTCAGAGGGTCAGTACTGAGGGAGTGCTGCATTGTCAGAGGGTCAGTACCAAGGGAGTGCTGCACTGTCAGAGGGTCAGTACTGAGGGAGTGCTGCATTGTCAGAGGGTCAGTACCAAGGGAGTGCTGCACTGTCAGAGGGTCAGTACTGAGGGAGTGCTGCACTGTCAGGGGATCAGTACTGAGGGAGTTCTGCACTGACAGAGGGTCAGTACTGAGGGAGTGCTGCACTGACAGAGGGTCAGTACTGAGGGATTGCTGCACTGTCAGAGGGACAGTACTGAGGGAGTGCTGCACTGTCAGAATGTGAGGACTGAGGGAGTGCTGCACTGTCATAGGGTCAGTACTGAGGGAGTGCTGCACTGTCAGAGGGTAAGTACTGAGGGAGTGCAGCACTGTCAGAGGGTCAGTACTGAGGGAATGCTGCACTGTCAGAGGGTAAGTACTGAGGGAGTGCTGCACTGTCAGAGGGTCAGTACTGAGGGAATGCTGCACTGTCAGAGGGTCAGTACTGAGGGAGTGCCGCACTGTCAGAGGGTCAGTACTGAGGGAGTGCTGCACTGTCAGAGGGTCAGTAGTGAGGGAGTGCTGCACTGTCAGAGGGTCAGTATTGATGGAGTACTGCACTGTCAGAGGGTCAGTACTGAGGGAGTGCTGCACTGTCAGAGGGTCAGGACTGAGGGAGTGCTGCACTGACAGAGGGTCAGTACTGAGGGAGTGCTGCACTGTCAGAGGGTCAGTACTGAGGGAGTGCTGCACTGTCAGAGGGTCAGTACTGAGGGAGTGCTGCACTGTCAGAGGGTCAGTACTGAGGGAGTGCTGCACTGTCAGGGGGTCAGTACTGAGGGAGTGATGCACTGTCAGAGGGTCAGTACTGAGGGAGTGCTGCACTGTCAGAGGGTCAGTACTGAGGGAGTGCTGCACTGTCAGGGGGTCAGTACTGAGGAAGTGCTGCACTGTCAGAGGGTCAGTACTGAGGGAGTGCTGCACTGTCAGAGGGTCAGTAGTGAGGGAGTGCTGCACTGTCAGAGGGTCAGTACTGAGGGAGTGCTGCACTGTCAGAGGGTCAGTACTGAGGGAGTGCTGCACTGTCATAGGGTCAGTACTGAGGGAGTGCTGCACTGTCAGAGGGTCAGTACTGAGGGAGTGCTGCACTGTCAGAGGGTCAGTACTGAGGGAGAGCTGCACTGTCAGAGGGTCAGTACTGAGGGAGTGCTGCACTGTCAGAGGGTTAGTACTGAGGGAGTGCTGCACTGTCAGAGGGTCAGTAGTGAGGGAGTGCTGCACTGTCAGAAGGTCAGTACTGAGGGAGTGCTGCACTGTCAGAGGGTCAATACTGAGGAAGTGCTGCACTGTCAGAGGGTCAGTACTGAGGGAGTGCTGCACTGTCAGAGGGTCAGTACTGAGGGAGTGCTGCACTGTCAGAGGGTCAGTACTGAGGGAGTGCTGCACTTTTAGAGGGTCAGTACTAGGGAGTGCTTCACTGCCAGAGGGTCAGTCCTGAGGGAGCGCTGCACTGTCAGAGGGTCAGTACTGAGGGAGTGCTGCACTGTCAGAGGGTCAGTACTGAGGGAGTGCTGCAGTGTCAGAGGGTCAGTACTGAGAGAGTGCTGCACTGTCAGAGGGACAGTACTGAGGGAGTGCTGCACTGTCAGAGGGTCAGTACTGAGGGAGTGCTGCACTGTCAGAGGGTCAGTACTGAGGGAGTGCTGCACTGTCAGAGGGTCAGCACTGAGGGAGTGCTGCACTGTCAGAGGATCAGTACTGAGGCAGTGCTGCACTATCAGAGGCTCAGTACTGAGGGAGTGCTGCACTGTCAGAGGTGAGGACTGAGGGAGGGCTGCACTGTCAGAGGGTCAATACTGAGGGAGTGCTGCACTGTCAGAGGGACAATACTGAGGAGGTGCTGCACTGTCAGAGGGTCAGTGCTCAGGAGGCGCTGAACTGTCAGAGGGTCAGTATTGAGGGAGTGCTGCACTGTCAGAGGGACAGTACTGAGGGAGTGCTACACTCTCAGAGGGTCAGTACTGAGGGAGTGCTGCACTGTCAGAGGGTCAGTACTGAGGGAATGCTGCACTGTCAGAGGGTAAGTACTGAGGGAGTGCTGCACTGTCAGATGGTCAGTACTGTGGGAGTGCTGCACTGTCAGAGGGTCAGTGCTGAGGGAGTGCTGCACTGTCAGAGGGTCAGTACTGAGGGAGTGCTGCACTGTGAGATGGTCAGTACTGAGGGAGTGCTGCACTGTCAGAGGGTCAGTACTGAGGGAGTGCTGCACTGTCAGAGGGTCAGTACTGAGGGAATGCTGCACTGTCAGAGGGTAAGTACTGAGGTAGTGCTGCACTGTCAGAGGGTCAGTACTGAGGGAATGCGTCACTGTCAGAGGGTCAGTACTGACGGAGTGCTGCACTGTCAGATGGTCAGTATTGTGGGAGTGCTGCACTGTCAGCGGGTCAGTGCTGAGGGAGTGCTGCACTGTCAGAGGGTCAGTACTGAGGGAGTGCTGCACTGTCAGGGGGTCAGTACTGAGGGAGTGATGCACTGTCGGGTTGTCAGTACTGAGGGAATGCTGCACTGTCAGAGGGTCAGTACTGAGGGAGTGCTGCACTGTCAGAGGGTAAGTACTGAGGGAGTTCTGCATTGTCAGAGGGTCAGTACTGAGGGAATGCTGCACTGTCAGAGGGTATGTACTGAGGGAGTTCTGCATTGTCAGAGGGTCAGTACTGAGGGAATGCTGCACTGTCAGAGGGTCAGCACTGAGGGAATGCTGCACTGTCAGAGGGTCAGTACTGAGGGAGTGCTGCACTGTCAGAGGGTAAGTACTGAGGGAGTGCTGCATTGTCAGAGGGTCAGTACTGAGGGAGTGCTGCACTGTCAGAGGGTCAGTACCGAGGGAGTTCTGCACTGTCAGAGGGTCAGTACTGAGGGAGTGCTGCACTGTCAGAGGGTCAGTACTGAGGGAGTGCTGCACTGTCAGGGGATCAGTACTGAGGGAGTTCTGCACTGTCAGAGGGTCAGTACTGAGGGAGTGCTGCACTGACAGAGGGTCAGTACTGAGGGATTGCTGCACTGTCAGAGGGACAGTACTGAGGGAGTGCTGCACTGTCAGAATGTGAGGACTGAGGGAGTGCTGCACTGTCATAGGGTCAGTACTGAGGGAGTGCTGCACTGTCAGAGGGTCAGTACTGAGGGAGTGCTGCACTGTCAGAGGGTCAGTACTGAGGGAATGCTGCACTGTCAGAGGGTAAGTACTGAGGGAGTGCTGCACTGTCAGAGGGTCAGTACTGAGGGAATGCTGCACTGTCAGAGGGTAAGTACTGAGGGAGTGCCGCACTGTCAGAGGGTCAGTACTGAGGGAATGCTGCAATGTCAGAGGGTAAGTACTGAGGGAGTGCTGCACTGTCAGAGGGTCAGTACTGAGGGAATGCTGCACTGTCAGAGGGTAAGTACTGAGGGAGTGCCGCACTGTCAGAGGGTCAGTACTGAGGGAGTGCTGCACTGTCAGAGGGTCAGTAGTGAGGGAGTGCTGCACTGTCAGAGGGTCAGTATTGATGGAGTGCTGCACTGTCAGTGGGTCAGTACTGAGGGAGTGCTGCACTGACAGAGGGTCAGTACTGAGGGAGTGCTGCACTGACAGAGGGTCAGTACTGAGGGAGTGCTGCACTGACAGAGGGTCAGTACTGAGGGAGTGCTGCACTGTCAGAGGGTCAGTACTGAGGGAGTGCTGCACTTTCAGAGGGTCAGTACTGAGGGAGTGCTGCACTGTCAGGGGGTCAGTACTGAGGGAGTGATGCACTGTCAGGGGGTCAGTACTGAGGGAATGCTGCACTGTCAGAGGGTCAGTACTGAGGGAGTTCTGCACTGTCACTGGGTCAGTACTGAGGGAATGCTGCACTGTCAGAGGGTAAGTACTGAGGGAGTGCTGGACTGTCAGAGGGTCAGTACAGAGGGAGTGCTGCATTGTCAGAGGGTCCATACTGAGGGAGTGCTGCACTGTCAGAGGGTCAGTACTGAGGGAGTGCTGCACTGTCAGAGGGTCAGTACTGAGGGAGTGCTGCACTGTCAGAGGGTCAGTACTGAGGGAGTGCTGCACTGTCAGTGGGTCAGTACTGAGGATGTGCTGCACTGTCAGAGGGTCAGTACTGAGGGAGTGCTGCACTTTCAGAGGGTCAGTAGTGAGGGAGTGCTGCACTGTCAGAGGGTCAGTACTGAGGGAGTGCTGCACTGTCAGAGGGTCAGTACTGAGGGAGTGCTGCACTGTCATAGGGTCAGTACTGAGGGAGTGCTGCACTGTCAGAGGGTCAGTAGTGAGGGAGTGCTGCACTGTCAGAGGGTCAGTACTGAGGGAGAGCTGCACTGTCAGAGGGTCAGTACTGAGGGAGTGCTGCACTGTCAGAGGGTCAGTACTGAGGGAGTGCTGCACTGTCAGAGGGTCAGTACTGAGGGAGTGCTGCACTGTCAGAAGGTCAGTACTGAGGGAGTGCTGCACTGTCAGAAGGTCAATACTGAGGAAGTGCTGCACTGTCAGAGGGTCAGTACTGAGGGAGTGCTGAACTGCCAGAGGGTCAGTCCTGAGGGAGCGCTGCACTGTCAGAGGGTCAGTACTGAGGGAGTGCTGCACTGTCAGAGGGTCAGTACTGAGGGAGTGCTGCACTGTCAGAGGGTCAGTACTGAGGGAGTGCTGCACTGTCAGAGGGTCAGTACTGAGGGAGTGCTGCACCGTCACAGGGTCAGTACTGAGGGAGTGCTGCACTGTCAGAGGATCAGTACTGAGGCAGTGCTGCACTGTCAGAGGCTCAGTACTGAGGGAGTGCTGCACTGTCAGAGGTGAGGACTGAGGGAGGGCTGCACTGTCAGAGGGTCAATACTGAGGGAGTGCTGCACTGTCAGAGGGACAATACTGAGGAGGTGCTGCACTGTCAGAGGGTCAGTGCTCAGGAGGCGCTGAACTGTCAGAGGGTCAGTACTGAGGGAGTGCTGCACTGTCAGAGGGACAGTACTGAGGGAGTGCTGCACTGTCAGAGGGTCAGTGCTGAGGGAGTGCTGCACTGTCAGAGGGTCAGTACTGAGGGAGTGCTGCACTGTGAGATGGTCAGTACTGAGGGAGTGCTGCACTGTCAGAGGGTCAGTACTGAGGGAGTGCTGCACTGTCAGAGGGTCAGTACTGAGGGAATGCTGCACTGTCAGAGGGTAAGTACTGAGGTAGTGCTGCACTGTCAGAGGGTCAGTACTGAGGGAATGCGTCACTGTCAGAGGGTCAGTACTGATGGAGTGCTGCACTGTCAGATGGTCAGTACTGTGGGAGTGCTGCACTGTCAGATGGTCAGTACTGAGGGAGTGCTGCACTGTCAGAGGGTCAGTACTGAGGGAGTGCTGCACTGTCAGAGGGTCAGTACTGAGGGAGTTCTGCACTGTCACTGGGTCAGTACTGAGGGAATGCTGCACTGTCAGAGGGTAAGTACTGAGGGAGTGCTGGACTGTCAGAGGGTCAGTACTGAGGGAGTGCTGCATTGTCAGAGGGTCCATACTGAGGGAGTGCTGCACTGACAGAGGGTCAGTACTGAGGGAGTGCTGCACTGTCAGAGGGTCAGTACTGAGGGGATGCTGCACTGTCAGAGGGTCAGTACTGAGGGAGTGCTGCACTGTCAGGGGGTCAGTACTGAGGGAGTGCTGCACTGTCAGAGGGTCAGTACTGAGGGAGTGCTGCACTGTCAGAGGGTCAGTAGTGAGGGAGTGCTGCACTGTCAGAGGGTCAGTACTGAGGGAGTGCTGCACTGTCAGAGGGTCAGTAGTGAGGGAGTGCTGCACTGTCATAGGGTCAGTACTGAGGGAGTGCTGCACTGTCAGAGGGTCAGTACTGAGGGAGTGCTGCACTGTCAGAGGGTCAGTACTGAGGGAGAGCTGCACTGTCAGAGGGTCAGTACTGAGGGAGTGCTGCACTGTCAGAGGGTCAGTACTGAGGGAGTGCTGCACTGTCAGAGGGTCAGTACTGAGGGAGTGCTGCACTGTCAGAGGGTCAGTACTGAGGGAGAGCTGCACTGTCAGAGGGTCAGTACTGAGGGAGTGCTGCACTGTCAGAAGGTCAGTACTGAGGGAGTGCTGCACTGTCAGAAGGTCAATACTGAGGAAGTGCTGCACTGTCAGAAGGTCAGTACTGAGGGAGTGCTGCACTGTGAGATGGTCAGTACTGAGGCAGTGCTGCACTGTCAGAGGCTCAGTACTGAGGGAGTGCTGCACTGTCAGAGGTGAGGACTGAGGTAGGGCTGCACTGTCAGAGGGTCAATACTGAGGGAGTGCTGCACTGTCAGAGGGACAATACTGAGGAGGTGCTGCACTGTCAGAGGGTCAGTGCTCAGGAGGCGCTGAACTGTCAGAGGGTCAGTACTGAGGGAGTGCTGCACTGTCAGAGGGACAGTACTGAGGGAGTGCTGCACTGTCAGAGGGTCAGTGCTGAGGGAGTGCTGCACTGTCAGAGGGTCAGTGCTGAGGGAGTGCTGCACTGTCAGAGGGTCAGTACTGAGGGAGTGCTGCACTGTGAGATGGTCAGTACTGAGGGAGTGCTGCACTGTCAGAGGGTCAGTACTGAGGGAGTGCTGCACTGTCAGAGGGTCAGTACTGAGGTAATGCTGCACTGTCAGAGGGTAAGTACTGAGGTAGTGCTGCACTGTCAGAGGGTCAGTACTGAGGGAATGCGTCACTGTCAGAGGGTCAGTACTGATGGAGTGCTGCACTGTCAGATGGTCAGTACTGTGGGAGTGCTGCACTGTCAGAGGGTCAGTGCTGAGGGAGTGCTGCACTGTCAGAGGGTCAGTACTGAGGGAGTGCTGCACTGTGAGATGGTCAGTACTGAGGGAGTGCTGCACTGTCAGAGGGTCAGTACTGAGGGAGTGCTGCATGTCAGAGGGTCAGTACTGAGGGAGTGCTGCACTGTCAGAGGGTCAGTACTGAGGGAGTGCTGCACTGTGAGATGGTCAGTGCTCAGGAGGCGCTGCACTGTCAGAGGGTCAGTACTGAGGGAGTGCTGCACTGTCAGAGGGTCAGTACTGAGGGAGTGCTGCACTGTCAGAGCGTCAGTACTGAGGGAGTGCTGCACTGTCAGAGGGTCAGTGCTGAGGAAGTGCTGCACTGTCAGATGGTCAGTACTGAGGGAGCACTGTGCTGTCAGAAGCTCTGTTGGGACTCTGCGCCTTATTGAAGGTGACAGGACAGCTTGTGAGAGCAGTGATGGAAGAGCGTGGCCGAAGGGCCTGTTTCTGCACTGTAGGGTTCTATGCTGGTTCTATATGCAGGGTAGAATAGGTGTAGGGTGATGTGGCGGCCCGGGCTCGTTGGGCCGAAGGGCCTGTTTCCCGTGCTGGATTGTTCTTTGTTCTTTGTTATCCGTACCTAGAGCACTGGTTCAATCTCAGAGGATTGCTTCCATTCCTATGTTCCACTCTTTGGGAAGGATGTGAAGGAGTCGGAGTGAGTGCAGAGGAGATTGGGACGCATGGTTTCAGAGATGAGGAACTTCCGTTATGAGGATAGATTGGAGAGAGTCGGGACTGTTTTCCTGGAGAAGAGAAGACTGAGAGGAGATAGGCTAGTGATGTTCAGGGACATTAAGGAGAACCTGTTTGCTGCTGTCGAGGCCGGGAATCAGAGTTGGTGAATTGGTGAAAGGAGCAATGGACGTGAGGAGAACGTTCTCACCCAGTGAGTGGTTAGAATCATAGAACCATAGAAACCCTTCAGCGCAGAAAGAGGCCCTTCGGCCCATCGAGTCTGCACCAAACACAATCCCACCCAGGCCCTACCCCCATATCCCTACAAATCATACCCACTAATCCCTTTAACGTACACAACTCTGGACACTAAGGGGCAATTTTAGCATGGCCAATCAACCTAACCCACACATCTTTGGACTGTGGGAGGAAACTGGAGCACCCGGAGAAAACCCACGCAGACACGGGTAGAATGAACAAACTCCACACAGATAGTGACCCGAGGCCGGAATTGAACCCAGGTCCCTGGCGCTGTGAGGCAGCAGTGTTAACCAGCTGTGCCAAAGGTGAAATCTGAATCCAATAATCTGGAATTAAAAGTCTCATGAAATCCATTGTTGATTGTTGTAAAGACCATCTGCTTCACCAGTGTCCTTTCAACAAAAACATCACCCCAACTTGAAACCTTCACAGATGTTGCTGCACCTGCTGAATATTTCCACTGTCGTAGAACATTCTGGAAGTTTTTGTATTTTATCCAAGGACCCTGTCCCTTAAAAGGTTAAATTTTAAACAATTAAATTACAGGATGTGGGTGTCGCTGGCTAGGCCAATATTCATCTCCCATCCCTAAATGCCTCTTGAGAAGGTGATGGTGAGCTGCTGCCTTCTTGAATCGTCCGCAGTCCCGGAGGTGTAGGTACACCCACGGTGCTGTTAGGGAGGGAGTAAAAGGGTTTTGACACAGTGACAGTGTGTCTATATGTGCATGTATCTGAACATGTGTGTGTCTATATGTATACATATCTGAACCTGTCTGTGTCTATATGTGTATGGTCTGAGTCTGTGCGTGTTGATATGTGTATGTGTCTGAGTCTGTGTTTGTCTATATGTGTATGTATCTGAACCTGTGTGCCTATATGTATATGTATCTGAACCTGCATGTGTCTCTATGTGTATGTATCTGAACCTGTATGTGTCTATATGTGTATGTATCTGAGCCTGTGTGTCTCTATGTGTGTATGTATCTGAGCCTGTTTGTGTATGTATCTGGGTCTGTGTGTGTCTATATGTGTATGTATCTGGGTCTGTGTGTCTCTATATGTGTACGTATCTGAGTGTGTGTATGTCTATATGTGTACATATCTGACCTTGTGTTTCTCTATATGTGTATACATCTGAGCCTGTGTGTGTGTCTGTATGTGTCTGTATCTGGGTCTGTGTGTGTCTATATGTGTATGTGTCTCAGTCTGTTTGTGTCTATATGTGTGTGCATCTGAGCCTGTGCATGTCAACATGTGTTTGTATCTGGGTCTGTATGTGTCTATATGTGTGTGCATCTGAGCCTGTGCATGTCAACATGTGTTTGTATCTGGGTCTGTATGTGTCTATGTGTTTGTGCATCTGAGCCTGTGTGAGTCTATATGTGTATGTATCTGGGTCTGTGCGTGTCTATATGTGTATGTGTCTGGGTCTATGTGCATCTATGTGTATGGTTCTGTGTGTGCATCTGAGCGTGTGTGTGTCTGTATGTGTATGTACCTGGGTCTGTGTGTGTCTACATGCCTATATATCTGATCCTGTGTTGTCTACATGTGTACATATCTGAGCCTGTATGTGTCCATATGTAAATGTATCTGATCCTATGTTGTCTATATCTACATATCTGAGCCTGTATGTCTACACGCATATATATCTGAGCCTGTGTGTGTGTATATGTGTGAGCCTGTGTATGTATATGTATGCATCTGAGGCTGCGTGTGTATGTTTGTGTGTATCTGAACCTGTGTGTGTCCATATGTGTTAGCCTGTTTATATGTGTGGCTGTGTGTGAGAGTGTGTGTGTGTGTGTGAGAGAGAGAATGTGTGTGAATGTCAGTGTATGAGTGTGAGTGACAGAGTGTGTGAGAACGTGTGTGTTTGTGTGTGAGTGTGTGTGTGTGAGTGTGTGTGAAAACTGTGTGTGTGTGTGAGAGAGAGAGTGTGAGAGTGTGTATGAGACAACGTGTGTGTGAGAGAATGTCAGTGTGAGTTTTTTTTTACTTGTGGGACATGGGCATCCCCTGGCTGGGCCGGTATTTATTGTCCTTCCCTTGTTGCCCTTGGAGGGCAGTTGAGACTCAACCACATTGCTGTGGGTCTGGGTGCTGTAGGCCAGACCAGGTAAGGACGGCAGATTTCCTTCGAATCAGAGGGGGACCAATATCCTGGGGGTAAATTTGCTAAGGTTATGCAGGGAGGTTTAAATTGATTCGGAGGGGGGGTGGGATCCTGAGTAGAGGGGTTGAAAGTGAGGGGGGCATAGATGGGAACTGCAATGCACAGCATCGCAGGGGTGGGATGGAGCAGGGTTTGAAATGCGTATACTTTAATGCGAGGAGTATTCGCAATAAAGTGGATGAACTTGCAGCGTGGATCAGTACCTGGGACTTCGATGTTGTGGCCATTTCAGAGACATGGATAGAGAAGGGTCAGGAATGGATGTTGCAGGTCCCGGGGTACAAATGCTTTAGTCGGAGTAGAGAAGGAGGTAGGAGGGGGGGGTGGGGTAGCATTATTGGTCAGGGATTGTATCACAGTGTCAGAGAGGAAGTTTGATGAGGACTTGTCTGTTGAGGTAGTATGGGCGGAGATTAGAAATAGGAGAGGAGAGGTCACCCTGTTGGGAGTCTTTTATAGACCTCCTAAAGGTTCTAGAGAGGTTGAGGAAAGGATTGCGGAGACGATCCTGGTTAGGAGTGAAAGTAATAGGGTAATTGTTATGGGGGATTTTAACTTTACTAATATTGATTGGAATTGCTCGTTAGAGGGGTCAGTTTTTGTACAATGCATGCAGGAAGGTTTTTTGACTCAGTATGTAGATAGGTCAACTAGAGGTGAGGCTATATTGGATTTGGTGCTGGGAAATGAGCCAGACCAGGTGCTAGACTTGGAAGTTGGGGTGCATTTTGGTGATAGTGACCACAATTCGATTACGTTCACCTTAATGATGGAAAGGGATAGGCATGAACCTCGGGTCAGTAGTTTTACCTGGGGCAAGGGTAATTATGAGGCTATTAGGAGAGAATTAGGAAGCATAGGTTGGACTAGGAAATTACAGGGACTGGGAACGTCTGAAATGTGGAGTTTTTTCAAGGAGCAGCTACTGCGAGTCCGTGATAGGTATGTCCCTGTCAGGCAAGGAGGAATTGTAATGAGGCGGGTAGAATTAGGGACTTTGCGGTGAAGGATCCTCTTGGAGAGAGTGATCATTGTATGGTGGAGTTTCTGGTGCAGATGGAGGAGGAGAAAGTGGGTTCCCAGACATGCGTCCTTTGTTTGAATAGAGGGGAGTATGGTAGGATGAGAGAAGAATTGGCGAATGAGGACTGGGGGAGTGCGTTGGAAGGTAGGTCTGCTGAGGAGCAGTGGAGGATCTTTAAGGAGATCTTTCTTGGTGCTCAGCAGAAATTTATTCTGATGGTTAAAAAGGACAGTAGGAGGAGAGGTAATAAGCCGTGGATAACGAAGGAGGTGAAGGAAAGTGTTAAATTAAAAGCGGAGGAGTTTAGAGTAGCTAAGAGCAGTGGGCGAGAAGAGGATTGGGAAAGGTTTAAATGTCAACAAAGATTGACAAAGAAGTTGATAAAGGAGGGTAGGAGAAGCTATGAGGCTGGGCTAGCACTTAATATAAAAAAGGATAGCAAGAGTTTTTATAAATATATAAAAAGGAAGAGGCTGGCTAAACGTTGGTCCTTTAGAGGATGAGAAAGGGGAGCTAGTGGTAGGGGATGGGGATATGGCTAAGGTCTTGAATAACTTTTTTGTTTCTGTCTTCACGGAGGAGGACGTGAATAATTTGCCGGGTGTTAGCGATGGAAAGGTGGTAGGACTGGAGGGTCTTAATGACATTACTGTTACTAGAGAGGTGGTGCTCGACAGACTGGAGGGGCTGATTGTGGACAAGTCCCCAGGACCGGATGGAATGCATCCGAGGGTTCTGAAAGAAATGGCGGAGGTGATAGTGGATGCATTGGTGGTTATTTTCCAGACGTCGCTGGATTCCGGGGAAGTGCCGGAAGATTGGAAAACGGCTAATGTTACGCCGTTGTTTAAGAAGGGTGCCAGGCAAAAGGCGGGGAATTATAGGCCGGTTAGTTTAACGTCTGTGGTAGGTAAAATGTTAGAATCTGTCATTAAGGAGGAAATAGCGAGGCATCTTGAGGGGAATTGCTTGATAGGGCGGACGCAACACGGTTTCATTAAAGGGAAGTCGTGTCTGACAAATTTACTGGAGTTCTATGAGGATGTGTCGAGGGCAGTGGATGGAGGGGAGCCGGTGGATGTGGTCTTTCTGGATTTTCAGAAGGCGTTTGACAAGGTACCTCACAAGAGGTTATTGCAGACGGTCAGGGGACATGGAGTTGGGGGTAGGGTGTTAGTGTGGATAGAGGATTGGTTGTCAAATAGGAGGCAGAGAGTGGGGGTCAATGGGTGCTATTCGGATTGGCGGTTGGTGACTAGTGGGGGTGCCCCAGGGGTCGGTGCTGGGGCCTCAGCTATTTACCATTTATATAGATGATCTGGAGGAGGGAACCGAGTGCAGGGTGTCGAAATTTGCTGATGACACCAAGATTGGGGGAAAGGCAAATTGTGAGGAGGGTGTGGAGAGTCTGCAGAAGGATCTAGATAGGCTGGGCGAATGGGCCAGGAAATGGCAAATGGAATTTAATGTTGGCAAGTGTGAGGTGGTCCACTTTGGTGGGAATAATGGTAGGAAGGACTATTACTTACGTGGCGAAAAACTGCAGCAGGCGACGGTGCAGAGGGACCTCGGGGTCCTTGTGCATGAGTCGCAAAAACTCAGCTTGCAGGTGCAGCAGGTGGTCAGGAAGGCGAATGGGATGCTGGCCTTCATAGCGAGGGGGATTGAATATAAAAGTAGGGAGGTCTTGCTGCAGCTGTATAGGGCATTGGTGAGGCCGCAGCTGGAGTACTGTGTGCAGTTTTGGGCGCCGCACCTGCGCAAGGATATTTTGGCCCTGGAGGGAGTGCAGAGGAGGTTTACTAGGCTGATACCAGAGTTGAGGGGATTGAGCTATGAGGAGAGGCTGAATAAACTAGGCTTGTACTCATTAGAGTTTAGAAGAATGAGGGGAGATCTCATTGAGACGTATAAGATGATGAATGGGATGGATAGGATAGAGGTGGAGAGACTCTTCCCGCTCAAAAAAGACAGTAGGACTAGGGGGCACAGCCTCAAGATAAAGGGGGGGCGGTTTAGAACAGAGTTGAGGAGGAACTTCTTCACTCAAAGGGTGGTGAATCTCTGGAATTCTCTGCCCGTTGAAGTGGTGGAGGCTGCCTCGCTAAATATTTTTAAGACGCGGGTTGATGGGTTTTTGATAAGAGAAGGGATTAAGGGTTATGGGGAGAGGGCGGGAAGGTGGAACAGAGCCACGACAGATCAGCCATGATCTTATTGAATGGCAGGGCAGGCTCGAAGGGCTGGATGGCCTACTCCTGCTCCTATTTCTTATGTTCTTATGTTATGTTCTTAATTGGTAGGGCTAGGGAACCGTGGTGCACCAAAAAAGTTTTCTCGTTGGTTAAGAGGAAAAAGGAGGCTTATGTTCGGATGAGACATGTGGGCTCAGGTAGTGCATTAGAAAACTTTAGATTGGCTAGGAGGGAGTTGAAGAGTGAGCTAAGAAGGACTAAAAGAGGACATGAGAAGACGTTGGCTGATAGGGTTAAGGAGAATCCTAAGGCGTTCTATAGGTATGTCAAGAACAGAAGGTTGGTTAGGGCAAGATTAGGGCCAGTTATAGACAGCAGAGGGAAGTTGTGTATGGAACCGGAGGAGATTGGAGAGGCATTGAACCAATATTTCTCTTTGGTGTTCACGCAGGGGGACATGGATATAGCTGAGGAGGACACTAGATTGCGGGGGAGTAGAATTGACAGTGTTGTAGTTGATAAGGAGGATGTGCTAAATATTCTGGAGGGTCTGAAAATAGATAAGTCCCCTGGTCCGGATGGGATTTACCCCAGGATTCTCTGGGAGGCAAGAGAAGTGATTGCAGAGCCTCTGGCTCTGATCTTCAGGTCGTCGTTGGCCTCTGGTATAGTACCGGAAGATTGGAGGTTAGCGAATGTTGTCCCATTGCTTAAGAAGGGGAACAGAGACTTCCCCGGGAATTATAGAGCGGTGAGTCTCACTTCTGTTGTGGGCAAGGTTTTAGAAAAAATTATTCGGGACAGGATTTATAGTTATTTGGAGTGTAATGAATTGATTGGAGATAGTCAGCATGGTTTTGTGGCGGGTAGGTCGTGCCTTACTAACCTAATTGAGTTTTTTGATAAAGTGACCAAAGAGGTGGATGGGGGTAAGGCAGTGGACATGGTGTATATGGATTTTAGTAAGGTGTTTGATAAGGTTCACCATGGTAGGCTTCTGCAGAAAATGCAGGTGTATGGGATTGGCTTCTGCAGAAAATGCAGGTGATCTAGGGAATTGGATCAGGAATTGGCTAGCGGATAGGAGGCAGAGGGTGGTGGTTGATGGTAAATATTCATCATGGAGTTCGAGTGGTGTGCCTCAGGGATCTGTTTTGGGGCCACTGCTGTTTGTAATTTTTATTAATGATCTGGATGAGGGTATAGTTGGGTGGATTAGTAAATTTGCTGATGACATCAAAGTCGGAGGTGTGGTAGATAGTGATGAAGGGTGTCATAGTTTGCAGGAAGACTTAGACAGGTTGCAGAGCTGGGCTGAGAGGTGGCGGATGGAGTTTAATGCGGAGAAGTGTGAGGTAATTCACTTTGGTAGGAATAACAGATGTGTCGAGTATAGGGCTAACGGGAGGACTTTGAATAGTGTGGATGAGCAGAGGGATCTAGGTGTATGTGTACATAGATCCCTGAAAGTTGGAATCAAGTAGATAAGGTTGTTAAGAAGGCATACGGTGTCTTGGCGTTTATTGGTAGGGGGATTGAATTTAGGAGTCGCAGCGTCATGTTGCAACTGTACACAACTCTGGTGCGGCCACACTTGGAGTTTTGTGTGCAGTTCTGGTCCCCACATTACAGGAAGGATGTGGAGGCTTTGGAGAAGTTGCAGAGGAGGTTTACCAGGATGTTGCCTGGTATGGAGGGGAGGTCCTATGAGGAGAGGCTGAGGGATTTGGGGTTGTTTTCGCTGGAAAGAAGGAGGCTAAGAGGGGATCTTATTGAAACATATAAGATGATTAGAGGTTTAGATAGGGTGGATAGTGATAGCCTTTTTCCTCTGATGGAGAAATCTAGCACGAGGGGGCATGACTTTAAATTAAGGGGTGGTAGTTATAGCACGGATGTCAGGGGTAGGTTCTTTACCCAGAGGGTGGTGAGGGATTGGAATGCCCTGCCTGCTGCAGTTGTAAATGCACCTAGTTTGGGGGCGTTTAAGAGATCCGTGGATAGGTTTATGGACAAAAAGGGATTGGTTTAGGCTAGTGGGTCATTGTTTTTGTAACTGGTCGGCGCAACATCGTGGGCCGAAGGGCCTGTTCTGCGCTGTAATGTTCTATGTTCTATGTTCCCTAAATGACATTAGTGAACTAGAGGGGTTTTTCCAACAATCGGCAATGGTTTCATGGTTATCAGTAGATTCTTAACTCCAGATTTTTGATATATTGAATTCAAATTCCACCATCTTCCGTGGATCCTCAGATCATTAGTTGAATTTTTGGATTAATAGTCTAGTGATAAAACCACTAGGCCATTGCGTGTGTAAGAGAGAGCGCATGTGTGTGAGAGAGTATGTTTGTGTGTGTGTATGTGAGAGTGTGTGTGTGTATGCATGTGTGTGAGAGAGAGTGTGTGTGTGAGAGGGAGTATGTGTGTGAGAGGGAGTATGTGTGTGAGAGGGAGTATGTGTGTGTGAGAAAGAGTGTGTGTGTGTGAGAGTGTGTGTGTGTGAGAGTGTGTGTGTGTGAGAGTGTGTGTGTGTGAGAGAGTGTGTGTGTGAGAGAGTGTGTGTGTGTGAGAAAGAGTATGTGAGTGTGTGAGAGAGAGTGTGTGAATGTGTGAGAGAGAGTGTGTGTGTGTGTGTGTGAGAAAGAGTATGTGTGTGTGTGTGAGTATGTGTATGTGTGAAAGAGAGTGCGTGTGTGAAAGAGAGTGTGTGTGTGTGAGAGAGAGTGTGTGTGTGTGAGAGAGAGTGTGTGTGTGTGAGAGAGAGTGTGTGTGTGTGAGAGAGAGTATGTGTGTGTGAGAAAGAGTATGTGTGTGTGTATGAGTATGTGTGTGTGAGAAAGAGTATGTGTGTGTGTGTGAGTATGTGTGTGTGTGAAAGAGAGTGTGCGTGTGTGAAAGAGAGTGTGCGTGTGTGAAAGAGAGTGTGTGTGTGTGAGAGAGAGTATGTGTGTGTGAGAAAGAGTATATGTGTGTGTGAGTATGTGTGTGTGAGAGAGAGTATGTGTGTGTGTGAGTATGTGTGTGTGAGAGAGAGTATGTGTGTGTGAGAAAGAGTATGTGTGTGTGAAAGAGAGTGTGTGTGTGTGAGAAAGAGTATGTGTGTGTGAGAAAGAGTATGTGTGTGTGTGTGAGTATGTGTGTGTGTGAGAGAGAATGTGTGTGTGAGAAATAGTATGTGTGTGTGTGAGTATGTGTGTGAGAAAGAGTATGTGTGTGTGTATGTGTGAGTATGTGTGTGTGTGTGAGAGAGAGTGTGTGTGTGTGAGTGTATGTGTGTGCCTGTGAGGTGAAAGAGAGTGTATGTGTGTCTGTGTGAGAGAGAGAGTGAGTGTGTATGATTGTGTGTGTGGGAGAATGTGTGTGCGTGTGTGTGTGTGTGTGTGTGTGAGGTAGAGTGTGTTTGTGTGACAGAGTGTGAGTGCATGCGAGTATGTGTGCGTGAGACTGAATGTGTGATTGTGTGAGAGAATGTGTGTGTGTATGAGTGTGTGTGTGTGTGTGAGATTGTGTGAGTTTGTGAGAGAATGTGTGCATGATTGTGTGTGAGTGACTGTGTGATTGTGAGTGTGTGAGTGAGCAGCTTGCAGGTGCAGCAGGTGGTCAGGAAGGCGAATGGGATGCTGGCCTTCATAGCGAGGGGGATTGAATACAAAAGTAGGGAGGTCTTGCTGCGGCTGTATAGGGCATTGGTGAGGCCGCAGCTGGAGTACTGTGTGCAGTTTTGGGCGCCGCACCTGCGCAAAGATATTTTGGCCTTGGAGGGAGTGCAGAGGAGGTTTACTAGGCTGATACCGGAGTTGAGGGGGTTGAGCTATAAGGAGAGGCTGAATAAACTAGGCTTGTACTCGTTGGAGTTTAGAAGAATGAGGGGAGATCTCATTGAGACGTATAAGATGATGAATGGGATGAATAGGATAAAGGTGGAGAAACTCTTCCCGCTCAAAAAAGACAGTAGGACTAGGGGGCACAGCCTCAAGGTAAAGGGGGGGCGGTTTTAGAACGGAGTTGAGGAGGAACTTCTTCACTCAAAGGCTGGAGAATCTCTGGAATTCTCTACCCGTTGAAGTGGTGGAGGCTGCCTCGCTAAATATTTTCAAGAAGCGGGTTGATGAGTTTTTGATAAGAGAGGGGATTAAGGGTTATGGGGAGAGGGCCGGAATGTGGAACTGAGCCACGACAGATCAGCCATGATCTTATTGAATGGCGGGGCAGGCTTGAAGGGCCAGATGGCCTACTCCTGCTCCTATTTCTTATGTACTTATGTTCTTATCATGTGTATCTGAGAGTTTGGGTGACACTGTGTGTGTGTGTGTGTGTGTGTGTGTGTGAGAGCATGTGTGTGTGAGAGAGTGTTTGTGAATTTGTGTGTATGGTTGTGTGTGTCTATGCAAGTGTGAGTTTGTATGTGCGTATATACCTGTGTGAGAGTGTGAGTGTGAAAGTATGAGTGTGAGAGTGCAAACGTGAGATTGTGTGTGTGTGAGAGAGAGTTTGGGTATTTAGAATAATTATTTTTTCTTATTTAACATTGCATCTTTGCCTCAGTCATTGACCAGTCTGGTTTTATAAGAAACCAATATCGCGCTGTTTATTGAAGAAAGCTGGTTATTGAATGTTTACTCTGAGATTTATAGATAAAGCACAGATTTAGTCATATCTGGAGAATCAGTTAAATATATTAGTCACCTGTGAAGTATTGGAACTAGACACTGCACTCCTCCCATCTCGACAAAACAGCTATTTTTGTACCATGGTGAGTTTGCAACTTACAGGTGGTTACGGAGTAAGAGAGGTGGTTAGATAGAACTTGCCACAAATTTAAGATGGAGTAGTAGAGAGAGAGAGACAAACTGAGAGTTAGAAACTGGAAGATTTTGGATGGAAACACTCACAGGCAAGAAGCCATCGTGAACTCCTTCCTTCCAGCTGGTGTCCATTCACAGAGTGATAGATTAGCAGCCACTCTGTTCTGCCATCCCCCTGTTGACCAAAGAAGTTCTGAATCACCACAAATTTTCCATGGAGCTTGAGGCAGCATCAGCCAATTGTAAGGGAAGCCACCTAGGCAAGACAGCCAATCGGCTTGTTGGCTGCCCAGTGATTGACAGCTGTTGAGATGTCAATCACAACAGGGCAGGTGAGGAGGCTGGCCAATGGCAGGCAACCAGCAAGTTGGCACAACCAATGACAGGAGGTTACCTGGGCAGCCAGGGGTGGAGCCTAGCCAGGTGTGGTGGGGCCCCGAGGCTGAGGTGGGTCAGAGCAGGGAGAGCAATGGCTGTAAACAGGAGCTGGCTGATTTACTGCAGGCAACAGGCTTCCAACTGGGCCTTGGTACTGGCCTTACTGGCAAAGTACGGTGAGTAACTGGTGGATCAGAGTTAGACTGCAACAGGAGCAGCCTGGAGAACGAGAGGCTGAAACAAGAGGGGCAAAAGAAAGAAAGAAAGGAAGGGGGAGGTGTGGAAGAGAGAGAAAAAAAAAGAAAGAAAGAAAGAGGTGAGGGGCGAGAAAGGGAGGGAAAGAAAGAGGTGAGGGGAAAGAGAGTGAGAGGGAGAGAAAAAGAGGTGAATGGGAAGAGAGAGAGAGAAAGAGGTGAGGGGGAAGAGAGAGAGAAAGAGGTGAGGGGGAAGAGAGAAAGAGGTGAGGGGGAAGAGAGAGAGAAAGAGGTGAGGGGGAAGAGAGAAAGAGGTGAGGGGGAAGAGAGAGAGAGAAAGAGGTGAGGGGGAAGAGAGAGAGAGAGAGAAAGAGGTGAGGGGGAAGAGAGAAAGAGGTGAGGGGGAAGAGAGAGAGAAAGAGGTGAGGGGGAAGAGAGAAAGAGGTGAGGGGGAAGAGAGAGAGAGGTGAGGGGGAAGAGAGAGAGAAAGAGGTGAGGGGGAAGAGAGAAAGAGGTGAGGGGGAAGAGAGAGCGAGAAAGAGGTGAGGGGGAAGAGAGAGAGAGAGAGAAAGAGGTGAGGGGGAAGAGAGAGAGAGAGAAAGAGGTGAGGGGGAAGAGAGAGAGAGAAAGGTGAGGGGGAAGAGAGAGAGAGAAAGAGGTGAGGGGGAAGAGAGAGAGAGAAAGAGGTGAGGGGGAAGAGAGAGAGAGAAAGAGGTGAGGGGGAAGAGAGAGAGAGAGAAAGAGGTGAGGGGGAAGAGAGAGAGAAAGAGTTGAGGGGGAAGAGAGAGAGAAAAAGGTGAGGGGGAGAGAGAGAGAGAGAGAAAAAGAGGTGAGGGGGAGAGAGAGAGAGAAAGAGGTGAGGGGGAGAGAGAGAGAGAAAGAGGTGAGGGGGAAGAGAGAAAGAGGTGAGGGGGAAGAGAGAGAGAGAAAGAGGTGAGGGGGAAGAGAGAGAGAGAGAAAGAGGTGAGGGGGAAGAGAGAGAGAAAGAGTTGAGGGGGAAGAGAGAGAGAAAGAGGTGAGGGGGAGAGAGAGAGAGAAAAAGGTGAGGGGGAGAGAGAGAGAGAGAGAAAAAGAGGTGAGGGGGAGAGAGAGAGAGAGAAAGAGGTGAGGGGGAGAGAGAGAGAGAGAAAGAGGTGAGGGGGAGAGAGAGAGAGAAAGAGGTGAGGGGGAGAGAGAGAGAGAGAAAGAGGTGAGGGAGAGAGAGAGAAAGAGGTGAGGGGGAGAGAGAGAGAGAAAAAGAGGTGAGGGGGAAGAGAGAGAGAAAGAGGTGAGGGGGAAGAGAGAGAGAAAGAGGTGAGGGGGAAGAGAGAGAGAAAGAGGTGAGGGGGAAGAGAGAGAGAAAGAGGTGAGGGGGAAGAGAGAGAGAAAGAGGTGCGGGGGAAGAGAGAGAAAGAGGTGAGGGGGAAGAGAGAGAGAGAGAAAGAGGTGAGGGGGAAGAGAGAGAGAGAGAAAGAGGTGAGGGGGAAGAGAGAGAGAGAGAAAGAGGTGAGGGGGAAGAGAGAGAGAAAGAGGTGAGGGGGAAGAGAGAGAGAAAGAGGTGAGGGGGAAGAGAGAGAGAGAGAAAGAGGTGAGGGGGAAGAGAGAGAGGTGAGGGGGATGAGAGAGAGAAAGAGGTGAGGGGGGAGAGAGAGAGAGAAAGAGGTGAGGGGGGAGAGAGAGAGAAAGAGGTGAGGGGGGAGAGAGAGAGAGAGAAAGAGGTGAGGGGGGAGAGAGAGAAAGGTGAGGGGGAAGAGAGAGAGAGAAAGAGGTGAGGGGGAAGAGAGTGAGAGAGAAAGAGGTGAGGGGGAAGAGAGTGAGAGAGAAAGAGGTGAGGGGGAAGAGAGTGAGAGAGAAAGAGGTGAGGGGGAAGAGAGAGAGAGAAAGAGGTGAGGGGGAAGAGAGAAAGAGGTGAGGGGGATGAGAAAGAGAGAGAAATAGGTGAGGGGGGAGAGAGAGAAAGAGGTGAGGGGGGAGAGAGAGAGAGAGAAAGAGGTGAGGGGGGAGAGAGAGAAAGGTGAGGGGGAAGAGAGAGAGAAAGAGGTGAGGGGGAAGAGAGAGAGAGAGAAAGAGGTGAGGGGGAAGAGAGAGAGAGAGAAAGAGGTGAGCGGGGAGAGAGAAAGAGGTGAGGGGGAAGAGAGAAAGAGGTGAGGGGGAAGAGAGAGAGAAAGAGGTGAGAGGGATGAGAGAGAAAGAGGTGAGGGGGAAGAGAGAGAGAGAAAGAGGTGAGGGGGGGAGAGAGAGAGAGAGAAAGGTGAGGGGGAAGAGAGAGAGAGAGAAAGAGGTGAGGGGGAAGAGAGAGAGAGAGAAAGAGGTGAGGGGGTAGAGAGAGAGAGAGAAAGAGGTGAGGGGGTAGAGAGAGAGAGAGAAAGAGGTGAGGGGGGAGAGAGAGAAAGAGGTGAGGGGGAAGAGAGAAAGAGGTGAGGGGGAAGAGAGAGAGAAAGAGGTGAGGGGGAAGAGAGAGAGAAAGAGGTGAGGGGGAAGAGAGAGAGAGAAAGTTGAGGGGGTAGAGAGAGAGAGAAAGTTGAGGGGGAGAAGTGTTGGGAGCAGGAAGGTGCTGGGAGAGTGTTTTGATTTGATGGAGGTGAGAGAGCTGTGATATTGATGTAACATGGAGACTATGACAGAGGGAGGGTCTGTCTGTGACTGCACTGACAGGGAGTCTCACTGACAGGGACTGCATTGAGAATTAACCAGGAGTGTGGCCATCTTCTGATGAGAATGATAGGAAGCGAGAGGTGGATCGAAAGCAAGAGGGAGTTTCGGTGAAACTAAGGAGTGTAGTGAAATCTGGTTCCTGCCTCAGAGAGGGAAAGGTGTGACACAAAAGGAGAAACAAATGCCAGTCTCATTAAAACTATCTCTCTCTGGCTAAGCCAAGTTTCCAACCCGGGAAAGGTTCGGTTCCAGAGAGAGATAGAGGAAGGGGCTGGGAGAGAGGACCTGGATCAAGGGAGAGAAAGGAAGGGGGAAGAGAGACAGATGGGTTTTGAAGGCAGGCGTCACACAGAGACTCGGGGGTTGAGGAAGTTGCCAGAATAAAAGAAAATCTGTGTGCATCTCCCTCTCTCACTATGTCTCCGCTGTCCCATTACACCCCTCTGCCCTTACATCTCCCTCTGTGCTTAAATAGTTTATGTTCCACTATCGGAGTCTGTTTACCAAAGGTCATGTTTAATTGTGTGACACAATTCGGCTTATCAATGTTCAACAAATACAGACTAAAAGCAGCAAGTACATATTAACAAACACATTCCTCATCTCCGTGTATTACAGCAGCCGAGACAGAACCGAGACAGAATCGCACAATGTGACATATTTATATAGGGACAGTGTAGAGAGAGATTTATTCTGTATCTAACTCCGTGCTGTATCTGCCCTGGGAGTGTTTGATGGGGACAGTGTAGAGAGAGATTTACTCTGTATCTAACCCCGTGCTGTATCTGTCCTGGGAGTGTTTGATGGGGACAGGGTAGAGGGAGATTTACTCTGTATCTAACTCCGTGCTGTATCTGTCCTGGGAGTGTTTGATGGGGACAGGGTAGAGGGAGATTTACTCTGTATCTAACTCCGTGCTGTATCTGTCCTGGGAGTGTTTGATGGGGACAGGGTAGAGGGAGCTTTACTCTTATTGTGTTAATTTAATTTTGTTTATGTCTGTGGTTTATATTCACCAAAAGCTGACTCATTACATCAGCAAAAATTGAGCAACAAGTTAGCACAGATCGTCATCTATCTTAATTCTGTCTCATCTCCCGCACTGTGCCTGTGTACAGATATCTCCCTGAGAGACACCGGTCAGGGTACAGAAATCTCCCTGAGAGAGAGGAACTGAGAGACACCAGTCAGTGTACAGATATCTCCCTGAGAGAGAGAGAGAGAGAGAGGAACTGAGAGACACCAGTCAGTGTACAGATATCTCCCTGAGAGAGAGGAACTGAGAGACACCAGTCAGTGTAGATATCCCCCTGAGAGAGAGGAACTGAAAGACACCAGTCAGTGTACAAATATCCCCCTGAGAGAGAGGGACTGAGAGACACCAGTCAGTGTACAGATATCCCCCTGAGAGAGAGGGACTGAGAGACACCAGTCAGTGTACAGATATCCCCCTGAGAGAGGGACTGAGAGACACCACTCAGTGTACAGATATCACCCTGAGAGAGAGGGACTGAGAGACACCAGTCAGTGTACAGATATCACACTGAGAGAGAGGGACTGAGAGACACCAGTCAGTGTACAGATATCTCCCTGAGAGAGAGGGACTGAGAGACACCAGTCAGTGTACAGATATCCCCCTGAGAGAGAGGGACTGAGAGACACCAGTCAGTGTACAGATATCCCCCTGAGAGAGGGACTGAGAGACACCACTCAGTGTACAGATATCACCCTGAGAGAGAGGGACTGAGAGACACCAGTCAGTGTACAGATATCACACTGAGAGAGAGGGACTGAGAGACACCAGTCAGTGTACAGATATCTCCCTGAGAGAGAGGGACTGAGAGACACCAGTCAGTGTACAGATATCTCCCTGAGAGAGGGACTAAGAGACACCAGTCAGTGTACAGATATCTCCCTGACAGAGAGAGAGACTGAGAGATACCAGTCAGTGTAGAGATATCTCCCTGAGAGAGAGGGACTGAGAGACACCAGTCAGTGTACAGATATCTCCCTGAGAGAGAGAGACTGAGACACCAGTCAGTGTACAGATATCTCCCTGAGAGACACCAGTCAGTGTACAGATATCTCCCTGAGAGAGATGGACTGAGAGACACCAGTCAGTGTACAGATATCTCCCTGAGAGAGAGAGACTGAGACACCAGTCAGTGTACAGATATCTCCCTGAGAGACACCAGTCAGTGTACAGATATCTCCCTGAGAGACACCAGTCAGTGTACAGATATCTCCCTGAGAGACACCAGTCAGGGTACAGATATCTTCCTGAGAGAGAGGGACTGAGAGACACCAGTCAGTGTACAGATATCCCCCTGAGAGAGAGGGACTGAGAGACACCAGTCAGTGTACAGATATCTCCCTGAGAGACACCAGTCAGTGTACAGATATCTCCCTGAGAGAGAGGGACTGAGAGACACCAGTCAGTGTACAGATATCCCCCTGAGAGAGAGAGACTGAGAGACATCAGTCAGTGTACAGATATCTCCCTGAGAGAGAGAGACTGAGAGACACCAGTCAGTGTACAGATATCTTCCTGAGAAAGAGGGGCTGAGAGACACCAGTCAGTGTACAGATATCTCCCTGAGAGACACCAGTCAGGGTACAGATATCTTCCTGAGAGAGAGGGGCTGAGAGACACCAGTCAGTGTACAGATATCTCCCTGAGAGAGAGGGACTGAGAGACACCAGTCAGCGTACTGTTGTAAAAATCAAATCAGCCGGTTTTAACCCTTATACAGTGGACAAATAACTTTGAGTAGACATCTTATTAGTACAAACAATATTTATTTAAACCCACACAATTAATAATCACCCACCCGACCAACAATAAGTTATCTTACAGAAAATACTAGAATGCAAGTACAATCCAAGACCTTGACTTAACTGTGTGTGACTGACAAATACCCAAACAGATACTGGCCTTTATCTGTGTGCTGGTCTTGGTAGCTGTCTGTGTAGTTTGGTCCTTTGCTCTGGTCTGGCATTCTGGCTGTAGTCTCGCTTTCTTCCTTCTCGGGTGTGGTGGCTCTCCTCTTGCTGGCGATGTTCACCATTGTTGTAGCTCGTTCGTGGGATCAGAGAGAGAGAGATTCCTGGTTGTGCAGCATCCTTTATACCCCATTTGGTTTCACGCCCGTTTTCTGGCCATTGCCAATCAATCGATCAGGACTTGATCACCCTGATCGATAAGAATCCAATCAGGTGCTACCACACTGATCTCTGGGTGTGTCCCCGGTGGCCATGCCTGTAGGTGTTGTAGGCACATAGGCCACATACCTTCCTCCTAAATAAGGATTCACGGTGCCTTTACGTCTGGCACACAACCCAGTGTGATCAGAAAGTCTCTTTCATCCTGGAGATGGCCCATATCCTGTGTATTCACTCATCAGGATTGTAGCCTGTTTGTCTCTGTCTTTAAACTGCAGCCTGTCAGTTTAGTTTCTTGCTCAGTTATCCCAGAGTGCTTTACAGAACGCCATTTTAGTTGGCCTGTTTGGCTACATTCCCCCCTTTGATCCTGAACGCAAAGCGTGATGGATCACAAATTCAGGACCAATATCTGTCAGGAATTCCCCAGTCACTCAACAGTCAAGCAAGGCCCAGGTATTGACATGTACAGTAATAATGCATTCCTACAACATATTCCAGAAGCTACAGACAACAACAGTCTACAATACAAATACAAACAACCACATATTCTAAACCCCATTATTAGCATCACAAATGGTTTATTTGTTCCCCTTTTAAGCATTTTACTCTTGTAACCCCTAGTATACCCCTACTAGGAAAATCCTGTCATCTGTTGTAGTCATTGACACTCTCCAGAGCCCTTAACTTTTCAGAAAAATTAACTCCCAACTTGTTAGCATTTACATACATTGAACTGAACAATGTGAACATGAAGATTACCACAGATAACATTTACTCAGTATACAAATGTCACAAAACAAACAGATATTACTTTGTAAAACTTTCTCACATTCAAATGGTTACATCATAAACTGAGAATATGTTTCAATGCATCCTTCTTTGAAACACAAACTCATTCAGACTCTCTTTCCATTACCCTTTATTTGTCAAACTTATTTATCTCTTTAAAATTTAAGCAACTTCCCATTTATAAGTTGGTTATTTTGTGTACTCAATTTGTTCTATCAATTAAATGTCACAAACTATAATGCTTAAGTGTAACCAATCACTTTAGTTTGAAAGTTAATAGTGAGAAAATCTGAATGAGCCAAACTCTTCAAGTCTCAGTTATCACTAGGTTGTGACAAACAATCTTGCTCGTCTTGAAGTTGCTGGGCTTGTTATTCATCAGCCATCTATTTAAAACAAAACACACAAGATACATTTGGCTTGGAGCCAAATGAATTAATTTGGTCTCAAAAACTGTCAAATTAAAACAAAAATAAAATTTAGAACCTCCAATATATATATTTAATTGCCGGATTAGGAACAGAAGATGGTGAAATCTCTATCGATTAAGAAAACCCAAGAAATAATACATTCCGATGTGATGATGTCACGATTTCTTCAAGACAAAGGAAAGAGCACATAGTTCCCTCCAAGGTTTAAATCCTTAACAAAATTCAAACTCAGGATTATTCAAAATTCAAATTGGTTATTTCAAACTTCAATTTATGTTCTTTGATTTTGAAATTTCAATTTACTTTCCAAACGTTGTGTTCAAAGTAACATCCCACATTTATTCTATACCTTTTAAGCACAATCATGGCCATTGATTATATTCAAAAGGCTAAGAAAATTCCAAAAATTTATTTCAATTTAATCCAATCCAATTTCCAATTTGTATTTAAAATCTGTATCAAACTCACTGTTGTAAAATCACAATTAGGGGAAGAACATTAACACATTAAATAAACAACAAAACAAAAACATTGATACAACTAATTTACCAAACACACACAGACATACATGGAAGCTTCCAACATTCATTCCACATTATCTTTCATTCAAATCCAACATTTTAAACTGGGACGAAAATAAAACATTGAAAGAAAATAAAGAAAATAGATTAAGACAGTCGTCTTCATTCTTCTTTCTACCAAACTGTAATTAAACTCAAAAACAGAAGTAAATTCAAGAAATCTTATACATAAATTTAACAGTTTTAACACTTCCTCAGCCCCTTTGTAGTTAAACCAAAGTGTCATGGGGTTGAGTGGGGTGAGGAATTTGCAGAATGTGAAAATAAAATGTCAATTGGGTGATGCGTGGAGTGGACGGATAAAGCTATTTACAATCTGGACCGTGATGTCCTGGTTCTTCCTGAGTGTACATGGGCAGGCTTTGGCTGCCAGGTACTATCCCTGGTAGTGAGCGCCGGGTCAAACCGTTCTGGGAGTCCTGGTACCAGGGGTGCCGTAGGGGGTAAGGTTTGTGGGTTCCCCATCCTTTTCGTCGGGGTGCCCGGGCCATGGTTTTATTCCTGAAGCTGGAGCGGAGCGGAGACCGTGGGTGTATCTGTTGGTCCTGGGGATACTGGGTGGGGGTTGTAGCTGCTTGTCGGGCCGGTCCTGCGAGAGATCTGGGTTGGGGTCCATCGTCAGAACCTCTGAGATGGTCGTGTGGGGTAGTTGGGTGGTGCCCTACAGTCCCGGGCAAAATGGTTGGGTTGCCCACAGGTGTAACACTGTACTTGTGGACGTGGGCCTCTGGGCTCAGCTCTATATCGTTCTCGGTGTCGGGGGTTGGGCCTATGTTCTGTGTGGCCTCGTGGTCCCCTGTGTCGGTGATCAGCAGGGTTGTATGGGTGTGCAGGGTTTGCTGGTCCTCTGAAACTTGGTGCTCTACAATCTCGGGCAAAGTGTCCCGACTGCCCATAATTAAAACATGTCCCTCTATCTCTCCCTGGGGCTGCTGTGTAAGGTAGACGTGTACCTCTCTGGTATTGGTGATTCCCTCTAGCTTTGTTTCTCCATACTGGGCCCTGACTAGCCCTCATCGGAAGCATTTTTGCCTCCTTTCCTGACCGTGACGTTGGGGCTCCCTGAACTTCCTGTTCCCAGATTCGAGCTAAGCGTCGGAGAACCCACGCTTCATTGTGTGTGGTTTCTGCAGGGTCAAAATTAGCACAGGCTTTCTTACCTTCCTCTGTAACATGCGACACTAATGTCCGAGCCCATTTGGATGAATCAGCTTCATTTAATCTAGTCCGATCTAATTCCCCATATACTCCTGTGAAGTGGATCCACAAACGACTGGCAAAGGCAGTCGGATGTTCCCCTTTCCTCTGTCTGCATTTATTTAACCCATCTACAGGATCCCCTTTATTAAATCCTATCGCAGTCAATATCGCTTCCTTCATTTCGTTTAATGTTCCTTCCCCAACATTTTGAGGGGCTGGCAGGGCAGACCGTACACACTTGCTTAAGCACATGACTATCAGCTTCACCTCCTCTCTCTCATCCAGCCCATGCATTATCTTTTGCTGCCTAACATCCTCAAAGAAACTGTATGGGTCAGCCGATGGCTCAAAAGTTGTGATTTTATTTGCAATCTCAGCCAATTGTGCCACTGTAAATGGAGTCGTGTACGTAACAGCTGAGTCCTGACCCCCTCCTGTCCGACGTTCAGTCGTCACAGGGTACATTGGTACTGGAGGTAAATCTGGGGGTGCTGTGTGTATGACCTCCCCTGGGAAAGATGGTGGTGGACCCCAACACTCGGTTTGCATAACATAAAGTCTAGCATTCTCCTTCAATTCTCCCCAGTCTGCACTCTCTATCCCCTTTTCCTCTTCTGTCCCAAAGGCACACATAAATCCATTTTGAACTGATAATAGGGATTCCAGCCTTGAGATTTCTCGTTGGCATTTTGAGTGGTCAGCAGTTGCCTGTCTCTGTTCTTTACTGGCTTGGTGTAGAGCCTTTATAGCAGCCTGCAGATCAGTGCACTTAGCTTCCAATCGTGCTACTGCCTGCTCAGCTTCGTCTCTGGCCAAGACAGCACGCTGGGCATCTTGGTAGGCTCTCTCATATTGGGTTTGGAAATTACCCAGATGTAATAAATTTGCCTGGTTAGTTCGCCTTAATTCATCTATCTGTCTGTCCTTTTCGGCTTTTATCTGTTCTATCCTCTCCTGCTGCTGTTCCTTTAGTTTCTTGATCTCCTCCTCCTGATCCTCCTGTGCCTGTTTTGATTCCTCCAGTGCCTTACGTATCTCTCTGTCCTTTTCAGCTTTTATCTGTTCTATCCTCTCCTGCTGCTGTTCCTTTAGTTTCTTGATCTCCTCCTCCTGATCCTCCTGTGCCTGTTTTGATTCCTCCAGTGCCTTACGTATCTCTCTGTCCTTTTCGGCTTTTATCTGTTCTATCCTCTCCTGCTGCTGTTCCATTAGTCTCTTGATCTCCTCCTCCTTTTTCACCTGTGCCTGTTTTGATTCCTCCAGTTCCTTACGAACTGTGTTTAACTCCTTTTCTGTACCTAGCAGCTGTCCGAAGCAGCTCACAATAGCAATCTGTTTCTCATATTTGTTTGCCCGTTTTCCCTGAACTTTCCTTAGATCATCCCAATACTTCTGCCCTAGGGATCCCGGTCCCGTCTCAGTATTGGCACAAGATTCTGCCCATAGGGGCCACCCTTTCTTCTTAATATATTCCCTGATTTTTTTCCCATATGGGACACTTCTCTGGCTCTATACTGTTTCCTGCCATTCTATATTTAATGACAAGGGGTAGGGAGGTGATCGGACTGCGGGTACGGCTTTACACTATGTTCCGGTCCTAATCCCTCTGGGTTCTAATACAAACCTACAGAGTTTACCCTATCCTCCTTGTTAGTAACAATACATGCACAATAAACAATTTCCCGAAAGCAGTTATTTGTCCAGTAAGGAGTTTACACCTGTCGGCTCTGAGTTTTAAATAACCATTCAATTTAAAGTCTGTGGGGTTCGATATCGGAGCAACAAAGTTACTTCTTATCGATGCCCACCCAGGGACGCCAAATGTTGTAAAAATCAAATCAGCCGGTTTTAACCCTTATAACAGTGGACAAATAACTTTGAGTAGACATCTTATTAGTACAAACAATATTTATTTAAACCCCCACAATTAATAATCACCCACCCGACCAACAATAAGTTATCTTACAGAAAATACTAGAATGCAAGTACAATCCAAGACCTTGACTTAACTGTGTGTGACTGACAAATACCCAAACAGATACTGGCCTTTATCTGTGTGCTGGTCTTGGTAGCTGTCTGTGTAGTTTGGTCCTTTGCTCTGGTCTGACATTCTGGCTGTAGTCTCTCTTTCTTCCTTCTCGGGTGTGGTGGCTCTCCTCTTGCTGGCGATGTTCACCATTGTTGTAGCTCGTTCGTGGGATCAGAGAGAGAGAGATTCCTGGTTGTGCAGCATCCTTTATACCCCATTTGGTTTCACGCCCTTTTTCTGGCCATTGCCAATCAATCGATCAGGACTTGATCACCCTGATCGATAAGAATCCAATCAGGTGCTACCACACTGATCTCTAACTCTCCATTCACTTGACAAAGAGGCAGCCCCCTCGAAAGCTTGTGAGAATATTATCAAATAAATCGGTTGGACTAAAACCTGGTGTTGTCAGACTTTTTACTGTGTCCCCGGTGGCCATGCCTGTAGGTGTTGTAGGCACAAAGGTCACATACCTTCCTCCTAAATAAGGATTCACGGTGCCTTTACGTCTGGCACACAACCCAGTGTGATCAGAAAGTCTCTTTCATCCTGGAGATGGCCCATATCCTGTGTATTCACTCATCAGGATTGTAGCCTGTTTGTCTCTGTCTTTAAACTGCAGCCTGTCAGTTTAGTTTCTTGCGCAGTTATCCCAGAGTGCTTTACAGAACGCCATTTTAGTTGGCCTGTTTGGCTACAGTACAGATATCCCCCTGAGAGAGAGGGACTGAGAGACACCAGTCAGTGTACAGATATCTCCCTGAGAGAGAGAGACTGAGAGACACCAGTCAGTGTACAGATATCTTCCTGAGAGAGAGAGACTGAGAGATACCAGTCAGTGTACAGATATCTCCCTGAGAGAGAGAGACTGAGAGACACCAGTCAGTGTACAGATATCTCCCTGAGAGAGAGAGACTGAGAGATACCAGTCAGTGTACAGATATCTTCCTGAGAGAGAGGGACTGAGAGACACCAGTCAGTGTACAGATATCTCCCTGAGAGAGAGAGACTGAGAGACACCAGTCAGTGTACAGATATCTCCCTGAGAGAGAGAGACTGAGAGATACCAGTCAGTGTATAGATATCTTCCTGAGAGAGAGGGACTGAGAGACACCAGTCAGTGTACAGATATCTCCCTGAGAGAGAGGGACTGAGAGACACCAGTCAGTGTACAGATATCTCCGTGAGTGACACCAGTCAGGGTACAGATATCTTCCTGAGAGAGAGGGACTGAGAGACACCAGTCAGTGTACAGATATCTCCCTGAGAGACACCAGTCAGTGTACAGATATCTCCCTGAGAGAGAGACTGAGAGACACCAGTCAGTGTACAGATATCACCCTGAGAGAGAGGGACTGAGTGACACCAGTCAGTGTACAGATATCACCCTGAGAGAGAGGGACTGAGAGACACCAGTCACGGTACAGATATCTCCCTGATAGAGAGGGACTGAGAGACACCAGTCAGTGTACAGATATCTCCCTGAGAGGGACTGAGAGACACCAGTCAGTTTACAGATATCACCCTGAGAGAGAGGGACTGAGAGACACCAGTCAGTGTACAGAGATCTCCCTGAGAGAGCGAGACAGAGAGACACCAGTTAGTGTACAGATATCCCCCTGAGAGAGAGGGAATGAGAGACACCAGTCAGTGTACAGAGATCTCCCTGAGAGAGCAAGACAGAGAGACACCAGTCAGTGTACAGATATCTCCCTGAGAGACACCAGTCAGTGTACAGATATCTCCCTGAGAGACACCAGTCAGTGTACAGATATCTCCCTGAGAGACACCAGTCAGTGTACAGATATCTCCCTGAGAGACACCAGTCAGTGTACAGATATCTCCCTGAGAGACACCAGTCAGTGTACAGATATCTCCCTGAGAGACACCAGTCAGGGTACAGATATCTTCCTGAGAGAGAGGGACTGAGAGACACCAGTCAGTGTACAGATATCTCCTGAGAGAGAGGGGCTGAGAGACACCAGTCAGTGTACAGATATCACCCTGAGAGACACCAGTCAGTGTACAGATATCACCCCGAGAGAGAGGGACTGAGAGACACCAGTCAGTGTACAGATATCTCCCTGAGAGAGAGGGACTGAGAGACACCAGTCAGTGTACAGATATCACCCTGAGGGAGAGGGACTGAGAGACACCAGTCAGTGTAGAGATATCTCCCTGAGAGAGAGGGACTGAGAGACACCAGTCAGTGTACAGATATCTCCCTGAGAAAGGGGGACTGAGAGACACCAGTCAGTGTACAGATATCTCCCTGAGAGAGCGGGACTGAGAGACACCAGTCAGTGTACAGATATCTCCCTGAGAGAGAGAGCCTGAGAGACACCAGTCAGTGTACAGATATCTCTCTGAGAGAGAGGGACTGAGAGACACCAGTCAGTGTACAGATATCTCCCTGAGAGAGAGAATGAGAGACACCAGGCAATGTACAGATATCTCCCTGAGAGAGAGGGACTGAGAGACACCAGTCAGTGTACAGATCTCTCCCTGAGAGAGAGGGGCTGAGAGACACCAGTCAGTGTACAGATATCTCCCTGAGAGAGAGGGACTGAGAGACACCAGTCAGTGCACAGATATCTCTCTGAGAGAGAGGGGCTGAGAGACACCAGTCAGTGTACAGATATCTTCCTGAGAGAGAGGGACTGAGAGACACCAGTCAGTGTGCAGATAGATGAGGGTCCTGTATCTTACCATCTTTTTAATGTATTATATATTTTCCACAGCCTTGGTGACGGAGTCTTTTACAGTGATCACCGATACTCCACAAGTAGTTGTGAAGAAGGGAGCAGGTAAGCATAATGGTGTTTTATTGAGTGTTTCGGTTGCGATGAGAAGCAATGCTTGTGACCTTAAGAGCAATAGCTGCTTGAGACGGTTAGGTAGCAAGGCTGGTCGTGGGGTAACACGGCTCTCTGATGTGAAATGGTCTGTCGTCTTCTCCACCCCCCCAAGTCCACCTCTCCCCCGGTCTGCCATTCCCCCACCCCCACTCCCCAGTCTGCCTCTTTCCCATATTTGCCACTCCAGGTGCTTTCCTGGTTCTAACCAATGGCTGAGACCTCCTGCAGCCCCTACAACCCTCCCTATCTCTGTAACCTCCTCCAGTCCCTACAACCCTCCCTATCTCTGTAACCTCCTCCAGCCCTTACAATCTTCCCTATCTCTGTAACCTCCTCCAGTCCCTACAACCCTCCCTATCTCTGTAACCTCCTCCAGCCCCTACAATCTTCCCTATCTCTGTAACCTCCTCCAGCCCCTACAATCTTCCCTATCTCTGTAACCATCTCCAGCCCCTACAACCCTCCCTATCTCTGTAACCTCCTCCAGTCCCTACAACCCTCCCTATCTCTGTAACCTCCTCCAGCCCCTACAATCTTCCCTATCTCTGTAACCATCTCCAGCCCCGACTACCCTCCCTATCTCTGTAACCTCCTCCAGTCTCTACAACCCTCCCTATCTCTGTAACCTCCTCCAGCCCCTACAACCCTCCCTATCTCTGTAACCATCTCCAGCCCCTACAATCCCCCCCTGTGTATGTAGCCATCCTGCCAACCAGAAAAAAAACATTTCAATGCTAATCCTCTGGTTTCAGTCTTCTATCCATCTCCATACGTTGCCCCTAACACCGTGAGCTTGCATTTACCACAATAACATTTGAGGCACCTTATGAAAGTACAGTATATCCATCGATTCTGCTTTATCTACAGTGTGTGACTCCTTAAGTACGCCAATAATTTCCCTTCAAAACCTTTCCAATTACCTTGAGTGTCTCTCTGCACCCAGCTATAACCTCCTTAATTGTTGATTCTAACTCCTTCCCCAATATCTGCTACCTGGCCTACTCTGTAGTTTATCTCCCTCCCCATTTTGAACAGAGGAATTTTATATTTTGTTACATTCCAGTCTGATGGAACTTTCCCAGAATCTGGCAAAATTTGGAAAAGTGCCACCAATGCACCCACCTCATGACTCACCTCCTCAAAGGCCCAGGATGGAGTCCATCGGGATCTGGGACTTGTCGGCTTCCAGCTCCATCAGTTTGCTCAGTGCTGCTTCCCCAGTGACTGTAACTTGACCACCCTCCCCTCTGCCTCCCGATTATATTACCATTGCTGGAATGTTTGTTGTGCCTTCTATGGTGGGGACACTAAAACTGGGGTGACCCCAGGCCAGTGAGGCGGTGGGGGGGGGGGGGGGGGGGGGGGGGGCATCCCAGTCCATGAGTGAATAATGCAAAGTAACACTCTTTAAACCACCTCCAACGTGGCTGACACCTCGGTCTCTTTCCTGTTTCTGACATCTGTTGCCCGATGTTCTCGGACACTGTTCTCTATTCTAGAGTTCATAGAATAGCAGAATCCCTACGGTGCAGAAGGAGGCCATTCAGCCCATTGAGTATCCATTGACAACAATCCCACCCAGGCCCTTTCCCAATAATCCCACATATTTACCCGAGCCCCCCCCCCCGACTAAGGGACAATTTAACATGGCCAATCAACCTTAACCCTCACGTCTTAGGACTGAGGGAGGAAGCCCACACAGACACGGGGAGAACATGCAGACTCTGCACAGACAGTGACCCAAGGCTGGAATTGAACCCGGGCCCCTGGTGCTGATACAGCAATGCTGACGACTGTGGCACTGTGTGGTGTTGGGTGGGTAAAGCAAAGAGGGGGGTTGAGGCTAAAGTCTCTCTCACTGTGGGTTTGGTGGTGGCGACATTGGGAGCATCCCAGGTTTTAAAACAATTCTTTTTCTCTCCCCCCCCCCCCACACACACACACACAGCTGCTGACCTCCATTGCCAGTACTCAGCAGATTTTGGAGAACCTCGTGTGGAGTGGAAGTACTTCCGAGCGGATGGGTCCAACTGGTACGTGTATTACGACGGGAAGGTTACAGGTGAGCCAATTTCCTGGGCAGTGTGGGTACTCTGGGCCACGGCAGGTTGGTGCCACATTCCTTCCCCCACCCCCATCTCCGAACTGTAACCCTCCGTCTCTCTCCTGCAGACAACTACAAAGACCGAGTTGAATTCACGAATCGCGCTCTCCAATTCAAGATAACTGTTCCCGCTGACGACGGAAACTATTTCTGTCAGGTGACTGGAGGAGGCGGATCTCACGCTGGGGAAGCCAAAGTCACCCTTGTGGTCCAGGGTAGGTGAAGGACAAGGAGGGGGAAGAGGGAGGGGGGGAGGGGGAAGAGGGAGGGGGGGAGGGGGAAGAGGGAGGGGGGGAGGGGGAAGAGGGAGGGGGGGAGGGGGAAGAGGGAGGGGGGGAGGGGGGGAGGGGGAAGAGGGAGGGGGGGAGGGGGGGGAGGGGGAAGAGGGAGGGGGGGAGGGGGAAGGGGGGGGGGAGGGGGGGAGGGGGAAGAGGGAGGGGGGAGGGGGAAGAGGGAGGGGGGAGGGGAAAGAGGGAGGGGGGAGGGGGAAGAGGGAGGGGGGGAGGGGGAAGGGGGGGGGGAGGGGGAAGAGGGAGGGGGGGAGGGGGAAGAGGGAGGGGGGAGGGGGAAGAGGGAGGGGGGGAGGGGAAAGGGGGAGGGGGGGAGGGGGAAGGGAGGGGGGAGGGGAAAGAGGGAGGGGGGGAGGGGGAAGAGGCAGGGGGGGAGGGGGAAGAGGGAGGGGGGGAGGGGGAAGAGGGAGGGGGGGAGGGGAAAGAGGCAGGGGGGGAGGGGGAAGAGGGAGGGGGGGAGGGGGAAGAGGGAGGGGGGGAGGGGAAAGAGGGAGGGGGGGAGGGGGAAGGGGAAGGGGGAGGGGGAAGAGGGAGGGGGGAGGGGGAAGAGGGAGGGGGGGAGGGGGAAGAGGGAGGGGGGGAGGGGAAGAGGGAGGGGGGGGGGGAAGAGGGAGGGGGGGAGGGGGAAGAGGGAGGGGGGGAGGGGGAAGAGGGAGGGGGGAGGGGAAAGAGGGAGGGGGGGAGGGGGAAGAGGCAGGGGGGGAGGGGGAAGAGGGAGGGGGGGAGGGGGAAGAGGGAGGGGGGGAGGGGAAAGAGGCAGGGGGGGAGGGGGAAGAGGGAGGGGGGGAGGGGGAAGAGGGAGGGGGGGAGGGGAAAGAGGGAGGGGGGGAGGGGGAAGGGGAAGGGGGAGGGGGAAGAGGGAGGGGGGAGGGGGAAGAGGGAGGGGGGGAGGGGGAAGAGGGAGGGGGGGAGGGGGAAGAGGGAGGGGGGAGGGGGAAGAGGGAGGGGGGGAGGGGGAAGAGGGAGGGGGGAGGGGGAAGAGGGAGGGGGGAGGGGAAAGAGGGAGGGGGGGAGGGGGAAGAGGCAGGGGGGGAGGGGGAAGAGGGAGGGGGGGAGGGGGAAGAGGGAGGGGGGGAGGGGGAAGAGGGAGGGGGGGAGGGGGAAGAGGGAGGGGGGGAGGGGAAAGAGGCAGGGGGGGAGGGGGAAGAGGGAGGGGGGGAGGGGGAAGAGGGAGGGGGGGAGGGGAAAGAGGGAGGGGGGGAGGGGAAAGAGGGAGGGGGGAAGGGAAAGAGGCAGGGGGGAGGGGGAAGAGGGAGGGGGGGAGGGGGAAGAGGGAGGGGGGGAGGGGGAAGAGGGAGGGGGGGAGGGGGAAGAGGGAGGGGGGGAGGGGGAAGAGGGAGGGGGGGAGGGGAAAGAGGGAGGGGGGAAGGGGAAAGAGGAGGGGGGAAGGGGGAGGGGGGGAGGGGAAAGAGGCAGGGGGGGAGGGGGAAGAGGGAGGGGGGGAGGGGAAAGAGGGAGGGGGGGAGGGGAAAGAGGGGGGGGGGAGGGGAAAGAGGGAGGGGGGGAGGGGAAAGAGGGAGGGGGGGAGGGGAAAGAGGCAGGGGGGAGGAGGGGAAAGAGGCAGGGGGGAGGGGGGGGAAAGAGGCAGGGGGGAGGGGGGGGGAGGGGAAAGAGGCGGGGGGAGGGGAAAGAGGGAGGGGGGGAGGGGAAACAGGGAGGGGGGGAGGGGAAAGAGGCAGGGGGGGAGGGGAAAGAGGCAGGGGGGGAGGGGAAAGAGGCAGGGGGGAGGGGAAAGAGGCGGGGGGAGGGGAAAGAGGCAGGGGGGGAGGGGAAAGAGGCAGGGGGGGAGGGGAAAGAGGCAGGGGGGGAGGGGAAAGAGGCAGGGGGAGGGGAAAGAGGCAGGGGGAGGGGAAAGAGGCAGGGGGAGGGGAAAGAGGCAGGGGGAGGGGAAAGAGGCAGGGGGATGGGAAAGAGGCAGGGGGGGAGGGGAAAGAGGCAGGGGGGAGGGGGGGGAGGGGAAAGAGGCGGGGGGGGGGGGAAAGAGGCAAGGGGGGAGGGGAAAGAGGCAGGGGGGAGGGGAAAGAGGGAGGGGGGAGGGGAAAGAGGCAGGGGGGAGGGGGAAAGAGGCAGGGGGGGAGGGGAAAGAGGCAGGGGGGGAGGGGAAAGAGGCAGGGGGGGAGGGGAAAGAGGCAGGGGGGGAGGGGAAAGAGGCAGGGGGGGAGGGGAAAGAGGCAGGGGGGAGGGGAAAGAGGGAGGGGGGAGGGGAAAGAGGGAGGGGGGAGGGGAAAGAGGCAGGGGGGAGGGGGAAAGAGGCAGGGGGGAGGGGGAAAGAGGCAGGGGGGAGGGGAAAGAGGGAGGGGGAGGGGAAAGAGGCAGGGGGAGGGGAAAGAGGCAGGGGGAGGGGAAAGAGGCAGGGGGGGAGGGGAAAGAGGCAGGGGGGAGGGGGGGGAGGGGAAAGAGGCAAGGGGGGAGGGGACAGAGGCAGGGGGGGGGAAAGAGGCAAGGGGGAGGGGAAAGAGGCAGGGGGGAGGGGAAAGAGGCAGGGGAGGGGAAAGAGGGAGGGGGAGGGGAAAGAGGCAGGGGGGAGGGGAAAGAGGCAGGGGGAGGGGAAAGAGGCAGGGGGGGAGGGGAAAGAGGCAGGGGGGGAAGGGAAAGAGGCAGGGGGGAGGGGAAAGAGGCAGGGGGGGAGGGGAAAGAGGGAGGGGGGGAGGGGAAAGAGGCAGGGGGAGGGGAAAGAGGGAGGGGGGAGGGGAAAGAGGCAGGGGGGAGGGGAAAGAGGCAGGGGGGAGGGGAAAGAGGCAGGGGGAGGGGAAAGAGGGAGGGGGAGGGGAAAGAGGCAGGGGGGAGGGGAAAGAGGGAGGGGGGAGGGGAAAGAGGGAGGGGGGAGGGGAAAGAGGGAGGGGGGAGGGGAAAGAGGGAGGGGGGGAGGGGAAAGAGGCAGGGGGGGAGGGGAAAGAGGCAGGGGGGAGGGGGGAGGGGAAAGAGGGAGGGGGGAGGGGAAAGAGGCAGGGGGGGGAGGGGAAAGAGGCAGGGGGGAGGGGGGAGGGGAAAGAGGGAGGGGGGGAGGGGAAAGAGGCAGGGGAGGGGAAAGAGGCAGGGGGGGAGGGAAAGAGGCAGGGGGGTAGGGGAAAGAGGCAGGGGGTAGGGGAAAGAGGCAGGGGGTAGGGGAAAGAGGCAGGGGGGAGCGGAAAGAGGCAGGGGGGAGCGGAAAGAGGCAGGGGGGAGGGGGAAAGAGGCAGGGGGGGAGGGGAAAGAGGCAGGGGGGGAGGGGAAAGAGGCAGGGGGGAGGGGAAAGAGGCAGGGGGGGAGGGGAAAGAGGCAGGGGGGAGGGGAAAGAGGCAGGGGGTGAGGGAAAGAGGCAGGGGGGGAGGGGAAAGAGGCAGGGGGGAGGGGAAAGAGGCAGGGGGAGGGGAAAGAGGCAGGGGGGAGGGAAAGAGGCAGCGGGGGAGGGGAAAGAGGCAGGGGGGGAGGGGAAAGAGGCAGGGGGAGGGGAAAGAGGCAGGGGGGAGGGGAAAGAGGCAGGGGGAGGGAAAGAGGCAGGGGGGAGGGGAAAGAGGCAGGGGGGAGGGGAAAGAGGCAGGGGGGAGGGGAAAGAGGCAGGGGGGAGGGGAAAGAGGCAGGGGGAGGGGAAAGAGGCAGGGGGGAGGGGAAAGAGGCAGGGGGAGGGGAAAGAGGCAGGGGGGAGGGAAAGAGGCAGGGGGAGGGGAAAGAGGCAGGGGGGAGGGGAAAGAGGCAGGGGAGGGGAAGAGGCAGGGGGGAGGGGAAAGAGGCAGGGGGGAGGGGAAAGAGGCAGGGGGAGGGGAAAGAGGCAGGGGGGAGGGGAAAGAGGCAGGGGGGAGGGGAAAGAGGCAGGGGGGAGGGGAAAGAGGCAGGGGGGAGGGGAAAGAGGCAGGGGGAAAGAGGCTAGGGGGGAGGGGAAAGAGGCTAGGGGGGAGGGGAAAGAGGGAGGGGGAGGGGAAAGAGGGAGGGGGAGGGGAAAGAGGGAGGGGGGAGGGGAAAGAGGGAGGGGGGAGGGGAAAGGGGGAGGGGGGAGGGGGAAAGGGGGAGGGGGGAGGGGAAAGGGGGAGGGGGGAGAGGGAGGGGGGAGGGGAAAGACGCAGGGGGGAGGGGAAAGAGGCAGGGGGGAGGGGACAAGGCTAACGTGAG